>CM049843.1:31831164-32158664 GCA_027422415.1 Schizothorax lantsangensis | reverse complement strand
GGATATATATATATATATATATATATATATCTAAACATCTATATAACAGAGAATGGTCTTTTATCAACATTTCTAAGAAGCTTAGTATCTTATTTCATGGTTTGATAAAAATATAAATCAACATTTTATTCATAAAGTTAGGCTCCTAGTTCATTCAATAGTACTAGACTGTCCATGTTTACTTACAGCGACCAGAGCAAACAAGACATTTTTGAAGGCAATTTACTGTACTTTTAAAAAATCTGATTAGTTAATTACGCTGTCCCTTTACCAAACTTTGAATATAAAACCACCTAATTAACATTAATGAGTTAAAGTCTTCGACATAAACATTTCCTAAATTCGTCGTAAGTAAGTCAAATAACAGATAATGCGCAGAACAGGTTAAAACGATTAAAATAGTCCCAATACTTCATCACAAACTGGAAGGCTGCCAAAGCGATAATCCTCCATTTCCTAACTCTAACTTTCCTAGTCCAACTCTAAGTATAGGCGAATCTCTGCCAACGGACATTTTTTAAATGACTTAAAGTACATCTGTGATTATTAAATCAGCACGAAATCCTTCGCATCGTGTCAAGATTCCCGTCTGCCAATAGAAGTCAATGCGGCCGAGCGCGGAGGGATATTAGCTGTGCGGCAGCGCCCTCTAGTGCACATCCGCGCAAACTGACCATCAACACAAGACGATCAGTCAGTATTACAGATCAACACACGAGAAACTGGTCAGCTGGTAAAAGTTTTAATTAAAAAAAGAAAGAAATACACAGAAGCGCTCGTTGTACTAGAGCAGATCAAGTACAAATACAAATGTTTCACAGATCAAATACAAAAAATGTTTTGTTAAAAAACTCCAGTTTTAATTGCTGTAACATAAGAGGAAAATGTAAAACTTTTAATTTGAAACCAAAATCAATGATTTCCCCAATTTGTTACATCACATCTTTTCCAACAGATAACAACATCCCCAATCTCCACAAGTACCATCTGTATACACACACTTTAATTAAAAATTAAAAAGCAATTCATCAGTCGAAGGAATGTGCATTTGGAGAGTGCTTGTGACCAAACACATCTGAAAGAGCTATATATATATATATGACAATGAAAGGAAGTGACTTCACAGCGCTCTCCAGGAACATGAAAAACACACACTCTGCTTTGAGGAATAAGACAGGAGACGTTCAGGATCAAAGCCAAACCAGCATTATAACAGCAATTCCTTTCACAACATCCTTTAATACCCACTCGAGTTCACACAAACACTTACATCCCGACCTCTGCACCTTCATCCATCTTACCTGTAACATACGAAAACCTTCGAAACACCTCACCAAGACCCTTGACACACACCCCAAACCCTTAAAAATAACACCTAACAGCGTTTAATACAAAAACACGGCTGCTTAAATTATCGTACACTGAAAGCAATTTTTATACAAAAATACAGGAACCTATTTGACTTAGTGGTTAAATTACATGGACACTTTAATAGGCTGATGATTTGGGCCAGATAAACTACATCAAGTTTTGAAAAAAAAAATCACATTTGTCTTGTTCTGGTTACAAAATACCATCTTTTGAACGTCCACAGTGTTATTAAGACAATATCTATATATATGTAAACAAATGCCAGTTTATATTCTCACAGATCTCTAAATGACAGTAATACACTTTTGTGAGTAAATGTTGGCTATCGTTCCCTTAAAATCTGATTACGGCATGAATTGAGCAATTAATGTGAGATACATATACGGCCAAGTTATCAGCACACACTTCCACACACACAAATATATTTACACATATATACACTGGCGATATGAATGAGCTGAGCAAGTTAATCTTATCGTGGGTCAGTCTAAAAGGCCCAGTGTAACTGACAAGTGGTTTACCCATTAAACCTGATATAACAGTTTAAAACCATACAGCGAATAAAAAAAAAATTCACATTAAATGAAAATTAGTCTCAACATTTAGTATGTTAAAACAATACAGAATATAAAGAAATAAATAATTAAAATAAAAAGCCATCTCCTCTGGTCGTCTAGAGTGAAGTCTTCTATTCAGGCAGAATTCACAATATAGACAAAGACAGGCCGCGCTGGAAAATAAGCAGAGATTTATGCATTGAGCCTTGTTCAACAAGTTCATAACTGCATTTAAGAAGACATTAAAATGTTATTTAAAACCAATTCATACTTTTGAAATAAAAAAACAAAAACAAAAACAAAAATAAAAAAACAAGTAAACATTAATTACACTTTCGAAACAAATAAAACTAAACATAATAAAACCAAAGCAAAAACTAAAACAAAAAAAATTAAAAAAAAAACAAACAAAATAAAGCATTTAAACTAAAAACACAAAACACACACACAAAGAAAACAAAAAGAAAGAAAGAAATGAAATCCAAACAAAAACACCATACAAAAAGAAAGTAAAACAAAAAACAAATCAAATAAACAAAAACAAAAAAACACAATGAAAAGCAAAAAAAAACTAAACAAACAAAAAAACATTTAAACAAAACAAAAAACCTAAGCAAAACAAATTAAAACAAAAATAAAAATAAACAAACAAACAAAAACTAAAAGCAAAAAATAAAAAACAAAAACAAAGCAAAATACATTAAAACAAAACACAGAAAGCAAAAAACAATGAAATCAAAACAAAAACACCACACAAAAGCAAAGCAAAACAAATTAAGAAAGTAAAATACAAAACATCAATGCAAAGGAAATTAAAACAAAACAACTAAGACGAAAGCCAATCAAAACAAATAAATGATCATGAGTAGCTGATGCCATGCACTCTGTGAGCTGGTTGTGATGGTTAAACTGCTGCTGACCTGATGTTGTTCAGCTCGCCGGATCACAGCTGATGTTCTCCTTCCCCGGAGGAGACACGTGCCGCCCCCTCCTGTCTGCGCTGGGCTGACTCCCCAAAACCCTCTTCTGCAGTCAAACACAGTAACACTCACTACACACACACAGACTACACAGGCACTGTCCAACAAACACAGAACGTTCCCCTAACGTTCCCATTTGGTTATTTCTGAGAACCAAATAAGAACGTTCCCTGTAGGTTCTTTTTAGGTTTAATTTTATAACCTAGAGCAGTGGTTCTCAAACTGGTGGTATGTGAGATGACGGAGGGGGTACGCCAACAAAATGCTGAGCTGTGGCATTCATTTAATTCTACTCCAACTTAAAGTAACATTAAAACCGAGCATGTATTTCTGACAAGCAAAATGCCGCTTCTAATATAAAACAGGAAATTGGGAATGCTGCAAACACATGTTTATTGATCTCTTTATTGAATAATTACTTATAATTAATAAATATTCGAGAGTAAATATTGTGATTTCAGAGAGATTTGACACGTCTAATTGAAGAGAACATGATATTAACTGAGAAGTTTTTGTCGAAGTAAAGAGGTTAGGAGAACTTTCTGGGAACCTTCTAGGAACGTAAATAGACCATTCCCTTTAGGTTAGGGGAACGTCCCGAGAACCTTTAGAGAACTTTCTGGGAACCTTCTAGGAACGTAAATAGACCATTCCCTTTAGGTTAGGGGAACGTTTTAGTTAGGAACGTAAATAGGAAACGTCCCGAGAACCTTTAGAGAACTTTCTGGGAACCTTCTAGGAACGTAAATAGACCATTCCCTTTAGGTTAGGGGAACGTCCCGAGAACCTTTAGAGAACTTTCTGGGAACCTTCTAGGAACGTAAATAGACATTCCCTTTAGGTTAGGGGAACGTCCCGAGAACCTTTAGAGAACTTTCTGGGAACCTTCTAGGAACGTAAATAGTTCCCTTTAGGTTAGGGGAACGTCCCGAGAACCTTTAGAGAACTTTCTGGGAACCTTCTAGGAACGTAAATAGACCATTCCCTTTAGGTTAGGGGAACGTCCCGAGAACCTTTAGAGAACTTTCTGGGAACCTTCTAGGAACGTAAATAGAACATTCCCTTTAGGTTAGGGGAACGTCCCGAGAACCTACAGAGAATGTTCCATTTACGTTAAGAAAACTTTCCTGGCTAACCAAAAGGGAACGTTCTTGGGAACTAATTAACTTGGCATAATTTTTGCATTATCGACAGACTATTTTCCAATCTGATACTGTAAAGCTACTTTGACAATCTGTATTGTTAAAAGCACTACATAAATAAAGGTGACTTGACTTGGTAACGTTCTGGGAACCAAAAATTGTTAGCTGGGTGAACTGTTAACAGTGTGTTTTCACAGTACAGCTGCTTTATATCTGCCAGCAGACTGATGACTGAACTAAAGGACACACAGCTGCACTTGGAGAGACGCAATCATCACCTTTAATAACTTCTGTGAATGTCATAGAGGTGAGAGTCATGGATGTGGTTTGATTAAAGCAGAGATAGAGAGATCTGACCTTGATAAGTCCGCCGAAGGAGCGCGAGCGTGCGTGTTTTTTACTGGTTGGAGTCGTGTTCTCGCTCACAGGAGTGCCTGGACTCGACTGCTTGCCAAGCTGAAACCATCAACAACCACACAATAATTACAGCACAAATCACATACGAGAATAACAGAATAAAAGGTTTTTATTTTTTACTTTTTAATACACTTTTTAAATGAATCACAAAATAAATATAGCAAAAACGCCCATGTTTTTGTATCATATTAATATGTTAATAATGCGTATTGCAATAGTTTCAACAGCAGGATATGACTAAATGACGCTAATTATAGCTAAAATAGAATGAGGTGCATAACTGTAGTGTCAATAATAATAGTAATAATTATATACTATACTAATAATAATAATAATTACACATATATACACACACACACACACACATATATATATATATAAAATTATATGCAAAATGTAGGAGTCTGTTGTAAATACAAATAGTATATTAATAATTAAAAAAAACACAATGTAATTATTGTAAAAATGTATGGTAACAATAACAAAAAGCCAACTAAAGGGGTCTGTTGTCATTTGTATAAATAATAATAACAATAATAATAACAACAACAACAATAATAAGTACAATTTATTTTGTTGGGTTAAAAACAAAATAATTATTGTAAAAATGTAATATAAGTTAATATCATAAAAATGTATGATATGGTTATGATTATTATAATACTTATCGCAGTAGTATCATTAATAGTAAGAAGAGGAAGCATGATTTTTTTTTCTTCAATAATGACAAAATAATTATAGGGAAAATTAAAGCTAACAAAATGAAAAAAATAATTATATATATTATAATATATAAAATAATAATAATTGTAATAATAACAATAAACATTTTTATTTTATTTAAATTAACAAACTATTCGTGAAAATGTAGAAAAACAACATCAATGGTCTGCTGCTATTAATAATAATAATAAAAACAACAATAACAACAGGATTGATGTTTACACTGACTGAACTCATGAAACGGGACGCAGTGTGCTCTCACCTGTCGGATGAGTTTTTTCTTCTTGGCGGAGTTCGGCATGCGATCATTGACGTGTCGATAGAGCTCTCTGAGCGCCTCTTCTGTGTGATTGTCCGAGTCTAAGTGCACTCTCTTACACGCCGACACGAACGGAGAACCGTCGACCGACAGCAGCTCCAGATCATCCTGACAGCAGACACAAGAGCATTAGCTCAAGAACAACTCAATCAATGAAGAATGAGCACCAACGCCACAAACCTTGGAGTGATTCATTTTGGTGTTTGCGAAATGAAGTCTGGCATGTTCCCTCAGATACGCCGGCGCCTTCGCAGAAGAGAAAACTTGTTTTGTTAGTGCTAACTAAAACTTTTACAAATCAGTTTTGTTACCTGAAATAAATCTCAATATAAATATTAGATGAAAAAACTTTAACCTGAAAATCCTGAAATGAAAATGGAAATTTGAAATATTTCCTTGGAAAATAACTGAAATGTGTTTAAGTTGAAGTACTAAAACTAAATAAAATACTGCTGAAATAAAAACAAATGTAAATACAAATATGCACAACATAAAAATTACAAAAGCAAATACTAAAATTACTCAAACTAAAGATGAAATAAAAATACATTTAAGTTAAACAGATTTTTTTCTTTTTTAACTCATAGAAATTACAAAAAGCAAAATTAGAAATGTTTCTTTGGCAAGTAACTGAAATAAATAAATAACATTGAAGTTGAAGTACTAAAATTACTAAACCTAAAGCTGGAATAAAAATAAAGCTAAACATAAATATTGGAAAAATGACAAAAGCACAAAATTAGAAATGTTTTCTTGGGAAGTAAATGAAAAAAACATGTTTAAGTACTAAAACTAAATCTGAAATAAAACTAAATGAAAGCCAAATATAAATATTATATTCTTGACTTAGGACAACTTTGATGAACTTTTTTGATCCACTTCAAATGTTGACTACTACTGTGTACAGGTGCATCTCAATAAATTAGAATGTCGTGGAAAAGTTCATTTATTTCAGTAATTCAACTCAAATTGTGAAACTCGTGTATTAAATAAATTCAATGCACACAGACAGAAGTAGTTTAAGTCTTTGGTTCTTTTAATTGTGATGATTTAGGCTCACATTTAACAAAAACCCACCAATTCACTATCTCAACAATTTAGAATACTTCATAAGACCAATAAAAAAAACATTTTTAGTGAATTGTTGGCCTTCTGGAAAGTATGTTCATTTACTGTATACTGTATGTACTCAATACTTGGTAGGGGCTCCTTTTGCTTTAATTATTGCCTCAATTCGGCATGGCATGGAGGTGATCAGTTTGTGTCACTGCTGAGGTGGTATGGAAGCCCAGGTTTCTTTGACAGTGGCCTTCAGCTCATCTGCATTGTTGGGTCTGGTGTCTCTCATCTTCCTCTTGACAATACCCCATAGATTCTCTATGGGGTTCAGCTCAGGCGAGTTTGCTGGCCAATCAAGCACAGTAACACCATGGTCATTGAACCAGCTTTTGGTACCTTTGGCAGTGTGGGCAGGTGCCAAGTCCTGCTGGAAAATGAAATCAGCATCTCCATAAAGCTTGTCAGCAGAAGGAAGCATGAAGTGCTCTAAAATTTCCTGGTAGATGGCTGCGTTGACTGTGGACTTCAGAAAACACAGTGGACCAACACCAGCAGACGTCACGGCACCCAAATCATCGCTGACTGTGGAAACTTCACACTGGACTTCAAGCAACATGGATTCTGTGCCTCTCCACTCTTCCTCCAGACTCTGGGAACTTGATTTCCAAATGAAATACAAAATTTACTTTCATCTGAAAAGAGGACTTTGGACCACTGAGCAACAGTCCAGTTCTTTTTCTCTACAGCCCAGGTAAGACACTTCTGACGTTGTCTCTGGTTCAGAAGTGGCTTGGTAGCCCTTTTCCTGAAGACGTCTGAGCGTGGTGACTCTTGATGCACTGACTCCAGCTTCAATCCACTCCTTGTGAAGCTCTCACAAGTGTTTGAATCAGCTTTGCTTTACTGTATTCTCAAGCTTGCGGTCATCCCTGTTGCTTGTGCACCTTTTCCTACCCAATTTCTTCCTTCCAGTCAACTTTGCATTTAATATGCTTTGATACAGCACTCTGTAAACAGCCACACCTTTCAGTAAGACCCTCTGTGACTTACCCTCTTTGTGGAGGGCGTCAATGTTCATCTTCTGGACCATTGCAAAGTAAGCAGTCTTCCCCATTATCGTGGTTTCAAAGAACAAGAGATACCCAGAATTTAGACTGTAGGGATGGTCATTTATTGAAACTCAAATATAAATATTCTAATATTTTCAGATACTGGATTTTTGACTTTCATGAGCTGTAAGCTCTAATCATCAAAATTAAAACAAAAACACTTTTGAAATGTTTTACTTTACATGTAATGAATCTAGAATATATGAAAGTCTCACTTTTTGAAATAAGTTACAATAAAAAAAAAGAAGAACTTTTTCACGAGATTCAAATTTTTTGAGATGCAACTGTGTATATATGACAAAATTACCAAAATTAAAAATATAGAAACGAAGGCTAATTCAAAATATTAATAAATACAATAAAAGCATATATATAATACTAAAAGAACACGTTTTAGTGTTTAGCCATGTTACAATGATGTTATTTTCCGTCCCATCAGTTATGTGAGAATAAAAAAAACTGCATTTGTAGAAGGTGAGGTGGGAAAAATACCCGAAAGATCTTCTGGGAGTGTTTGATGAGAAACGCCATGCCGCTGTTCAGTTTATTCAGGTTCTCCTGAAGGTCACTGGCATTCATCTGAAGATAGCAGCAAATCACACATGACACATGACGCCTGAACCAGGGGCATTCCAACTAACTAAAACTAAAACCATAAAAACATGACTTTCATTACTGGAAATTTACATAAATTAGCTTAAAAGTTAGTTCAGCAACATTTTGTATTATCATTTAGCTTTAGGCGATGCACCGAATGTTCAGCAACGAAAATTATTTGGCCGAAAATAGCAAAAAAAGCTATTTTTTTAGCACAGAATATGTGAAAAGACCGAATAAATTGTACCGAACAATGACATGACGCGATCAAATAGAGGTGCGCAATAATGCAGCAAACCTTTCAGCAGTGTGAAAGCATGTAAAACTGTCCGAGAAAGATGCAAAAATCATTACAGGCACCGACAGCGAGAGACTGTTTAGCGCTGCATCGTATGTCTTCGATGAGAAGAGGAAGAGGTGGTTTTTGCTTGTTACTCTATGATGATTGAAATTTCCAAATGGCCTCAAACAATTAGAACTGCAGAACGTTGTGTTTTATAATACACGCACAAACTGCATGTATTCAAACAGTGCTGCACGAGCTCGCGACGCCAGGGTTCAAAGCCCAAAACGTGATGAAAATCTGAGCTGAAATATTTTTATGATTTTTTTAAATAATATAAAAGACATTAATAATGATAATATTAATTACAACAGCTCTATTAATACATTTATTATAACACACAGTGCTAAAATTGGGACCTATAATATATTCTAATGTTTTAAAATAAATCTCTTCTGCAGAGCAAGGCTGCTTTTATTTGTACAGTAAAAATACATGCCTGATTCAAGAAGGGGGTCTCAAAAATGGCCAAAAAATATTTTACTAGCTTATTAATTTTAAGTTAAATTGTGCTTTGTTGGTATAGTGTCTGCTAGAATGTTAAAAACGTTCTGTGTGAAGCAAATATTTTTTTATTATTTTGTAATTGATTTTTTCTTTGAAAAGCTATAGACAAAACCGTAAAAAGCACATTTTGGCTATTTATTTTATGCAATGGTGAAAGAATTGGCAAAATACATGGGGCAAAAAAACGTGTTCGGTCTTCGGCCCAGTGTTTCATTTTGTTCGGCTTCATTCAAGAACTTTCATTTTGGTGCATCCCTATTTAGCTTAACCAGATGTAAATAACTAAAACTGAAATAAAAAGCGAAAAAAAGGCAACAACGCACAGAATTACTAAAACTTTAACTTAAATTACAATGAAAACCGAAAATCTAAAAACAAAGCCTATTAGAAAAAAACAATACTATTATCTGAAAGACACAAAAACAACAGGTCTAATAATGTAAAAAGAAAGAAGCGAATGGCGTACGTTCTTGGGCCAGATGACATGCGGGGCGAACATGAGCGCGAGGTTGTGCGCGGACATCTTGTTCTTGTCCTGCTGTTTGGCGGTGTGGTAGAGCAGGTCCAGCAGCAGCTTGAGCAGGGTTCGGTTGGCGGTGGGCAGCAGCATCAGCAGCAGCTGCAGCGCCTCGATCTGACGCTCCTTATCCGGCAGACTCGTCTTGTTTCCTTGATCGTCGAACAGGTTCAGCTCTGCGCAGACAGACAGTGATTACGAGCGATCGTGACGGGCAGTGTTAATTTCTGTCAACGACATTTTTCCACCAACGAAAATGAGACGATAACGAGAGAAAAACTTGTTTTGAATGCCAAATATAACGAAAATCTACTGACATTTTGCTCAACAAATAAAAATGAGTCGAATCTGCTGAGTAGAAGGTTAGATGCATACATTTATATTAACTACATTTAATTACATTAACTATATCATAGCCTATTGATGCATCAGGTGGGACATAAGCTAACATACACTTGCTGCACGTCTCACAAAACGTTCATTGTCAATATGTGGGAGTAAGAGAAGAGTAGACACATGGATAAATTTGTTGACGCAAAAGAGAACTCAATTCGGTTTACGAGCGCAGACACCAAAGCAGCGCCTCTCACACAGCACACGAGTACACTTTCGCGTCTCATGAACGGAGAAATACACAATAAATGAGGTTGAATTGTCCACTTTGATGAGTATTCACATAAACACACTCGGTTACGTCTGATGTGAACATAAACAGTTGGGAGAATTTCGGACGTGTGTCAGTACATTGCATCTGTGCATTCGGTTTTAAAGGGACAGCAGCCTAATTTAGTCCCTATTGTCTGTAGCATTGATGTTAATCAAGCATTAAAAGAAAGACAGAACATCACTCGCTGCTCTTGACTGATTCACTTTAGTAGCCCTAATACATTTATGTAATGTGGTAAACAAGTTGTTATGCAAAGAATGCATAATTAGCCTATATAACCATTGGCATTTCATTGAGAAGAAGACCATGTTCTTGTTTCTTTATGAGAAGTGGTTTCATTTAATTTTAATATAAAGGCATGTTGCATCACAGCAGTTAAATCGGTGTCTATCATGATTAGGGTTGCAAAGGGGCGGAAAATATCCGGAAATTTTCCATGGGAACTTCGGAAATATTCCAAGTTTGAAACTTACTTAATTTTTGGGAATTAATTGGAAATTTGGGGAAATTTATAAAACTATCATATAAAAACATAAATATAAACATTTTGTTTGATCATAGGCTCACATGTATGCAAATTAATACACATTTTAAAAATGACATTTTGGATTTTTGGGGGGGGAATCTGTGATGCTTTTTTTCAGGATTTATTGATGAATTAAAACTTATGAACAGTGTTTATTCAAAATAGAAATATTTTCTAACAATATAACAATATATTCTATTTTAAATAAAATGTTATTTTTTTGTTTAACTCTCCATTCATCAAAGATTCCTGAAAAAACAAATCACGGGTAATAATTAAAATAAATAAAAATTAAGCAGCACAACTGTTTCCAAAATTGATAATAAATAATATAATATAATATAATATAATATAATATATATATATATATACATTATGTCTCCAAATTTTGACCAGTACACTTCTGTATGATAACAGAAAACTTGCTAGCAGAAGGAGCATCACAGCTTGAGCTATATAGCACATGCCTCGTAAACTGTCTAGCTACTGCATAAACACTTTTTGGTATTTACTAGTTAAACTTAAATCCCATAGATCAAATATATTTAGAATATCAAAACTTATATGTGGTCTTTGGGCTCAAATGCAGCATGTTTGCTTCAGAGAAAATGGAGGGGAATCCCCCTTTTAGGTGACAAGAGGGGATTGTGTGTGGGGGAGGGTCATTTTGAGACTTTTGTTTTATTATTATCTCACCAAATGTTTGTTCAGTCAGTGTATTTGTTTTTACTATGGTATAGCCTAATTTAGATGCATAGTATATTACACACAGCACAAGGAAGTTTTAATTTTTTTTTGTAATATTCATGTAATTTATATGAATACCTACCAAGATGTACATTTTGATATTTTGTGTGCAGGATTTAAGAAATGATCTGTTCATGTTATGGAGGAAAGCACAGTGCATGTAGGGGGTGTGGCCTCAATAGCTCTGCAGTAAACAGTGTGCTGTGTGCATGTGATTGAGCAATGCGTAGGGTAGAAAATTAAACTGAAATTGCATTAAATCTGGTTGTTTTAACCAAGATTATGCTGCAAGATTTTGTTCTCAACTACATTTAAGTTCCCAGTTCCTGCAATTTTGTAAATTTCCAGTTTATTCCCAAACCGTCTTTTGGCGTTAAAATAGTACTGTCAGGTTTTACTAAAGACGCACAGTGATGAATTAGCGCTGAAAAGGCATGGACACAGTTATTTTTGCTCCAGACCTTATTGAATATGCATTTGCAGGAGTTTCTCTTTCAGACACAAAATTTATGGAGGAGAGTATTAAAATGAATCACGCAGCGCGTTTTACTAACGTTTGCACTCGTCAAATTACTGGCATTTGCACCATTATTCAACAACCCAAAAAAGCATGTCTTAAACTATTTTGTGCTTGAAATGGCTGCATTTGTTGTTGCTAGGAGGAGGCACCGCAGAAAACAGAGAGGATTTTTTTCCACATGTATTAATTTATTAAGAATACCAGAAAAACACATTATCCGAACATATCGTTTGCCAAGACATGTTATTTTTAATTCGCTTCAGGAAATAAAAGACGACTTGGAACTAGAGACCTGCACTCCCGCGGGAGTACCGCGGGACCCAACGCAACAGGGTGCGGCGAGGGACAACTCTTGATGGGCGAGTGCGGGTGCGGGTGGGAAGAGATTTGTGTGTGTGCGGGATGCGGGAGAGTAAAATTATTCGTGGGACTCCTGCAAAATAGAAATTATCTAAACATAAAATGTCTAAAACATATAAATTGTTATTTATCTGTTGCACAAAAGCAAAAAGAACAACTAATATTAACATTAAAAGGATTAACATGCACAAGCTAGGCAGAGTTTCTATTTATAACACGTGTTTTAAAGGTTGCGCAATGTAGCCAATCAAAGACTCAGCTGTGTCGCGATGCACTGAGATGTCAGCTTTTAGTAATAATAAAAGGAAGCGCTGCTCGCATTTTGCCATGCCTAACCATGCACGCAGCAGCCCATGCTTACTATATAGATTACTTTTATGCGGGCTTTCGCGGGTGGGAGCGGGACAAAACATGAATGTCGCGGGCGGGAGCGGGACCAGATAAGATATATTTCTGCGGGAGCGGGACTGAAAAATCCGTCCCGCGCAGGTCTCTACTTGGAACCCTCAACTAGGAGTCACTCAATACCAGCTCTATCAAAACTTCTAGCAAACCTTAATTTTTTTGGTCTCCGGTTTTTTTCAACGTACTGTGGCTTCTTTATTTCTTTATTTGCGACTACACTAATTTGTGCTGCTCTTGGTATATTGCGTTGGTCGATATGTAAATGAGATGTTGCGTCTGTTTTTTAATTTGCGCGTTGTTAGTAAATCACCCGCATAAATTTCCACGCCCATCTGCGCTGTTTTGGAATTGTGCTCTCGCGCTAATTTGCCCTGTTTAGTAAAACTGGCCCTTAATATCAAACCTATAAAATGAGTTTGGTAATTTTAGAGAAATGCTATTGATATTTAGTCGACTAAAACTAGACTAAAGATGACTAAAACATGACTAAAACTAAATGGCATTTTAGTCAAAAGACTATGACTAAATCAAAATTTGCTGTCAAAATGAACAGTGGTGAGGGGAGGGACTGATCTGCCAGACCTGTGATCTTCAGGTGAGCGTGCAGGTGCCGCTGGGTCAGCAGGGGCTCGGGCAGCTCCCCCAGGAAGCTCTTGAGGAGCGTGGCAACATCGTTGGGATGGAAGTCACCGGAGGAGAAGTCGATGTCGGCGCCGCTGTTGAGCTGCTCTCTCAGCGTCTGCTGTCTCAGGCTGTTCCCAGGAACCCGAAACAGACCCTCCACATGCAGATCTGCACGACAACAACCAGCTCTTTACTTTGTTATTAACTCAACAAAGGCTAAATATAGTTGAATATTGAATACAAAAGACACTGTCACATTCGGTTTGGCAACATTTTGCCAGCAAAATCCAGTCATTTCAATAGAAACTCCAGGCAATCAGGAAATTTGATATTAAGAATAATATTTATCACAATAATGTCAAAAACAACGACAGTAATAAGCATGATTTTTTTTTAAATAAATCACACGCATAAATAGTAATTATAATAAATAATGTTAAATCTCACTAATTAAAATTTTATAGAAAAAGTTAAGTTTAATTTTATAAAATTTAATAGAAATTATTTGTTTTAAACAAACAAAAATATATGGATTTATTAAAACATGATTCCCATTAAGGAACAGCTAATTAAAAAAAAAACATCAATAATTTATTACATTGATATTTATTAACTTATTATACAATACTTCCACACATCAACAATGTCAGTACTCTGGTGTCAGATTTATAACTTCTAAGAGCTGGCAAATATTGACCTTACACTGAAAAAACTATAAGACTGTGTAAACAGAAAAAATTGAGGTAATAATTCACACAAACTATTTTGAACTTGATTCACCATAAATCATTAGAGTCAGATGTAATTGTAAATACTTTGCCACTGAAAATTATTTTTAGGGCATTTTAGCTAGCTATTTGTTGTAAATTGAACAGACCAAAATAATTTAAGTTAACTCAACATTCAACAGACTAACGCTATTTCCGTCAGACGTCTATAGAAGAGCTTATTGAGAATTAACAGAGGTTTAGATGATGGTTTTTGTTGTTGTTTGACACTACCATGATGGTAGATCAGTGTTTGCTTTAGTTGGGCTCTTGACCCTTCACTTTTTAACATTAACTTTTCTTTGGCTGCTGTAACAATGTGTTTTTAAACACATTTGTTGTGGCAAAAAAAGAGCCACGGCAAAATATGTAGCATTGTTGATTATGTGATGCTAATGACAGCTAATTAAACACGAGGTTCACTGATTTTATCCAGAGTCTCTTCTCTTACCAAAACAAAGTTACGATGTTATAACTCACTTTTGCTGAGGTACACGATGAGTTGATATATCTGGGCTATTCCTTCCTCCAAGAGTGGCATGCCGAACACAACAAATTTGTCTGGAAAACAAAAGACAAACCAGTTAACAATTAAACATATTTTCAAGAATAATAATGTGTTTAATGCAGAATTTCTTTAACAAATGTATTCAATTTGATGCCATTACATTTAGCTTTCTAAAGACTATTTCACTGACAGCCTTAGTTTATAAGAAATACATTTTTTATATATATTTGCAAATAATACATTTGAATTCACTGTCAGTTTAATCTAATTTGAGTTCATTACAATTACAGAAGGATTTAGTGGAATAAATTTAAAAAACAATGAAATTATTAAATACACGATGAAATATTGCAATACATACATTTTGTAAAATGTAACTTGAAATATGTCTTGAAAATAACAGTTATACATACCTTGAAGTAAAATGTAGCAGACAAAAAACAAATATATTATACAAAAATTGTATACAAACTTATTATATATAAAAAGTATATTATGAAATAATATTTATGTAAAAGGCCTATTTTTATATGATAAAGCATATTTCACATTGTTTTTAATTTGAAGGTACACTACCGTTCAAAAGTTTGGAGTAAGGTTATTTATGCTCACAAAGGCTACATTAACTTTATAAAAAAAAAAAAAAAAAAAGTAAACATTGTGAAATATTATTACAATTTAAAATAGCTGTTTAATATGCGAGTATGTGTTAAAAGAAGGTAATTTATTCCTGTGATCAAAGCTGAATTTTCAGCATCATTACTCCAGTCTTCAGTGTCACATGATCTTCAGAAATCATTCTAATATGCTGATTTGCTGCTCAAGAAACATTTCTGATATTATTCCTATTATCAATGACTACGTTTACATGCGCACGAATAATGCGATTATTTCCAATAATCAGAGTAAGGACTTAATCGCATTATGATGTTTACATGTCAAGAGCAAAGCTCTTACTCCCGTTTACATGCAATTTCCATTATTCTTATTATTCGCTAAGAATTGTGGTAAATTTTTTTACTGCTATTATTCACATACCCCATTGCACAGCACAAATTATGAACTCAGAAAGAGTAGGTGTGTTTACTGGCCGCTGTTTTAATTTATTTACGTCTAATGCATAATAATTTTGTATGGCTGTATTCCACGGTTTTTCGGCACCATAGAAATGTGATGGAATTTGTTTGCCTATACGCTGCCGTCGCGTTCTCACCGTTTCTGGATGAGGGTAAGGAACAGAGACTGGTGGCAGCGAGTTGTGTTTTCCCCAGAAATGCGATGCTTTCTTCCCCTCCATCGTTTCTAAACTGCGTATTATTACAGGTGTGCGTCCCATCATTCATGTACATAACGAGCACATGCGCACTTTGGTCAGAGCGGCAATACTGCGATTAAGGTGTTTACATGCCTGTATATTTCGATTAAAATCGGCGTACCTATGTTAATACGATTATGCTTGCTGCGATTATGAGCTTAATCGCATTATTTAAATCGAAGTATTGCGTTTACATGAGGTAAAGTTTAATCGCAATATTGTCAAAATCTCATAATCACATTAAGAGGGTGCATGTAAACGCACTCAATGTTGAAAACAGTTGTGCTGCTTCATATTTTTGTGGAAACCTAGATATTTTTCTTTCATGATTCTTTGATGAACAGAAAGGTCAAAAGAACAGCATTTATTTGAAATAGTAATCTTCTGTGACAATTTATTTGTATTAAATTGAATTGATTTTATATTTACAACCGAATTCATTCTATATCAGTGCCCTCATTTCATTGGGAACCAAATACTGTTAGTCACACAAAGAAACCAATCAGGTCCTGACTTCAGTTTTCACCCATTACTGTTGACTGTGAATCTAGAGCCAGCCAGTTGATAGAGAAAACCTACAGCAGGAAACTAACTTGAATAGCAATCAGTTAACTTCAGAGAACTTCCCAAAACAGACGACGTAATTCTCACACTGAAGGTTATTCAATAGTTTTTGTCAATAGCGTCTGCAATCTTCCCACAGAAGAATCACCGGTGCCTCCACAAGAAGCTCAAAGGCTTATCGACAACAGACCGGTTGTAAATTAGTAGGAAGCATGAGGAAGAATTAATGCCCACTGCAGGATGAAACAGAAACAGAATACACAGTCAATGGCTACAATTCAAAAAAATCCTTCTGACCTTTGCGCTTGAGGAAGTGGAACGAGCGGAAGAAGCCTCCGGCCGCAGTGCCGTTGGGCGTCTTGGGCTCCTCGTCTAGTAACTGTGAGAATTCGGTCCCCGGGAGGTCGATGAGCCGCGTGATGTTACTCAGCACCAGCTCAGTGAAGGCCTCGGGCCGCTCGTGACGCAGCTTCTCCACGAAGAAGTCAGGGTTGAAGATGATGGGCAGCCGGCCGTCACCACTGCCGCCCATTTCGGACTCCTGACTGATCACAACATTGCACACCGTTCCCCTACGAACACAGATATCATGACATCACGCTGTTTTTATTGTTTATCTACCCATCAAATTGTTCAAAAAAAACATTAAACATGTAATTTAAACACACAATGACTTAAATACATCTGATCTATAATGAGAACTTTTCATTTTCTGAATAAAAAAAAATATTTTTATATTTTTTGAGGGGCATAAAGTAAAAATGTCAGGGCCACACAACTGTACTTTCATCACAGTAAAGAAAAATCTTGAAAAAAAAAACAATTATTTTCTTAACAAATATATATTTGAACAAAACTGATTCACTTTTCATTAATATCTTTGATTAATATAACTTGTCATGTGGTGAAACCATCATGCAAAAACAAAACAGGAAATGTCAGGAAATGTGAATCAAGGGCAATAAATATAAATATCCAATAATTTAAATGTTTAAAAGTTTAAAATGTCATGTGGTGCGACTCAAAAAAACATAATATTTATTAATTAATAGGCTAATTCAAGATATTTGTGAAAAAAACTTTTCAAACTAAAAAAAAAGTTATTTCTTTTTACTTTTTACTTGATGGTTACACCATATGACATCAAACTGAAACATAAAATTTTAAATTTATGTAAAAATGGTAAAAAAATTTATACCATATACGTGTGCATTTAAAAGTAGAATTTTCCTTTTCTTTTGAGGGCCATAAACTGTAAATGTATGCAATTATTCTCATTTTATCCAGCAAAGACAATTATGGAAGCCTTGAATGAAACAATACGATTATATACTAATTTATTTTATATAATCATTTGCATATTTTTGCATGCTCATTTAAAATATTCAGCTGTCAACTTAATAAAAAAATAGACATTTCCCAGATAATATTTTAATAAGTTACTTTGTTTTCAGTGCAATTCTGTAAGGATTTGGCAGAAAAGGTTAAATCAATAAATCTACAATGAAATTATTCATGGAATAAATAAATAAAGTACAATGAGATGAAATACATGCAGAAATAAATAATAAAATGGTATACTACATTAATAACCTGGCATTTGTATTTAAAACTGTAAATGAACATATAAATTGTCATTTTATCCAATAAAGACAGTGATGGAAGCCTTGAATGAAGAAAAGTGTGCTTAAAACTGCTTCTGAGCAAGTACAGAACAGAAATGATTATGAATTATAATGTATATTGAAAATTTCAAAACATCAAAGAATGAAACAATCCGATAATTGGTAATACCAAAGATTACCATGGTAAAACGCGTTGAAACCATGTAACGTTAAGAAGCTTCCTGAATACAACTGTCACTTGGTTTCACTCTTATTTTGATGGCACTGAAGTAAGTCACAGATAGCACTCTGATATGTATCATGTTCTGAAAGATTCACACATTCATTTCACCAAGGATTTTACATGATTTTTCTCCGGTTCTCTAAAGAATACCAAGTATTACTATGGTACTGCGTGTTTATGCCCATTCAGAGTTACCACGATGTTTCTACCTCCCCAAACAACGTCTTTGCAGTTATTCAAAAGTGTAAATATTTGACTGTATTTTCAGACTATACGTGTTTGACTAACATTTTTGTAAATACATATTCGTTACCTTCTGTCTCGTTTATTTACATCGGTGTCTTTCTCCGCGGCCATCTTTCAGCTCCCGTTTGAATCCGCCGCTGCTGAGGCGTTAAACCGCTGCTTAATCATGATTGGACAGTGAAGAAAAAGTGGGAGGGGCTATGGAGCCAGGCGGGTTTGCCGAGTCCTGATTGGTCTATTCAAATGTTTCAGAGATACACAGATCTGGGAACAGCCGTGAGGTAAAAGACGTCTAGGTTGATTATATTAAAAAAGCGACTCTTTAAATGTGTATTAATTTACATTTAGATATTAGTATTTATTTTTGTTTCATTGTTGCTAAAGTGTTAACACTGAATGTTGTCTATATTTAGAAAATAACCGTAATAATGGTAAAATAAATATTCATCTAGCTCATTGTGCTATGATCAACGTGAATTTACTACTTTATATTAAACATAAATCTTTCTATAAAAGGATTCAAAGTCTACAGATTGAATTAAAGTCAGTTGTGTGAAGTATAAGCATTATGATTTTGCTTTTTTGAACATTTATAGAAAGGCAATCAACACTTTTGTGCATAGCAATCATGAATTTATTTGTTAAAATAAAAAAAACAATAAATAAAATAAAATTGAAAAGTTTGACCAAGCTTAAACATCTTAGCAAACACATGGAAGATCCACATGGAATATATACAACTGATGTTTTAAATATGCTGCAAAAATGCTGTTTTAAAAGTAGTCAAATGCAATGTTTGTGTTCAAAGGTCTTATCATGAACTGAAATCAATAAAAAAGAAAAGGATAAATAAATATAAATGTATTTATTAGGGAGAATGTAAAACATCATTAGTGCAAATCTACCAAAAACTATTCCACTTTTGCATAGTTCGTTACATCAAATTCTGCCAATTCCATAATCTTTCCCATCATTGATAATGATTGTAAATTGTTGTGCATATGCATATATTTCAAAGTAGTGTGTTACAACATAATCTAAATAAATTACATCTGACATGAATAATGTTTGTATTTATAGGATTTACACACATTCCTTTCTGTGAGAAACATAATATTGATATAAGGTGTTAGTGCACTTAAAAACATATAATTGACAAACAGATTAAAAAACTGAAAGAATCTCATTTTTAAGAGCCTTATTTTTTTGGTTGAATTGGCTTTAAATATCTTTTTACATTATATTAAACGAAAAATAAAAACAATGCAAAGACAGTGGCATACAACAGCTGATCTTCAAAGACATCATTTCAACCTCAGGGAGTAAAATAACATGGCATGCTCACTTTGCACCTGGTCAGGTGTTCACTGTCAGTCTTTTTTTCTAGGTGCAAGATGGAGGAAGTCATCAGGCAGACACCACAACAGATCAAACACTGTTGCTGTTCTCAAAACATTTCCAAAGATCATCATGCAGAGCTAAATTACGTGATCCAACATCTGCATGGACTCCATGATGGCCTCATCCTGAACAAATATAGTTGGTAAAAAACAACAACAACAACAAAGAACATATTAAAGGAATAGTTAATACAAAAATGGAAATCTGCTAAACATTTACTCATGTAGATGAGTTTGTTTCTTCATCAGATTTGGAGAAATGTAGCATTACATCACTTGCTCCTCTGCAGTGAATGGGTGCCGTCAGAATGAGAGTCCAAACAGCTGATAAAAACATCACAGTGTTTGTTTAAAGCATGTTTTTGGACTGTTTTTGCTTGTAAACAGTTCTTGATCTGTGCATATTTCTCTCCTGATTCTGACAGTATGACTTTTTCATTGGAGGAAACTTTATTATGAAATATGGACTTGTATTTTGGCCAGAAGCGACAGTTTGAAGTTAAGAACTTAGTGATGGATTTGTTTCTTACAAACATTTAGCTTTTCATTTCACAAGATGTTAACTGATGGACTGGAGTGGTGTGGATTACTTGTGGATTATTGTGATGTTTTTATCAGCTGTTTGGACTCTCATTCTGACGGCACCCATTCACTGCAGAGCATCCATTGCTGAGACAGTGATGCAATGCTACATTTCTCCACATCTGATGAAGAAACAAACTCATCCTAATCTTGGATGAAGCCCGAGGGTACATTTTCAGCTATTTTTTTCATTTTTGGTTAACTATTCCTTTAAATATCATTGCAGGAGTGTTAATTTTGGACCCAGGATACACCTTAGTTGTGTCTTTATAATGAGTAATCACACTCACATTCTAAAAACAAAAGATTTTTACTTAATACCAAAGCATAAAAAATATAGAAATCAGTATCAGTAACTAGTTTTCGTGTCGTCCTTATACCTTTTGACACGACTCCAGGAACTCCTCCATTGTGACGACACCATCATTGTTGCAATCCATTTTCTGAGTGCAAACAGATAAACAATCAATAAATGAAAAATCTGAGACCTAGTATTGTGCCAGAAACATGGCAAGCATTAGAAGTTTAAAATAAATAATAATTAGAATAAATATTAGTTTCATGTTTGTTTGTTTTCTTTTGCTTTACCAAGGCTGCATTTAGTTGATCAAAAATACAATAAAAACAGTAATATGAAATATTTTTACGATTTAAAATAACTCTTTTCCATTTGAATATA
Organism: Schizothorax lantsangensis; assembly: GCA_027422415.1. Taxonomy (NCBI): domain Eukaryota; kingdom Metazoa; phylum Chordata; class Actinopteri; order Cypriniformes; family Cyprinidae; genus Schizothorax; species Schizothorax lantsangensis. The sequence continues at coordinate 32,137,265 of CM049843.1, read as the reverse complement.
TTGTAAAATGCGATTTATTCCTGTGATCAAAGCTGAATTTTCAGCATCATTACTCCAGTCTTCAGGGTCACATGATCCTTCAGAAATTAGTCTAATAAGCTGATGAAAGAGACAGAGACTGTAAAAAAGACAGCTTTCTTGAAGGTACCTGGAAGAAACTTTCGACATGTTCTCTAGATGCGCTGTCCTTCATACACGGATGCGTATACTTCCCCATCATATCATAAATAGACTTCATAATATCATTCATCTCCTAAAACAGACAATACAGTAATGGATTCACATAAATGACCAGTTTATGCACCAGAATAAACCGTAAAATACACAGTTTAGTGTGACAATAGTCTATACATCTGTGATACTGTACCTCTTTAGTGATGCAGCCATCTTTATTAAGATCATACAAACTAAAGGCCCAGGACAGTCTATCAGTGATGGTACCACGCAAGATGATTGACAGGCCAACCACAAAATCCTGAAGCCAATGTGAAATCAGAGACCAGTTAGTGAAAAAGACAGTACAATTTTAATATGCAACATGATGATAACAGCGAATCATCTATTGATTTGACTATAAAATCCATTTTTTGTGAAAATTAAATTAATAAGAAATAACCTCATTGCTAATGTAGCACAAAATACATTGACTTTAAGATGCATATTTTACATATTAATGTATATTATGCTTTGGTATATGCAAATATACTATATGCAAATGGTATATGAATTATATTTATTCATATAAAGTATATGAATAAACAGCAAACTGACCTCAAAATTTACTGCTCCGTTTTTGTGTCTGTCAAAAGCCTCAAACAAGAAATGTGCATATGCGCTAGAATCTTCAAACGAATTAAAAAAAACACAGAGGGGTTTATAAAGGCCTCTTTAAATTCAATTAATTAAAAGGTTGGAACAAATGAACTAGCTTCATGAATTAATTCACTCACCTCCATGAGGAAAAAAGTGAGAGTAGATTAATTTAAAAGTCTCTTCATTTACTAATCCGGTGGGACATTCCTACGGCACATAAAAATACTCATAAACAAAAGTACAGTATATTGAACAATATTTCAGTATTTAATATATTTAATAACAATGAAATGATTTGAGAAAATAATTGCAAAAAGGGACAGAGCCCTTAATATGTATCCAACACACAAAGAAGAAAACTTCGTAAGCGTAACCTAGCCATGTCACGGAAAACCCACCCCGATTTCCCCGATGAGAAAATGTATTTTACGAGAAAACGAATATTTTACAAAATTGCGTAAAAATTCATACAATGTGATTTGTTGGAAAACTAATTATAGTGTGGACCTAAGCTGGTTGTACAAAAATGTAACACGAAAAATAGTTTCGAAAAAAATAGTTACGCAACTATCATGCGACTGTGTTGGAATTTGGAAAAAGCTAATTTTTGGAAAGAGTCTGTCAACAAACCCACAAACCATGTGTAATCTTTCTCAGTTCACATGTAGAGAGACTAACCAATCACAACAGAGGTGATTTACATTTAGAAGTCTTAAAGGTACAGTAACCCTTTTATGCTTGATTAATTCTAAGTGTAGGCGAGAAGCATAAACTCACGTTAAAAATTGTATTATATCAATATACAAACTTATTGTCGAGTCCATCAAACCAGTAGGGACTTTATAAAGTCATTAACGGAAAAGTTTCTTACATTTTTGAAACTTCTATAGAGGATTTGTAGCTCTGTTTTGGAGAATTTGGTCTGTTCCATAATTTTTTCCAGACTATCCGGCCTGTAGCACACAGTGGCAAGCTCAAAATCCTCCTCTATACTGTCTATATGACAGATGAAAAGAAACAAATATTATACAGAAAACTGCAAATGATACTAAATGCATTTTAGAGATATGTCTAATTAGTTACAGACAAAGAACACGAGGAAAGGAAAGCGACAGACAATCGGTCACTTGCTTTGCCTGACAGTTGGTGTGGAGTCAACATGACAGCAGGGCAGAAGTTTGAGGAAGCGCTGCTTCATGTTCTTTTTGCTCTGGCCTGAGGGAGGGTTACCTACAATCACAAAAAAGCATTGGGAAACTGCTTAGCTATGTAAAAGTGCTTAGTAAATCATTTAAATTCTATTACAAAGACACAAAACTATTCACAAAATGGCAGTCCGTCACAGTCAGTTGGCACAGTTTGCTGCTCTGGCTTTGATCCAAAAATGAATCGGATCACTGAATTTGGAGAACTGAATTTCCCCAAATCATAAAATAAAATAATATTTTCTCTGACCCTTTTGATTTTACCTGACATGGCATTTGATATCAGTATGAAAAGCCCATACAGTAGTGGACAAAGTTCACGTTAGAGCAATTTTCGTGGGCAAAGTATTAAGTGAAGAATTAAGCAATGCAGGTTATTTCCAAAACAAGCAGTTTTATAATGGAAAACATGACAAATTCAACAAAATTATGCCATGTTAAATCTGCTAAGGGAAATTCGTCCCTTACGGTAAACTTCCTCAGAAGTGGGTTGAAATCAGTACATTTCGCCTGTGGAATTTAAAGCAATCCAAAGGTTAAGTAAAAACAATATTTCACAAATATTGCTGTTTTAATATTCAGACCAACAGATTGTGTGTGTGGAATTGCTTTAATACAACAATCTTAAATTTCAAATAACTATTTTAGACACGACATTGTCAGTTATTTTGTTTCATTTTAACCTCACCAACAATTTTAAAGCGAAAAACAGAATCAATTGTGTTCCTGAATGAATTGATTGAGTAAAATGTTGAACGAATCGCTCATTAAGCCATTCACTTATTTTGTTCCTGATCAGCCTTTTGAACAAATCGTTTGGGTGAATGATTCATGACTGATAAGCACAATCATTTGTCACCACCTACTGATGTAACTTGCAAAAGCGTTTCCCACAAACAGTCTGGAACGCGCAAACACAGATAATTAAGCCTATGGAAACAGACCAAACTCTAAAATTAATGCCAGTGAGTCATAAATAAAACATGAAACTAAAAGTCAGAGACAAAAGCAAAATGACAGAAATTATATTCAGAACAGACCTTAAATCCGTTTCATCGAGTGTGTTCATTACTGAGCTTTATTTGCATATCTATCATCAGCCGACTTCACGAGACTTCATTTTGGTGAATTATTTCAAACACCTGTTCCTCCAGAGCTTATTTATACTGGCATGGAAAAACAAACAAAACCAACACTACATTAAACGCACAGCGCATGCGCACAGGTGCATACAGCCCTTAGTGCACATCTGCAGCAGCACAAACAGCCCCACATACAGTATACATCAACAGATATGGAACGAATTGCCAAATTATTATTTATGTACTCTGGATTGTGGCAACAATATGCACACAATCCTAGTAAACTTGGTTACATGTTAAAACACTTTCACAACATTCCCCATTTACCGTAGCATGCATTAAATATGTCTAAAAGACAGCTAAATATCTGTGTATCAAATTTAATCTTAACACGTTTAGAAAACCATGTTTTTTGCATATGTCTGGTTTCAGTTGTTCCTTAACTTCAGAACACATTTTAGTATGAAAGTTGATCTAGATTTATCCGTTAAAATGTTCACACATGCATATAGTGAATGAGACCCTAATTTCATTATTTTTGCAATTCCATTTGGTGACACTAGAGGCACCAAAATTACACTTTTTCTGCTTTAAATACCAGCTTCTCGCACAGTTCAGGAATAATTTAGGCCCATTCGTCCAGGCAGATCAGGTGTTTTTCAATAGTAATCGATTTTAAAATCACTCAGTTCATTTGGATGAAAAGTTGGAAAGACATTTGGTTTTTTGTTCTCTCATTTGGAGCTACTGAGAGTATTGACAGACATAAAGGAGCGCATGAAGGGCGAAACCAAGATGGAGGCAACAACAAAACTGGCTAGCTGATCTGAATCCTTAAAAAGGGCAGAGAGGTGATTAAGATCCTGAAAAAAGATAATGATAAACAATAAGACAATTCAGAAATAGAACTTGCTACAGCTCAACCAGGTGACCATCTATCTATCTATCATGGACCACCATGGTTCGTTTTGAAAATGTCTTCATTAGCATGCATTATGTTTTTTTATAGGCTACTGTAAGCTAGATTGACCAAAGGCAACAGTACAGCTGTGACACTGACAAAGAGGAAGCCTGACTATAAAATGAAACTTTATCAATTATTTAAGCAATGTTATAAAGCACTTGTTATGACAAGATGTGAGATATGACTACCATGAAACGGGTGAAAGAGTCAAGTGATTTATTCAGACCTCTTTAGTTCACTTGTTGGGGAATTATTAGTTGGTTGACCGGTAAACTGGTATCATACATTTAGTAAGTTGATTAACTAGTTAGTCTGGCAGTGATCTCACTGCAAAAATAGAAAATATGAATATGAATAGAATGTAGGTTTAGCATTATGCAAATTGCACAGAAAATTAACTAGTTAAAAATATGTTAGTCACCTAAATAACGTGATATTTTGTTTATTTAGTAAGTTGGCTTGTTACTAGTTAGTTAGTAGCCTAAGGCAGACTTCCAAGCAAAGCAAAGCAATCAAAATGTGAACCTGATGTAGCTGTGTTGGTATTTTGTCAAGGTCAGAAATGTGTGAAAGCGGTATTAGTCCTATTATTGACTGCAGTGTCTCAATAACCGAGGTCATAAAACTGCAGACATAAAAATTATATTAAATAATTAGCAAAATGCTTTTTTAAAATAGCTTGAGGTAGAGTTTAACATGTCAGCTACCAGTAGTCTACATACAGCCGTGTATAGCTTGTAATTTCATAAAAAAATAAAACATGAAACGTGATAATTTAGCTCAATGACCATTAAAGCACACTAAAAACCATTTATGTTAAAAAAAGAAAAAATGTGGGAATAAACAATCGATTCCGAGGAGATTACATCAATCCTGTCAGGTTTATAGCCTACTATGCTGAAATAATGTAGTAAATAACATTGCAAATATCCAAAATATAATCATAAACATCGAGAAGCTTATTGTGCGTTTCATGATTTGTGAAGCGATAGTTATAGCCGCTTATAAATACGCGGACAAAATTGGTTACCTGGGGAAATATGTCCGGTGATCATTTTGAAAAGTGAAAACATAAACAACTAAATGTCTGTCAGCAACAGTTCAGCGAACATACAGTCGTCTGTAATCTACAAGCAAGGGCAGCCAACTTTATCTGAGCATACAGAAAATATAACACTTCTATAAATTGCGCGATGTCGCGGTAATGATTGATTCGTGTCGTTTTAAGTGCACTTACCTGTCAGCAAGTCATTGGATCCGTCACATTCTCCAGAAGTATTCAAACTCTCATCTCTAGATTTCACCTTCATTTTGCCTTCCAGCGAAATACGGTCAGAGAAAAATACCTTTAATCCCTTTAGAGAGAGAAATGATATTGAATTATCTGTCTGCCAGCAAATGTAAGTGCAAGGCTTTTTAGAGAGTGAATAATGTTGTTATATTTCCATTAGAAGTTCCCGTCGGTCGTGAGCTCAATTCGCTCTAGTATCCGGTTCATTCAGACTGTTTTGACTGAACTATCAAAGTCAGTCCTTCTTTATTAAAGAGTCTCCGCGCCGCCTCGCTGCCATCTGCTCTGCCCTGCCCTGCTGCAAAATGAATGACCCTGCTCGGTGAATCAGGACTTCGTGTGTCCAGGACTGAGTCAGACAGCGCGTTTGGGCATCATCATTGGCACGGTCCAAATCACATCACACTTCAACATTTAAAGCGCATTACAGCATCAGCAGAAGCTATTTTAAACACATTCCAAAGCAATTTTTTGTTTCAAATCTAAAGCATTTTTAAGAATTCGGATTCAAAAACATTTCTGCTCATTCCAACAAATTCCAACTCATTTTCGTGCATTCCAAATTAAAAGATTTTTTTATGTGTTAATAATCAAAATAATGTTGAATTCTGAATAAAAATGACAATCAAAAGCATTTATTCCAAGTCAAAGGCATTTTTACACATTCCGATCAAAAGCATTTTTCTGCACTTTGAATCTAAACTCTTTTTTTTTCAACATTCCAAATCACAAGTATTTTTACATAGGTCAAATTAATGTTTTTTTTTCAACATTCCAAATCACAATCTTTACATATGCCAAATTAATGTTTTTTTTTCAACATTCGAAATCACAGTCTTTACATATGTCAAATTAATGTTTTTTTTCAACATTCCAAATCACAATCTTTACATATGCCAAATTAATGTTTTTTTCAACATTCCAAATCACAAGTATTTTTACATATGTCAAATTAATGTTTTTTTTTCAACATTCGAAATCACAGTCTTTACATATGTCAAATTAATGTTTTTTTTTCAACATTCCAAATCACAATCTTTACATATGTCAAATTAATGTTTTTTTTCAACATTTCAAATCACAATCTTTACATATGTCAAATTAATGTTTTTTTTCAACATTCCAAATCACAATCTTTACATATGTCAAATTAATGTTTTTTTTCAACATTTCAAATCACAATCTTTACATATGCCAAATTAATGTTTTTTTTCAACATTCCAAATCACAAGTATTTTTACATATGTCAAATTAATGTTTTTTTTCAACATTCCAAATCACAATCTTTACATATGTCAAATTAATGTTTTTTTTCAACATTTCAAATCACAATCTTTACATATGCCAAATTAATGTTTTTTTTCAACATTCCAAATCACAAGTATTTTTACATATGTCAAATTAATGTTTTTTTTCAACATTCCAAATCACAATCTTTACATATGTCAAATTAATGTTTTTTTTCAACATTCCAAATCACAATGTTTACATAAATCACAAGCCAAATTAATGTTTTTTTTCAACATTCCAAATCACAAGTATTTTTACATATGTCAAATTAATGTTTTTTTTCAACATTCCAAATCACAATCTTTACATATGCCAAATTAATGTTTTTTTTCAACATTCCAAATGACAATCTTTACATATGCCAAATTAATGTTTTTTTTCAACATTCCAAATCACAATCTTTACATATGCCAAATTAATGTTTTTTTTCAACATTCCAAATCACAAGTATTTTTACATATGTCAAATTAATGTTTTTTTTTCAACATTCGAAATCACAGTCTTTACATATGTCAAATTAATGTTTTTTTTCAACATTCCAAATCACAATCTTTACATATGTCAAATTAATGTTTTTTTTCAACATTTCAAATCACAATCTTTACATATGCCAAATTAATGTTTTTTTTTCAACATTCCAAATCACAAGTATTTTTACATATGCCAAATTAATGTTTTTTTTCAACATTCCAAATCACAAGTATTTTTACATATGTCAAATTAATGTTTTTTTTCAACATTCCAAATCACAATCTTTACATATGTCAAATTAATGTTTTTTTTTCAACATTCCAAATCACAATCTTTACATATGCCAAATTAATGTTTTTTTTCAACATTCCAAATCACAAGTATTTTTACATATGTCAAATTAATGTTTTTTTTCAACATTCCAAATCACAATCTTTACATATGCCAAATTAATGTTTTTTTTCAACATTCCAAATGACAATCTTTACATATGCCAAATTAATGTTTTTTTTCAACATTCCAAATCACAATCTTTACATATGCCAAATTAATGTTTTTTTTTCAACATTCCAAATCACAAGTATTTTTACATATGTCAAATTAATGTTTTTTTTTCAACATTCGAAATCACAGTCTTTACATATGTCAAATTAATGTTTTTTTTCAACATTCCAAATCACAATCTTTACATATGTCAAATTAATGTTTTTTTTCAACATTTCAAATCACAATCTTTACATATGCCAAATTAATGTTTTTTTTCAACATTCCAAATCACAAGTATTTTTACATATGTCAAATTAATGTTTTTTTTCAACATTCCAAATCACAATCTTTACATATGCCAAATTAATGTTTTTTTTCAACATTCCAAATCACAAGTATTTTTACATATGTCAAATTAATGTTTTTTTTCAACATTCCAAATCACAATCTTTACATATGTCAAATTAATGTTTTTTTTCAACATTCCAAATCACAATCTTTACATATGCCAAATTAATGTTTTTTTCAACATTCCAAATCACAAGTATTTTTACATATGTCAAATTAATGTTTTTTTTCAACATTCCAAATCACAATCTTTACATATGCCAAATTAATGTTTTTTCAACATTCCAAATCAAATGCATTTTTTTTTGTTATCAACATTTTTTTATTTTTTTCACACATAACACAACACAGCATCCAAAATATAACAAAACAAAACAACAGACACATACTCAACATCTCAAGGTCCAATCAAAAGGGAGGGAGAGAGGGAAGGACAATAAAAACACAAAAATCACTCCTTTATATAATCACGTATATCAAACAAAAAACACTGCCAAGCCTCAATGGTCGAAGGCCTGGCCCCACCAACTCGCGCCGTTGTACATTCACAGGACACTATTTGCAGGAGGCTACGGATCCAGTATGTTTTTCCACACATGTGTGGTGTAAACCAGTTCTGGATTATTGTCTTCTTCACAGCTGTAAAACCAGCAAACATTTACATTTACATTTAATCATTTAGCAGACGCTTTTATCCAAAGCGACGTACAAATGAGGAGAACAATAGAAGCAATCAGACCATCGAGAGAGCAACAGTATACAAGTGCCATGACAAGTCTCAGTTAGTCTAGCACAGTACACGTAGCTAGGAATTTTTATATAAATATATATATAAATAGAATAGGTAAGTGTTAGTATTAGTTGGTCAGGTGCTGGCGAAAAATATGTCTTTAGATGTTTTTTGAAAATGGCTAAAGACTCAGCTGTTGGAATTGAGATCGGGAGGTCATTCCACCAGCTGGGCACAGTCCAGGAAAAGGTCCGTGAGAGTGATTTGGTACCTCTTTGGGATGGCACCACAAGACGTCGTTCACTTGCAGAACGCAAGCTTCTGGAGGGCGCATACGTTTGAATGTTCAAACAACATTTTCTTTTGCATTGAACTAATACAGAGACCAGAATCATCATTAAGAAGACACAAACTTGGGTTAACAGACCAATCAATTCGCAGTAATGATGACAAAACCAGGTTTACATGTGTCCATAGACTGATGACGACAGGACATTCCCAACACATATGCAGAAAAGTGCCTGATGATGTAGTGTTACATATAAATCAAATGCATTTTTACACATTCTGAATCAAAAGCATTTTTCTGCACTTTGAATCTAAACTTTTTTTTTCAACATTCCAAATAAAAAGTATCTTTACGTATGCCAAATGAATGCTTTTTTTAACATTCCAAATCTAAAGCATTTTTATCACGTTCTGAATCAAAAGCATTACATATTCCAAACACATTCAGAATCAAAGGCATTTTTACATATTCCAAAACAAAGTCATTTTACACATTCCGAACCAAGAGCATATTTACACAGTGCAATTCAAAGACATTTTTACACAGTCCAAATCATAAGCTTTTTGAAATATTCCAAATCTTCTTTAGAACAAGCTTTACAGCACTTACAGGATGCTTTTCAAGATCTGCAGCGCTCGTTGTTACAGTTAAAATTGGTTTTAAACTCAAATAAGACAAAGTATATGATTTTTAGTCGTGGTCGCACTAAGGTAACAGATCTGACAATTACAACCTTGAATGGTTCATTTATAGAAAGAGTCAGCTCCTATAAATATCTAGGTATTTGGATGGATGAAAGATTAGCTTTTGATATACATATTGATAAGTTGTTGAAAAAGCTTAGACCAAAACTAGGCTTCTTTTATCATCTCAAAAACTGTTTCCCTTATAAGGCCCGCAAGAAATTAGTAGAGAGTACATTTTTATCCATAATTGATTATGGTGATCATCTATATAAGTATGCAGCTACTTCTTTACTTAGAAAATTAGATTCTGTTTATCATGCAGCATTACATTTTATCACAGGTGCAGAGTCACGGATGCATCATTGTATTCTGTATGAATCTTTAGATTGGTTTTGTTTACATCAAAGGAGAAAATTACATATGTATTTATTCATCATAAAGGCACTCTTAGGTAAATTACAATCTTATATTTCTAATTTGTTAACGTTACATATTAACATTCGTTGTACTAGATCGGGTTCTTGTATTCGGTTAACAGTTCCAAGGGTATTGTCAAAATTTGGTAAATGTGCTTTCTGAATGAATTGCAAAATGTAATTAATCTTGACACACTTCCAACATTGAGTATACGTTTAAATGTCTTTTGTATAATGTTTTAAAGGATGCTTGTAATTGTTTTTCATGATCTGATTTTATTTATGAATTGTGATTGTATAATTTGTGGTACTGTCTCTGTGATTCTTTTGTATGAAACTTTATGTGCTGCCATCTTGACCAGGTCTCACTGGAAGAAGAGATAGCAATATCTCTATGTGATTTCCCAGTTAAATAAAGGAAATAATAAATCAAAGCCATTTGTACACATTCTGAGTCAAAAGCATTTTTAAATATTCCAAATCAAAGTTTTTTTTAAAACAAATTCTGAATCAAAAGCATTTTTACACATTCATAAAAGCATTTTTGGCCTTTCCCAAAAAGTAATTTTGTGCACATTCCAAATCAAAAGCTTTTTTTCTGCACTTCAAATCAAAAAAAATTGAACAATCCAAATCAAAAGCATTTTTACAAAATCAAAAGTACCTTTTTTTTTAGCATTCTGAATTCAGATGGGCTGTAGCAACCTGATCTCACTGGAAAACTGAACGATTTTACAAGGTAAATCATACAAAACATACAATTTTGAGGAAAGAAGCATGAAGGTTCACCCCTAAACATAACTGTCACTGGGGCATAAGATCATATGAAAACATATGAACGATCCACCAATTTGCCAAAATGTAAAACAGTTATGTGAGATGCCGTTTTTTGGCATTGCTTGCTCAATCTCCCAAAATACCTTTTCTCTTCAAATGAGTCTTCCAAATGCCTAAATAATATGAATAAATCATTCATTTCCTGTGGTTCAAAATTTTGCACATATTTAATATTTCATAGACCAGAGCCACTAGTGCAAGGATGAAAGACTTATATTTAGTTTTTGTCTTGAACTATTTTTAAACCACACTTCTCCAAAAAAGAATTCTCTTCTACTGAAAGCTGTATTAATGACACAATATTATTAGGATGTATATATAACTGTTAGGATGACTGTATGAATCTGTAAGCATCTTCTGATATAACATTAGGTTTATATTTATCTGTCTGAAGACATGAGACCAAAGGAAAGGATATGAGCTGACAGCCCTGCTTCTAGATCTGAGCATTTCAGACGCTCTAATAATAAAACAGAAGTCAATCCACCTTTCATGTGCAGAAAATAATGTTCAACACTTTGTAGGGCCCGCATTTTGTAATAAAAAAGTCAATTTTAAGACCTGCCACATTGTGATCAAACTCAGATGAGTGTTATTTTAGATACTTTTAATGGACATAACGCAAGATTGTGCCGAGGATGTTAAAGGGTCAAATCAAAGGTAGAATTTCAGTCGAGGATTGTCAGTTAATTCATGATTTAGCATTCTTTAGCATTCAAGTCAAAGAACGTTATGATGGATACTATCAAGTAATCTGGAATGTAACGATTACTATACTGCAGCAATGCTAATCTCTAATCTTGCTAATACATTAATGCATATAGTACACAAAATGGAACTTGCAACATAGTTATATTTATAAATGACCACTAAAAACACTCCCAAAACAGCGCCCAAACCTTGACTAGATCGAATTGATTATTCAAGTACAGCAGCCAATGGCAAGTCTCCAACGGCAGACTATTGCAATATTTATATTTTTGTGTTAGAAGTAATGTTGTTTATTAAAATTACATATACATTTTTTATTTCGGTAACACTTTACAATAACGTTTCATTAGTTAATGTATTAACTAATATGAATGAACAACAATCCGTTTATTACAGTATTTATTCATCTTTTTAATGTTAGTTAAAGGGGTCATATGATATTGCTAAAAAGAACATTATTTTGTGTATTTGGTGTAATGCAATGTGTTTATGCGGTTTAAGGTTCAAAAAACACATTATTTTCCACATACTGTACATTATTGTTGCTCCTCTAAGCCCCGCCTTCTGTGCTCTGATTGGCCAGCTATTCAGTGCGTTGTGATTGGCTGAATACCTCAAGCGTGAGACGGAAATGTTACACCCCTCACCGTATTGTGATGCCATGTCCCGGCGCGACGAGACTAAAACAATAAAACCCATAATAAACGAGGCATTTGTTGCATCCAGTGAGGACATAATTACTGATTATAATGACTTATACTGTCTTTTCACGCGTTGCATCGCGCCGTGTAAACATTACCATGTCTGCATTTGTGATCGGAGAAACAACAAGCACTACTCTACACTGCTCAAAACTCGCGTTTGAGTAGTAAGTAGCAAATTCTTTAAATATGAAAACATACTTACAGGCCGTGAGTCAGAAGCGCCAGACTGTCCTTGCAAAGTTGGAATTGCCCACTTTATAGAAACAGCCTTTGTGCACAGAAGCATTGTAGGCTATTCTCCCAGGTTCAGGAAATAGTCCTCCGTAAAATGCGCTGCACACACTCTAATATTTGGGTTGAACTGTTCTGGAACAGAGTTGTAAATACAACTTAACCACTGATTTTTAGTTGTGTCCTCTTTTGGAAGCCCAAACAAAGTAGTTTTGCTTTCACAATGAAACAGTGTCTCCAGGACATGGCGCCGGCGGCAGCAACAATACTACAGCGAGAATAATAGCTCCGCCTTCTTTCTTTGAGTATACATTTGGGCGGTGTTTTGCAAATCTTCCCACATCGTGACGTAGACATGTGGGGGCGTGTTTAAATGAGCTGTTTTAGGAGGGCATGGAGGAGTCTGAACTTTTATAAAGAATATCTCTTTAGTGTTTGCAACTTCAGGGATCTTATCTATGCACAAACAGCTTGTAACACTCCAAAGAGAAAGAAACACTTGAAATCTCATCATATGACCCCCTTAATAAAAATACAGTCGTTCATTGTTAGTTCATGTTAATTCACAGTGCATTAACTAATGTTAACAAGCACAACTTTTGATTTTAATAATGCATTAGTAAATGTTGAAATTAACATTAAAGGGATAGTTCACTTTGAAATTAAAATTTGGTATCTATCAGCTTACCCCAAGGGCATCCAAGATGTAGGTGTCTTTTTTTCTTCAGTAGATCCAATTTTGATGTTTTTAGGTCAAACCGTTCTAGTCTGTCAGTCATATAATGGCAGGTATAGGTCACTGTCTATATAAGAGGGAAAAAGAACATGCACAGAGAAATTCAAATTAAAAAATTCCCCATCGTAACTACACATTGATGGCCTAAGACACGAAACGAGCGGTTTGTGTGAGAAAACGAACAGTATTTATATCGTTTTTTACCTCTTGTACACAACCATGTCCAAGTGATCTGAGTGCGCTCACACATCCTCACACAAACCGCTCGTTTCGTGTCTTAGGCCATCAATGTGTAGTTACGATGGGGAATTGTTTAATTTGGATTTCTCTGTGCATGTTCTTTTTCCCTCTTATAGAGACAGTGACCTATACCTGCCATTATATGACTGACAGACTAGAACGGTTTGACCTAAAAACATCAAAATTGGATCTACTGAAGAAAAAAAGACACCTACATCTTGGATGCCCTTGGGGTAAGCTGATAGATACCAAATTTTAATTTCAAAGTGAACTATCCCTTTAAGACTAATAAATACTAAATGTGTAGTTATGGTTAATTCTTGGTTCATGTTATCTAAAGAAAGTGAGCCAGTGTTAACTAATGAACCTTATTGTACAGTGTTACCTTTATTTCTATGTGCTATGTATTGTTTTTTAATTTACTCACCCTCAGACCATCAAAGATTTAGATGAAATACATGTAAATAGAAACATTTGAAGGTCTCTCTGCACCCTGGTTTGATAAGTGTGTAGGCATAATGAAAATGTGACCCGTGCTGGCAAAATGAGTAATGCGCACAGGATAATTTTGAGCTACAGACAAAAAAGTGAAAAATGTCGATTTTGGTCGAATTTCGCGTTTTCTCAAAAATGATTTCATTAAGCCCTCGTCTAGTGATACCATTGCTCCAAATAGTAATTAAACATCTAAAATAATCTTTATTTGTACATTTTCTGAGAGGAGTACCTTTTTCTCTGTTCTCTCGCGCTACCGCTGTTTGACAAATGAATTGCGCCGCAATCCAATAAATATACACAGACTGCATACACAGAATTACAGTATGTAGCCTATTCACGCAAACATAATCTGTTACATCTTAAGTGAACGTCTGGGGAACTGTTGGGGAAAAATATTGGATGTGTAACATTATATTAGATCCGTGCTGTACAGTAGGTCTTAATAGGCCGTCTGTCTCAATGTTAATCTAACAATAAAAGAAAAGATCGCTGCTCTTGATTGAACTGCTTTTGTAGTTTTAATAATCAATTTATTTGTAATGAACACACTGAAGTGATTTTTACATTTGATTATTTGTTTTTCTTACTTGAATGCTTTTTGTTTTGATGTAAAATGAAAAAAAGCAATGCACTATTTGTTTCTTTCTTATATGTGTTCTATTGTTGTTGTTATTATTTTTAATAAGATAAAATAAAAAATGGCTATATTGTGATTATTAATATAGTAATTAATATTAAGAAAGGAAGGGGGAGAAACAATGCAGTGTTGCAGGTGATTTTGCTTTGGAACCTTCAGAAAACTTCAACTTGAGCTTTCTCAGAACTGACTTTGCTGACTTCTTCGAATTCAAATGGGTGTAGTTCAGTAACTTTTCGTCCAATTCCAACAAATCATAGATCATTTTTAAGGTCTTTTAATAACTCGTTTTTGAAAATTTGCTCATTGTGACTTGTTTTGCCAGAACAGGTCACAAATGGGTTTGTGTGTGTAGTTAATTTATCTAAATTAGTTTAAAATATCTTGTATTGGTGCTCTTTTTTTTATTTAAATGGTCTATTTCAGTTATTATACGGGTTGGTATTGTTTTGGTGAAAGTGTGCCCCTACGAAAATGAAAACAGTGTTCGGAATTGGGCTACTTACACTGTTGCCGCGGGTTGTTTTTCATGTCCGTGGGTTGAAGCGACCACAATAAAGTGATTTTTAGCCCCTGCAATGCAAATTTTACCAGGGGAACTTCAAAAAAAAAAAAAGTGTATTTTGCCCCCAGAATGCTGTTTTTACCAGGGGACCCCCCTCGAAATGCAATTGGGCTAGTTTTGAGTAGCAATTGGTCGGGATTTGTTGTGAAAACCTGGCAACTCTAAACGAAAAGCTCCCTCACCAATTTGAGGAGGGGTCCGGCTTCCCAAGTTTGCCTTTACACCCAGTCCAAGCGTGCGCTGGCGCCTCACCCCGAGGTGTGCACGAGCTAGTGATGGTGAAGTGAAGCGTTCTGAACCAGCGAAGCTTTCAACACAATTGTATCGGAAAAAGGTTCATTACTCAAAGCATTTTCAAAACGGTTCATGCTGTGGCCATCTAGTGGTCATAAAAATGAATAAAACCTTCCAAAGGGCTGTGTTCAGTTACAGATGCTGGTTTCACATCTGGTTCTACAAATGATTCTTTATTTTATTGTATATAAATATATATATATATGTACACAGACACAAATTAATGACTTTGACAATGACCATTATACAGTATATATATATATATATATACTGTATAATGGTCATTGTCAAAGTCATTAATTTGTGTCGGTGTACTGCCACTAAAATAAGAAAAATACATTAAATTAAATCTGTGATCTGATCTGTCTATTTTAACTCTGCCTTAGTCTTTAGTTATTTAATGGGTAAAGTTCATTTGAGCTTAATGTATAAATTATTTTTTTAATGCTAATGCATTATAATGTAATATAATGTAAAGGAAACGGTGCAGAGGTTCGCTTCGTTTGAACCAGATACTGAAGCAGTCACGTGGTTTTCAGGCGAATGAAGCTTCAGACGTCATAGATCATGTGCTTTTGGCAAAACGAATCAAGCTCCGATACAGCGCTTCGATGTGAAATGTATTGTTATTTTGATACAAGCTTCGGTGTTGAACGTAACATCACTAGCACGAGCACACCGGGTGCCAGTCCGTGCCGGTAACCTGATGCTGCTTCACGGCACAAAGGAAGCAGCCACGTCAAACCCGCGAAGTCCTAAGCACAGACTCACCTAATGAAGCTTCACGAAGAAACTTCACTCGACCGTCGGTATTGAACTTACCTTTCCGTCAGACTGCAGTTATAGACACACCGACTGAGCGCGGGAGAGAATCCACTCATTTATGAGAGTGAAGGCGCGAAATCCGCAAATCTTTAGAACGTGGGTCACTGTGACTGAGAGCGGTCTCTTCCTGAGCGCTGCTTACATCCATATAGTTTAGAAAAGAACCAAAGGGTTATTGTCTATTTTGTATATTTATATACTTATTTTATTCACCTATTTCATTTTTATTATCTGTGTCTTGTCGCTGTCATTTTGTCTGTGCACTGGAAATGAGACCGCACCTCATTACAAATATCCCTCAAAATATATCTTTGATTAAGATGTGTTGGCTTAAAGCATTTTTGCATTTTTTCAGAAACGCTTTAGAAAACTGAGTCAGGCCAGTACCAAAACAAACTTGTAGCCAATCAGCAGTAAGGGGCGTGTCTACTCATGATGCAAGGACAGAGCGCTCATCAGTGCACATGATGGACATTCGCCGAGCCGAGCAACGACAAAGACAAAAGAAGGCTTACACCGTGTCTACACTGGACGCGACAAAGCGAGCATTGAAAATCATTTGAAATTTGTGTCAATATGTCATAAATAGAAAGCGGCATGCGCCGCTCGTATTCCGGTGTAGACACGGTGTTACGATAAGGCAAGAAGAAGGACCCGTGTAAATATCGGATCAGCTTTCAGCGCTGGAGAGAACTCAAGGCCTGCGATCGGACGCCGAGGTTGCTTTGTTTCTTCTCGATAGGATAGTAACATTGGTTTTGCTTTTTTTCACAGAACTATTCGTTGCATTTTGTGGGGCGGAGCTATCAAAATAGGGGCAAGACCCTTTTGGGGTAGGGGCGTGTTTGTTTTGGTGATTTCAAATGTCAACATTGGCTACCAGAAATCACTTACCCCACCTTTAAGTTCAGCAATTAGAGCTCATTATACAAAATGTGCCCTCTGTAAACTAGTTGCAAAAATATTTGCTGAATAGGTCTAAGAAGTTAAATAGTTGAAGACAGAATGAACCAAACGAAAGGCTGAATGAAGGCAGAGACTGAAAATAAAGAGATTGAAGAGTGTAGGCTAAATGTGGTTTGGCAAGATATCGAAAAAGCTGTGATAAACTTTAAACGCTATAAGCCATGAAATAAAAAAACAGCATGGTTTTTGTGCATTTCAGCTTTATTTATAAAGCACTTTTAACAATGGAGACGTCTCTATATAAGCAGCTTTTCAGGAAATCCGTCCAAACACGAACTCCCAGAGAAATCAGTCTCTTCAGACTGATACATGAAGTAATGAGAGGAGAGTTTGTGATCAATATTTATTCATTTGTCAATATTTATTACCTTTGTTTGTTTGTTTTTTAATTCCTTGGCAGGAACTGGCCTCCATGTATTTCAATAGAATCCATGCCATTGGGAATTTAATGCCATTGGGATTACATATACAGTTGTTCACTGAATTTTTGCAGCCAAAATCCAGCAATTCCAAAATAAATGAGAAAATTGAATGTTAATGGGAAAGATTACCCCAATCATATTTCCAAAGGGGTTTAGTTGGTCGAGGATTTGTGCATAAGGAGCTTCCCATATTAAGAATTTGTTCCTTCATTGTAAGCGATTATATATCATGTTTCCTCATTTTAGTTAAACTGAGGCCACAAATTAAGAACATGTTACCTTGTTTTAGTAAATCATGGCCATGTTGTGATAAATTGGTCCCTTGTTTTGATTTCATTAAACAAATTAGTACAATGTGGCCATAATTTAATAAAAAGAGGAAACAAATTTTAAATTTGTGTATATATACATACAATGTTGGTATAACGCATTACAATTAACATGAGTTACATAATCAGATTACTTTTTCAAGTAACTTGTAAAGTAACGTATTGCCTTTTAATTTATAAGAAAATATCTGAGTTACTTTTTCAAATAAGTAACGCCAGTTACTTTGTTTTCCCCATGTATTGACTGACAGCACTTCTGTCCACATGTTGAGAGAAATCTGGAGTAAGTTCAGAGGCGTTGTGTGCACTGCTGTGAGAACAAGATAATACTGTAGTTCTAGACTAAATGTCAACATGCATTTACTCATCACACTTGCGTAAAAACAGATTCATTATTCCTCAAAATTAATGAAAACTCTGAAATGCAAACTCACAATATGATGCAAACCTGCAATAATTATTAACCAATATCTTTGCTGCTGACATTTGATGATTCAATTCAAACCATACTAATAAGAAAAAATTACTTTAGATAAACATTTGCATTTAATTTTTATTGCTGAAGAGTGTTGAACTTTCTTCTCTTGCCTCCTGTTCTTCATGTAGTCCAGAACGGCAGCACAGCTGAATGGTTTGTTTGAGCTGCGCCCTCTACTGTACAGACGTGAATTTACATTTTCTTCAGCCTGAGGCTTATTCAGTGGACCTTAATTTATGCAAAGAGGCTGAAATAGAAAAGCCCTTCCCCAAACTGTTCCCACAAAGTTGGAAGCCTAGCAAAATGCCTTGGTATGCTGAAGCATTCAGATTTCCCTTCACTGGAAGTAAACGGCTGAGCCCATTATCCCTTCTCCACCAAACTTTACAGTCAGCACAATGCAGCCAGACAGGTAATGTTCTCCTGGCATTCGCCAAACCCAGAATGCCAGAGGCGCATGATTGGTCACTCCACAGAACAGGTTTCCACTGCTCCAGAGTCCAGTGTCGGTGTGCTTTACTCCACTCAGTTCGACGCTTGACGTGAAGCTTGCACACAGAAACTGCGCGGCAAGGCGCTCGATTTTATATAGCTGTGCAATGGGTCCGATTGAAACACATGAATTCAATAATTAAGACGTGTGTCCCAATACTTTTGTCCATAGAGTCGCCACAACTTACATTTAAGCAGATAATGTTATCTTTATATAGCATATGCCCTTCTGAAGGAGAAAGTAAAAGCTTTCTTTTATCTCACTGCCACACGAACATCTCAAACTTGGTGGCCATAGGGAATAAATCCTCGGAAGGGAGTTTAACTTAATAACTGCTTCTTTTAGAGGTAAAGTCAATGATAAAAAGTTCAACCCGTTTATTTTTATTTTTTTAGAACATGACTCACTACCGAGATGCCAGAGCATTGGGTTATAGGGTTAACGTTGAAGTCCGTAACACAAACCAAGACACTGGCCATCATTGTGTATGTTGTACAAAATATGATTTAATAAGGAAACAAACACCCATAAATAAGAATACTAAGGCAAAGGAAGCCAAATACTCATTTAGGACCAAACCCAGGAAGAATTTACAAATAATTTCTTTGAAATGTGTTCATTTTATTCAGTTATCCTCCACGTGTTGGTTTAAATTAGACTAATTAGTAATAGAACTGGTTTGGATTCTGTAATGTTCTAAATTCTCTAGAACTAGCTTTCAGTGGAGTGTCAAGTTAATACATTTGTTTCTTTCTTTACCCAGTGTTATACAACTCAACATACAGCTGCTTTTACACTGCAACTTCATATCTTTTCATGATACCATACTGAAACATACTGGGATATACTGAGAGCGAAGAGAATTAAGAGACTGTCAGATTTCTTAAAAATTAATGCACTTATACTCTAGGGTGAATCTCATGAAAAACTGACATGAAATGTCCAGGTCACATTTTAAAAAGCTGATGGAATAAGAAATTATATTTTGCTTAAAAATGAAGCCTATCGATTTATTAATATGACAAGAAAATTAAATTCTCTCCTCAAGTTCTCATTACCGTAATGAAGATATATAATTTAATTTCCAAAGTACAATTTTAATCATGCATTATGGCTTTATGTGTTACACTTAAATTATGTTTTTAATAAAAAAGGACAGGATATGGTATGAGAATTAGATTTTTAAACATTCTGATAAGAATCTGAGAGGAAATGTGCTGAAATGTCATGAAAATGAAACCTGTTTTAGGAATATTAATATTTGTTTGCATTGTGATATAATTTTACACCCAAATTATCATTATAAAAATGTATATAATTCAAAACTGTAAATAATAGTATGTAAATGCTGTTTTTAATAAAAAAGGACAGATTATTACTGTATCACAGTAATGAGAATGAGATTTTAGCACATTGTAATGAGAGGACAATTAAGCAAATTTCACAATTTCTCATTACCGTAATATATTAAAAATATTTAAAATTGTAAGTATGCATTATGGTAGTATGTGTTAAACTGAATTTTTGAAGTTTTTAATAATAAAAAAAAAAGATGTAAAAATGATCATAAATGTATCATGGTAATGAGATTGTTGGTGCATTACGGTAATGAGAATCTTTTCTTTTTTTGCATTACAATAATGAGAATTTGGAGAAAATGTGTTTGTCATGAAAATATGTCAGAATGCAAATCTTGATGGCTCCATTTTATTAATGCAAATTATGATTTTCTTTCGAATACATGGTGAATTATGACCCAGACATTTCTTTGTCAGGCTCAAGAAAATAGGATCATTTATTTCCATTCACTCTGAATGTAGAAAAGAACTGAACTGAAAAGAACGTTGGTAATTCTGTGCAAGCACATTGGTTTTCATCGGTTTGGTGCTAAGGCAATGAAGAATACGCAGTAGAATCAACAGAAACAGCACTGGGCCACCAGTAAAAGGAGAAGAAAAAAAATAATCAAAAAACAAAAATATCGGTTAGTCAATCAAAATTCACATTGTGCAAAGTTGGGCTGATTGCTTTGTTAAGCCAATACAAGTCAGTTCTGAGTGCGACCAAACTCACACACACTGTATCAGTAATACAGCCTGAAGATCAAATCCAGTTCTGTCCGGTTTTGGATAGTCTGGTGTAACGTCGAGAAGCATCAGATGTGGGGCGATGGATGTGTCAGTATGAAGGTCAAAGGTCCCGTTGTCTTAGGATATCGAGGAGAACTCCTTCAGCAGGACGTCCTGACTCATGGTACTCAGAGACACGTTCTTCCTCACGTTCAGACTGATGGAGCGAACCTGCAAACACAAAACCAGCATCTGTGCATCAAAACCAACTCGTTTCCTGATGACTGCCATCGTGAACGGAGACGCGTGTGAAGCTGGTCATAAATTCACTTCACATTAAAATTTAACACAGCAGTGAGTTCCTCAGGGCACAGAGACTGAGCTCAGAAAAAGAAGAATTGGGCTCATACCAAAATGTTCGGCTTTACAATATAATAAACAGACAGTATTTAGACTGTTGAATATGTGTTATATATTTGAACATCATGTAACAGATGTGTTTATTAAACCAATTAGTGAAATATAAAAAAAAAAAATGTGTGTACGGTTATAGAATTAAAAGCTATAATTAATAAATTCAATAATAATGATAGTCTCACCAAATATTCTCCTGCATGAATAGGGCTCTATGAAATCAGTTTTATTTTACCCCAAATTCAGTGTTTTTCTTTTTAATTTTATGGATGTTGTTTAAATGATGGTTTAATAACATTTTAATTAGGACGTTTAATCAATTGAATTCATAGAACTTTAACAACTTATTAATTTATTACAATTTTAACAATAATATGAAATGCCCTATGATTTATTATTATTATTATAATTTTATTAGTAGTATTTTATAGAAATTCTGTTGTTTTATTTTTCTGCATTTTGCATTCTATGATTTATTACAAATTTATTATCAAAAACAATGCTAATGAAATGAATAATTAAAAACTAAAAATTTTACAAATCTTGCTAAATGATAATTTGAACAATTTTAAGAATGTTATTTATTTTTTTAGCAAAAATGATGCACAACAAAGATTTATAGGCGAAATTAAAACATGGATTAAAATTTGTGCAATATTGTGAGATAATTCCTTTCAAAATAATGGTATAATAAACTGTATTATTATTGTTTTTTAATTATTATTACTTTGAGAAGTACATTCTACTCTACAATAGTAACACATTTCTGTCATAATTTTTGGTTCACGTTAAACTGAACTTTTATTTTGCTGGGTTGTAGTGGAGACCAGTTTGTGTGCATCTGATGAAAGTTTTCTCAAAGTAAATAATGAAGTGACTCTCAGGGTGCTTTCACACTTGGTTCGCTTGCCTGGTCCGAACCAGAGTTCGATTGCCCCCCTGCCCCCGCTGGACTGCGTTCATATTATTTTATTAGGGTCCGAACCGCGGTTCGTTTGCGTCATTAAGCCAGGCAGCTGTTTACCCCGTTGCTTAGTAACGACGGCGCGGGAGAAGGTGGAAAAATGCATAAGATTGCTCTCTGCACTTTTATATATTTACGTTTTTGAACCGTTCATTTTGTTTACAAAGCTTAAGTGTATAACGGCACTTGCGTCTGTCTTACGAATGTACTGCAAATGCTCTAAAGAACGCTGAAGATGAACAGAAATGAGACATACAGCTCACTGCTTGCAGCGCGTCAATCACGCTCGTCAGGAAAGTGAGTGAAACACACACAAACACACATTTTTAATCAAATAATACGTTATTAATAGCGGTTCACTTCCGTGATTTGGTACGATTGCGTTCACATCAGCAGCGAACCGTACCGGAGTTCACTTGAACCGTACCCCAGACCACCCTATTTAAGCGGACTCGGGTACGGTTCAAGGGTGCGCACCCGAGGCCGGAAGAAAGCGTTCACATCATCCAAACGAACCGAACTCTGACGTCAATCGAACCCGAGTGCGCACCAAAAGTGCTAGTACCCTCAGAGCATCTCTGGAGATGAAGTTTCATGTGAAGTGTAACAGTGAAACAACAGACACTGAAATCCACCAAATTCTGTGACGTTCTGCGTTGCACTGTAAATATAATTTTAATGACTGATTCTGTGATATCGTCAACTTTTTTGTCGTATTCTGTACCATTCAACCCATTGTTAATGTAGCCAAAGGAAGGAAGTAACTTGTCAAGCAAACTCAAAAGCTTACCAGCTCCTTGAAAAAGCCGGCCTCTCTGGGCTGTTCTGAGTAACGCTCAAACTGATCCAGACCATCCTGCAGCTTCAAGGTTAGTGTGTCGTAGTTTGAGCGCACCACCTCCAGCACCTACAGATGAGAAAATGACATAAAACCCAGATACAACTACAAGAAATCTTCCAGGTTTAAGACAACAATGCACTGACAGAAATCCACTTACAATGAAAGACTCTGGCATATTATCTGTTTTATAACCATGGTCCTGAACTGAACTACAGGAACACATTTAAAAAGCTAGTGGAGTGATCACATGACTACGGATAAAGATATGAACCACCAGAACTGGCACAAGCTCTCTGTTGACCACTGTTGATCAGCTGACCAAGCAAGATCAGTAGTAGTTTGCAAATTTCACATTCATCTTAATAATATCTAACAAATTATATTTGCTTACTTGTAGTTGGTCAAATACAGGAAATGGACCAAAAAAATTGTTCGTCTCTGCATTAACACTTGTGGTTTTTTAATTTATATTTCAGAGTTTCAAAATGTTGACTTTTAAAAGCATTACATTGTATTTACATTTAAAAAATTATATGAAAAAAAACCTGCATTTATTTTGTCCCTGTATTTAATTTTTTTTTTGCTAAAACCCTGGATTTTAATAAATAAAATCAATTAAATATAATGGTATTTTATTACATTTTAATAAGTACTTTATTAAAATCTAATGATACATTTTAAATAATATTTAAATAATAATGTTTTCTGTCATTTTACCTTAATATTTAGGTAGCATTTTTGGTGGATTATTTTGGTAGATGTTTTACTTTTTTGAAAAAAATAGATATTTTTTTATATAATTTTTTATTAAATGTAATGGTATTTTACTACATTTTAATAAATATTTTATTAAAAATGTGATTTTTGAAATGGTAATATTTAAATAATATTATCTGTCATTTTACCTTAGAAAAAAAGTTTTGGTAGATATTTCATTTTTTTAATTTATTGTCTTTTTTGTTTCATTAAATGTAATGGCATTTTACTACATTACTACTTTGATGAATATTTTATTAGAATGTAATGGTATTTTTTTATAATAATATTTAAATAATATTTTCTGTCATTTTACCCTGGAAAAAATATTATTTATTAAAAAATATATTATTTTGGTAAATATTTCATTTTAATATTTTTTTAAATAACAAATAAAATCACTTTAATTAAATGTATTTTATTAAATTTGACCAAACATTCTATTAAAATGTAATTATATTTTTGAAATAATATATTTCTGAAACAATAATATTTCCTGTCACTTTACCTTGAAAAAAAATATATTGGTAGCCTTTTTTGGTTGATTCTTTTGGTAGATCTTTCTAATCTTCCAAGTTAGATTCTGAAAGAACTTAGGGAGGCTTAGACACTTCTAGACCCCTCGTAAATTGCAATTGTCTTTCTTTGTTAGTACGTAACAACGTAATGCATTGTTTATTTTTACAATATGAATGACAAATAAAAACAGTTCTCTGTGGCAATCATGGAAAGACATCGTTTCAAAATGGCGTTCCCACAACTACAAGCTGTTTGAGGTCACATTGTGTGCAGTGATTTTAAATCGAATGGGTCTGGAGTTTAACTGGGACACTCCAGGGCATGAAACGGGCTGATGGACCACAAATCCCTACACTTAAACTAAACAAAGAGAGCCAGAAAGGCTGGACAGAGGTCTGTTAGAGGTCATGCGGGAGCATCTGGCAAAGCGAGATAAAAGAGGATGAGAGTTTGGGACTGCGAGCGACAGCTGGCATAACCATCTGTAAAACTGACCTCACTTCCAGCACACGGCATCATTACCCTACAGATCAAAGGCTAATTAAGCAACACCTGTGACCACAAACACCTGTGACCGTCCCAATCAGCCGCTTTTCTAGACACATATACAGTGTTTTGCTTATTCAGATTCAAAGCCTATTCTCTCATATGACAGAATTGAGTTAAAGTTGGGCGATAAGACGGTGCCACAGTACACAGGTATTTATGCAAAAAGTATGGGTGTATGTAGATGCATTAAAAAAAAAAGCTAACAACGATAGCCATTTTACTCCAAAAATGTAATTTCCAGCATAAAATGAATGATAATCTGAAATGTTGTGGAAATTACATTATACTGCTCAGGTTGCTGTACAAAGTATTATATATATATTATTAATTTATAATATATATTATATGTTTTATTATTAATTAATTAATTATACATTCATATTATTACAATAATGTTACTATTATAAATTATATATATATTATACTATGTACCATTAAAAGGTTTGGGGTCAGTAAGATTTTAATGTTTTTAAAAAGTCTTCTAATTTTTATGATTATTATCACTAATGAAAAGTTGTGCTGTTTCATACTTTTGTGGAACCAACCTTTTTTTAACAATTAAAATAAATGAAAAGTTCAAAAGAACAGCATTTTTATGAAAATCTTAATCTTTTATAACATTATTAATGTCTTTACTGTTACTTTTGATCAATTTAATACATTCTTGCTGAATAAAAGTATGTATTTCTTAAAGAAAAAAAAGTCTTACTGACCCCAAACTTTTGAATGATAGTGTTTTAATAAAAAAGAAAATTACATATAAATTACGCTATATTACAATGAGGCTAAAAGTTAATGTTCTGTGCAGAAACTCATTAAGATCTCATTAAAGTCTGTTTGAACTTAAGATCAAAACGTTACATGACTGTCTAAATCTGATGTGAACGTATTCAGTTACCTGATCTTCTGAGAGCTGTGAGATGTGGTTCACAGCGGCATACGACTCGATCTTAGGGTTGAAGTGGTTAATAATGGCTCTGAAATGACAGAAACAGGCAAAATGACATATATTTCAAACATGTGACCTGCATTGAAAACAGTGCAGGAGCTTCATAATAGAGGTCTTGTGACACATCTGTGTGAGAATAAAAGGTAACGTTGCAGAGAATTTTCAAAGGTGTGGTTCTTTTAAATATTCTGCAGTAATGCTTTGCATTATGCATGCTGCAAAAAAACAGCGCTCGACTTCTTTTGTGCAGCACAAACACATGGTGACATCTCTGAAAGCCCGGAGAACGCTTCCACATTACCTCAGACTCTAAAATCAATAATTAATTCACCACCATGCCCCTCGCACACTAACCAAAATAAAGACAAAAACACACATTTTACTAAAGATGTCCAATGTTAGTCACAGACTTCAACTAAACAACTCAAACTATGATTATGATCTTTCACGATTTCACCCATATTTAAAACATAACTGGTATGTAAATGAAAGTACATTGTATAAATAGACTGTATATTTAGTATGATTTTTATTATACATTTTTGCTTGTTTATACATTTAATGCTTTTTATAATCTAATAATTTATAATCTATATATTATTTTATTAATATTATATAAAAATATCTTATTTTAGAATACTTAAAACCGATAATTTAAATAAAGAATGCAATAAATCCTCTCATTATTTATTGTGAAAGCGATGTAGAATGAAGATAAATGTGAGCGTTCTGACCTGACGTTGACGAGAGCGTGAGTAACTTTACTAGCAGGCTCCTTCCACTGGCCTGCGTTGGTCGAGACCCGCAGCACTACGGTGTCATGAAGATCAGGTTAGTGCTTTAATGATGGATAAAAATAAACATGTACACAGCAGGACGGAGCTCGGGCGACTTACCCATGCAGTAGAGGTTATCAAACACCTGATGCATGCGTATAATCTCATAATAGAGCTCGTCGTAACTGCTGGGCGTGGGCAGAAATGTGTCTCCATATGTGATGAACATGTTAAAGATGTTCACCACCTAAAACAGACAAAAACATGTCAAGTGAGGTGAGAAATTACCAATCTGTACTTAAAAACATGACAAACTGCCGCTCACAGCGAGTGTGATTTACCTGAAGAGCCAGCTGGAAGATATTGTGCTTCGCCAGAAGGCAGGTCTCATTAGACAGCAGGAACTTCAGAAGGTTAATGAGAGCTGGAAAACACAATCAATAAATACAGCCATCTGAAGCTATCCGATGAAACTGATTATTTCACACTGAAATAATCACTGTTTTGACCTGTGACTCCACACAACTGCTAGCGCAGATTTACACGGTCATTATCAGATCCATTATCAGGGGTTGCAGAGAGGTTTTAAATAAAGAAATAGAAAGTATTTGGATAAAGTATTTCATATTTATATAAGAATATAAAATATATATATATATATATATATATATATATATATATATATATATATATATATATATATATATATATATATATATATATATACATATACATACACACACACATATACACACACACACACACACACACACACACACACACATTATATATATATATATATATATATATATATATATATATATATATATATATATATATATATATATATATATAAGATAAAAAGGTACAAAAACAAAATGAAAAAATAAATAATTAAAACAAAAGAACAAAAAGCTCAAGCAAAAGAAAAAAAAACAATGAAGAAATCAAAAACTAAAGTGAATAAAAAAACAGAAGAACAAAAATCAAACAAACAAATCAAAGAAAAAAGCACAGAAAAAAAAATAAATAAAATAAATAAGTACAAGAACAAAAAAAACAAGCAAAAAAAAATAAAAAATAAAAAACAAAAAACTAAAACAAAAGCAAAGGAAAACATAAGAAAACAAATGCAAAGTGAACGGGGGAAAAATAAATCAAAAACAAAAGTGAATAAAAATAATAATAAAAAAACAACAACAAAAAATAAAAAAAAATCAAAGAAAAATGCAAAGAAAAAAAATACAATAAAAAAATACATAAAAACAAGAACAAAGAAAAAAAACACGCAAGGAAAATAATTATGAACAAAAGAACAAAAAACAAACAAAAGCAAAGGAAAAAATAAAATAAAAATTAAAAAACAAAAGACATGGGGGAAAAATGAAATCAAAAACAAAAGTGAATAAAAATTAAATAAAAACAGAAGAACAAAAAAATAAAGATAAAGAAAAATAAAATGAATAAAAATAAAAACAAAAACACAAAATACAATAAACAAAAATAAAAAGACAAGAAAAAACAAAATATATATTTTAAAATAAAATGGAAAACAAAAGTGAATTTAAAAATAAACTATTAAAAAATGAATCAGAACTGAAGAAATACAAAATAAAAAAATTAGATTGTCATTTATCCAAAAGCAATTTACAAATGAGGACAATAGAAGCAATCAAAACCAACAAAAGAGCAACAATATGTAAGTGTAAAACTATATGTTACTATAAATATATTAAATATTTACTATATGTAAAACTAAATCAAAAATAAATAGCAAACCAAAAAAAAAAATGAAAAGACAAAAACAAACTAAAAGCAAAGAAAAAAAAAAAAAACAGAACACAGAGTGCATGCCTGCGTTTGGCTCAGACACACACCGTAATGATCATACCTAACCAGAAGTCTCTCCATGTGTAGTGCATCCTAATTCTGCACTTCTTCTGGTAGCAGATCAGTTTGTGAATTATCTGAACGCAGCGCCTAAAACAAACGACTTTATTAATTCTCACCATATCCACAATCATCCAAGCACTGCAGTATTTAAAACTGTAAATTAAAAGGAAACTCACACATAGAGATCCATAGGAAACTCCTTCATCATATGAGTAACAATGAACTCGACCATCAGATCTGCAAAGACAAAAAATACTCACATAAACGCTCACAAAACGATAAAGACATCGCTGATTCTGAACACAAAACTCACCCAGAACTGCACAAACTAAAGGCCGAGAGGGGATGCTCTTATCCACGGCTTTCTTTCGATGCCTCATGGGCTGAAATGCATAAGAAAGATGACTTCACTCAAAGCTATAAGTCCAAACAACACTGGACTTTCATTGCATGGAATGAATTTTTGGATGAAAGCTCCCTTTAAGACTGGCCAAGGTTGATTTCAGTCAAAAGTACACAAATAATCCTGCTTTCATGTGTCTAGATAACTGGATTTACTGCATCAGCAGTGAGGCTCTGGGACGTCCCATTTCGTAATGGATTGGCTGTAACATGGGGCCAGGCAGTTTGCTGCTTTATATGCCAGAAACATCGTCTTCATTTGGATTCTGCCATTTAAAAACAACTGAGACCTCAGCAGAGACTCTTACCATTCTGTGCAAGTTGACCCTGAAGTTCATGTTATCATCGTGGAGAAAGGCGTCGGCATACTGATCCTATAAAACACAAAGCGAGAGGACATATGGTCAAACAGTGAACGAACTCACAGGAAAAAAATAATTACCCACAATGCATTACCTCGGCTATGCAGGTCAGAATGATGAGGCACAGCCTGGCACTGTTGAGTCTGTGTTCATCTGAAAGCATACAGAGGAAAACTACTGTAAGATGTGCACAAAAAACTGGTTTAAAACCAAGAGAAATAAATGGCTGCGTTCCAAATTCTAGTGAGCTCCCTACTTAGGCAGCATTTTAAGGCACTTCGGCATAGAAGCTTTTCCAACATGTAGATAATAGGGGTGGCACGATACATGTATTCGTACCGAACCGTCACGGTACGGGCATCTCGGTTCGGTGCATGAGGCCTTACGACGAATACAGGCAATTCACCCCCAATCCAGAAAGGGGCGCCCACAGTAATGCAACGCTGTTTGATAACCGCCAGCAGAAGAACAGCGAATGCCATGAGTTGCGAATGCCACTTGAAAACAAAGCCCCCTAGACAGTGACCATGTGCTGATTCTGAATGCGTCTCTCACATAGACTGACAAAGGAGTATACTTTAAAGGCTTGCACACTCAACTGTTTGCGAAATGGAGCTTTGTCCTCGTGTATCCTACCTCTCTCATTCGGCACAAATCCAAATATTCCATAATATTTCCATATTTGCGATGTAACGTATCTGAATGCGAAAATATTATTTATTATGTAAATTATAGGCTTTGTACTTCAGTCGCGTTCCAACGGTGACACAGAGGTGGGTGCGCTGATGTTTGTATTTTATTTTGATAAAGTACCAACTTTAGCAATGCTGGAACTGATGTGTTTTGTGTGTGTGTGTGTGTGTGTGTGTGTGTGTGTGTGTGTGAGACGCAATCACTTCAACTGTTTCCTTATACCAGCAGAGTCAACTTTAAACGCTTATCGTCTTAATAATGCATCACTGTATAAAGGGCTGCTTTTATTTGTGTACACTCACAATGAAAACAAAACATTGTGCTTTTTATAAAATAAAGAAAACAAATAGGATGTTGCTTTCTGCCATTTGAGTTTCCTTTCTGTGAACAAATTAAGCCTGTCATAGGCTGTTACGTGTCACACTGGTTTTTCCCCTTGTTTATCTGTTAACTAAATCAAATATATTTCAAGAATTTATTCCTTGTATGTATATATGCACTGCAGATTATATAGGGAAAATGTACCTATTAAACTCACTTCCATTTTTGAGATCAGATTATAAAAAGAAAAAAATATTTATTATCCAACTTGCCCCCGGTTTCAGACAAGGCTTAAGCCTAGTCCTAGACTAAAATGTAAGTCTTAGCTGTTTCAACTGAAATAAACTTGCACTGACTGATCTTATAATATATCAGTGCCTTTGTTTTGTCTCAAGATGCACTCCAGTAATGTTTATAAAAATTACTTAAATGTCCTAATTGAACTATGGCCTAATCCTGGCTTAGTCTAAGCCCTGTCTGTGAAACCGGGCCTTGATGTTTTAACTAGGGCTGGGCGATATAGCTCATGCGGTATGCATGCGCATCTCGTCAGTAAAGCCGGCTCCTTGATTAGCGGTTAATCTCCATCACCTGTTTTCAAATGGAGCGGCATTTAATACACAGAGCCGTAGATCACTGACAAGCGACGCAATATCACGTTCATATCGAAGGCGATTCATCTGCGATAATGAAAACGATATTGCGTAGCCCTAGTCTTAACCAATTGATGTGTTTGTTACTATATACCTCCTGTAATTTCAAGTTAATCAGATCATTGCACACTGAGATATGAGTCTCCATGTGGTCACACTGTCTGGTCATTTTGAAAGCTGTCTAAAAACTTTCACCAAAAGAGGAGCCCCTTAAATGTGCGTTTTTTAGATGTTTAAGCCTTTATTTTGGGCAAGTTGTATAAGATTGTGTGCTACACTAGCATATTACTTCACAGGCATTACTGGCTTGTACTTTTACATCCATAATATTATAAATTGACAGTTTATTGCTGGTCTGTGTTTTCACACTGCTGTAATTTTTAAAGATTTCATTTTATTTTAAGGTGAGCTTAAAGGGTGCACTACTATGAAAATCACACAGCTTCAGTGTGACATCAATAAGAAAAAGTATAATTTCATAGATATTGTTAATAATAGTTGTTCATATTAAAATATGTATGAACTTAATACATGACCTAGACTATTTATTTAGCAAAATCCTGTCATTTTAATAAATATTACATGAAATGTATTAAAAATTGTTGCTGTTCCAATTAAGCTCAGTGTGCTCTCTTTAAGCTCTTCCACATTGAACGTCTATATAGATACTTCATAAACAGACTTTAAATATTAACTGATAGTCGTCACTAAGTTAAGTTAATAGATTTGCTATGGATTCTGTCGACTCAAATGTGCAGACTGGCTCTGATCTTTGATAACTAGCATCAACTTCTCCAGACTGTAAATCTGTGGAAAATCGGGGCAAAAATCATATAGTTTATTCCAGCCTTAAGAGACTATAGATAAGTTGACATCCATTTAAAAAGAGGCTTCATGAGGCTAGTTTCTGTGTTCATCCCCATAATTGAAATGTTTTATTGGTTTGTTTTATCTGATTTTTGAATATGTGTTACTTAGCTGAACGTGGACTAGTCTAGATGTTGCAATGTGCTTAAATGACACTTCATTATGAATATATAACTGATCGACTTGAATGACTTGTTGCTTGATTTTAGTGTTCTGTTGTTTTGTGATTGACTTTGTACCTTCAAAAAAATATACTTTTACAATTATTCTTGAAAAAAAATCCTTAAAATAAACAAGTATTTTTAATAAATCATGATGTGAGCTTAATGGGAACAGGGGTGTGCTTAAAGGGTACAAAAATGTACCCACTAAGCACAGCCGGACTTTTTGAATTTAATGATGTATATCTTAATTGAAATGCTTTTGTCATTTAAAATAAAATGTAATATTTTTGTGTGAGAGATTAATATCTTATTTTAACATAACTTTTTGTACTGAAACCAATATCTTGTGCACTAAAATGTCTCAATGTAGATTTTGGTGAGCGTAATAGGTACGTTTACCCTATATAATGTAATATAATATTTAGTATTACTACTGTACTACTCTCTGCTCAAAATAAATGAAAAGAAATCGAGCATAAGATTTGTTGGTTTTTCCTGTTGTACCGAAATCGTATCGAACCGTGACCCCCGAACCGAGGTACGTATCGAACCGTGACATCTGTGTATCGTGACACCCCTAGTAGATAAGGTAATGCCGCCTTACCTTTTTTGTAAAAATTAAAAACTGCATGCATCCTTTGCAAAGAACGCAATCCCATAATGCATTGCAACAAGCGCAAAAATCCAAAATGGTGGACAAAGCGGGAAAAATGCTGATAATTACAATAATAGCATTACTCTAATTAAAAATGGACTATTTTAGCTAAAATGTGTGTCCTTTGTGTTTTTATGCTTATAAGAGTATCATGTTATTAGCTTAGCTACATGCTAACAACAAACTCCACTGAAGTCTATAGCGAGTCAAAGTTCTGTTTGACTTTGGATGCTGCCTAGGTAGGCGCAAGGAAGCTCGCTAGGTTTTGGACAGCACAGAGGAGAGAAACAGTGATATCTTGCCTTTGGTGTCCTGCATTACGATGGAGGAATATTTGAGGAAGGTTATAAGAAGATTACTTGTCTGCAGGTTTGGGTCCAGAGGAAGCTCAGGATTATTCATCACTGCAAAGAGACAGAGAATGTAAGCATGGTGAATCATTTCTGAAAATGACAATTCGCCACAATTTGCGTACTTATACTACACACTAAAAGTGCATACTTCGTATTGAGAAAGACCACACTTTAGAGTATGTACGACACTCAAATCACGTCCTGACAACACAAACCCCCTTTTTGTGTTGCTAGCATATTAGCATTTAGCTGAATTCATGCCCATCATTATCTAAGTTCATCACTTATGTGGGAGTGTCACATAAAAATTTTTTAACTGAAAAATTCAACAGAGATCCATCACTTCCACTGCACAAAAACTGAGCAATATTAGCCAAAAAACTAAAAATAAAAAAATACAAAGCTAAAATACACTTTTTTTTGTTGGTACCCCGTTACTATAATCTTGTACTATTTAGGATGGATAATACAAGGTAAAGTTCCACTAACACTAAGAATGATAACTATAATGATATTAGTGTCCACACCAATGCATGCTACCATTCTGTTTTGTCGTCTGCCAAATGCACACAGTCTGTAAAGTCATGTGGATTCTGATTGGCTGTCAATGGTTTTATGGTTCAACAGCTGGAAAAAAAAAATACCTTCTGAAAGTGAACATTGCATATTGCATATTGAAGGATACAGTGTCTACCGTTATAGATATCGTTAAATTAGAACGATTCTTAAAAATGTTAACAGTTATTGTTAAATTAGAATGATTGTTAAAACGTTAGTTATTGTTAAATTAGAACGATTGTTAAAACATAATTGGTATCTTTAAATTAGAACGATTATTAAAAAAAGTTACAGTTATTGTTAAATTAGAACGATTGTTAAAACGTTATAGATATCATTAAATTAGAACTATTAAAACGCTAGTTATTGTTAAATTAGAATGATTGTTAAAATGTTACTGTTTTTGTTAAATTAAAATGCTTATTAAAACTTTATAGTTATTATTATATTAAAATGATTA
The DNA here is from genome assembly GCA_027422415.1 of Schizothorax lantsangensis. Taxonomy (NCBI): domain Eukaryota; kingdom Metazoa; phylum Chordata; class Actinopteri; order Cypriniformes; family Cyprinidae; genus Schizothorax; species Schizothorax lantsangensis. The sequence goes on along the minus strand of CM049843.1, from coordinate 32,103,010 downwards.
TTAAAACATTATAATATCATTATAGCTATAGTCCTTGTTGTGAACAGTCTGTAAGTATATTGTGAATGTTTCGTGCCATCCTGATTACAGATGATTGAGCTCTGCTGGCACATTCAAGCAGGAGAACACGCCACATCCACCACGGGAGCGTCAGTCTGCCAGATCAGAGTAGATTTAATATTTCATACAGCTAATGGATATCAAGTTTTTAAAAGGTTGCAATGCAAAAAGCAGCATTAAAGTTACACGTGTTTTAGAGGCATATGTAAGTGTGGAGTCAGTTTAAGGAAGTGAAATGACGGCTCTACAATATAACAGACTGGAAGTACGATTCAAAGGGTCATTTGCTGAACAACAACTGCTTAAAAGCTCAAAGCGTTTCATTATTCAAACAAACCTAACTTCTGGTTACTGTGTTGACCATTTAAACAGCCACTGAAAGTATTCGATTCTCATATGGTGCATGTATGTATACTTAAGTGTTCTGCAGAAGAAAGCAGGTCATGTGGGTTTGACATGAGGGTGAGTGAATTATATTTTAACACTAGTTACTCACTGTCCAGAGAGGGCGGTGTGGTGCCCAGCGGGGTCGTAGGAGAGGCTGGGACGGGCGCAGCCGGGGTTGTTGCAATGTCAATCTCCGGATGGCTCTGTGATTGACAATTACAGATGCAAAGATAAACCATAACCATCAATGTATAGACAGGACAGGCCTAATAATATATTCATATGTCATTGCACAAAGACAAATACAAGTCATTGTGCAGTGCTGACCTGTGCAAGAACCGTGATGAAGTTTCTGTTGAGATGTACAGCCTCATAGAGAGCAAGCAGGATGGCTTCATTAGTCCTAAAGGACGATAAAGTCATCAGACATGTGGAGCATTTTATTTAATAATACAAGAATATACATTTCAAGATTTGATAGAGAATCTATCAGCGCTGGAGTCTTATGGGGCTGATCTGACCTTCAAATATATATATAGTTCTCTTCAAAGGCTCGATTTTTTGAAAGAAATTAGCACTTTTATTCAGTAAGGTTGCATTATATTGATCAAAAGTGACAACAATTACTTTTAGAATGTTAAAAGCCTTTCTGTTTCAAATAAATGATGTTCTTTTGAACTTTCATCACGGAATCATGTGACACTGAAGACTGGAGTAATGAGGCTGAAAATTCAGCTTTCATGACAGGAATCGTTTTAACATATATTACAATAGAAAACACTATTTAAATTATAATAATATTTCACAATATTCATGATCTTACTGTATTTTTGATCAAATAAATGCAGCCTTGGTGAGCAGAAGAGACTTCTTTCAAAAACATTTTAAAAAATCTTACCAACCCCAAACTTTTGTAGGTTGGCTGTATATAAAAAATGCAATCACCAACTAAAATGTTTTAATTTTTACTTACTGTATTGACAGCTTCTCATCCGCGTCAGCGATAAACATACTGCCCACCTGCAGACCAAATAATTATGAAAAATATGTAGCTGCAAAGTCACTTTCTTTGTACGGAAAAGAGCAGCGTGAACATTCTGCTAAATTTCTTCTTTTGTGTTCCACAAAAACAAAAAAGTGAAACAGCTTGGAAAGACATGTAGGGCCCTATGATTTCCGCGATGTGGAAAACGCAGACAGAATCACGGAATTTGGCAAATTTTGGATGATACATGAAAGTAGGTCAGTACACTTAGATCAAAAAGCGATATGCACTAGTGTCTGTTAATATTAAGCCACAAAAATACTATTTAAACATGAATCCTGCATGTTCTACATGTCTCTGTATGAATAAATGGTGCAGATATGATTTTGTTTACTACACACATACTGAAGCGTGTGATGCCCGCTTTGTTTTCAGCCTCTGCCGCCTCACTATACGAGTACATAAACATGATCTCTAGAACTGCTCCGAGAGTCACTTCATGAGCATTTTACGGTTTCTTTTGAGAAAAATTATGGTCATATCACATACAAGCATAAATGATATTCACAGCAACCCATCAAAATAAAAGTTTGGTTTAACTTGAAGAAACTGTGACAGAAATATATTACTTAATGTAATGATAACACTACTACTACTAATACAATTTATTAAAACATTATTTTTAAAGGTATATTTACCAGAAAAATTATTTACCAGAATTTATTTAGCAGAAAAATGTAAATACGCAGCAGTATTTCTGGGGAAAAAATAAAAAATAATAAATTTTTTACTAAATCAATTATTTATATTTAATTTGTATTTATTTATTTAATATTTAATGAAACAATTAAAATGGAATCCAGACAATTAAAGGAAAACTAAATTTGGTATAAAAAATAAATAAATAAATAAAACCGAATTTGAGAAAATAATAAAACATTTTATAGGGCCTTACAAATATTTTTTTTGTTAAACTTTTAATAAACTGCTGTTTAATATTGTAAATTTCATGATTTCAATTAATTAGACATGCTTTTTGATGAATAAAATACAATTTATCCATTAAAACAGAGAGAAAAAACACGGAATCCAGAAAAATTGAAATGGAAAAAATCTAATTTGGAAAAAAATAAAACGCAATTTGAGAAAAAATAAAACTGATTTCATAGGGCCCTATACATGAATAAATGATACAAGAGTCGTATACCATGCTGGTAAGGGTGGAGAAAAAGCCTCCCTGGTTTTCTTCTTCTTTGTCTTTATACTGTCTGTGGAAACCAGATGGATCACATTAAATCTTTCACACACGTTTCTTAAAAACAAAACAACAAAGATTGCATGCTACCTATTGTACTCTGCAAGTGCGTGGTGGATGACCATTCCCATGCCCTGTGAAAAGATCAATTTTATTAGACCAACGCATGACAATGGCTCAAAAATATCTTGATTTTGAAGAATCTCGCTAACTACTCACATCCAGGGTCGGCTCGTCGTCCACTATTGACAGTTTCACAATATAAGGATTCACAGACTATAATTAAAGGAGGAAACAATGAATCTCACAGAAATCTTACAAACAATGCTTCATGACTAGAACTGCTAGAACAATATATTATATTAGCACAAACATCACTGTGCATTTACCTCATACTTCCTGTAGTTGACCAGCAGAGCTAAAAGTACCACAGCATCATATCCGTGCTTCGCTCGACTGGAAACGTCAGACAGAATCTGGACAAAAAGAGGTGAATGAAATGGATGAAATTATAATGCACAGGTAAAATTGAAAAATTACACCACACATAATTCACCCAATCACAGTTTTACCTGTAGAATGGCCTCAAATATACTGTTGATCATCACATACTCCAGTATGGTGTTCTGACTAATATTATCTGTCACCTGCAAGAAAAAAAAACACACACATTATAACCACGTCAGAAAGCATCTGAAAAAAGGATAGTGTCATTTGAACACATACATTTTAAAGGAATAGTTCAACCAAAAATTAAAGTTAGCTAAAAATGTCCTCACTAGGGCTGCAAAACGTTTAATCAGAATCAGATTAATCGCATTCAAAATAAAAGTTTGTTTACATACTATATGTGTGTGTACTGTGTATATTTATTATGTATATATGAATACACACACATACATGTTAAGGAAAATTTTTAGATTTGTACACAAAATATTAATATTTACATATAATATAAATTATATACAAGTAAGAATATATATTTTTTAAATATATACATATATGTGCGTGTATTTATATATACATAATAAGTACACACACATATAGTATGTAAACAAACTTTTATTTTAAAGTGATTAATTGCGATTAATCGTTTTGCAGCCCTAGTCCTCACACTCATGTCATCCAAGATTAGGATGAGTTTGTTTCTTCATCAGATTTGTAGAAATGTAGCATTGCATCACTGTCTCAGCAATGGATGCTCTGTAGTGAATGGGTGCCGTCAGAATGAGAGTCCAAACAGCTGATAAAAACATCACAAGTAATCCACACCACTCCAGTCCATCAGTTAACATCTTGAGAAGACAAAAACTGCATATTTGTAGGAAACAAATCTACTATTAAATTCAAACCATGGCTTCTAACTAAAATATGAGTTTATAATCCATAATATTGTTTCCTCCAGTGAAAAAGTCCATCTCCTGTTGTCTCTCACATCAAAATCCAGCCACATATTTGTTTAGAGCTGTTTTGGCTTGTAAAAGGTGTTTTATCTGTGCAGAATTCTCTCCTGATTCAGAACAGACCACTTTTTCCGTGGAGGAAGCATTTTTATGGATAGAGGACTCGTATTTTAGCCAGAAACAATGGTTTGAAGCTAAAAACGAGTCTTAAAGGGATAGTTCACCCAAAAATGAAAATTCTGTCATCATTTACTCACCCTCAAGTAGTTCCAAACCTGTATGAATGTCTTTGTTCTGCTGAACACAAAGGAAGATATTCTGAAGAATGTGGGAAACAGAGCAGTTCTGGGGCACCATTGACTTCCATAGTATTTTTTTTTTCCTACTATGGAAGTCAATGGTGCCCCAAAACAGCCTGGTTACAAACTTTCTTCAGAATATCTTCCTTTGTGTTCAGCAGATCAAAGACATTCATACAGGTTTGGAACTACTTGAGGGTGAGTAAATGATGACAGAATTTTCATATTTGGGTGAACTATCCCTTTAACGATGGATTTATTTTTTACAAACACAGTTTTTGTCTTCTCAAGATGTTAATTGATGGACTGGAGTGGTGTGGATTACTTGTGGATTATTGTGATGTTTTTATCAGCTGTTTGGACTCTCATTCTGACGGCACCCATTCATTGCAGAGGATCCATTGCTGAGCAAGTGATGTAATGCTACATTTCTACAAATCTGATGAAGAAACAAACTCATCTACAGCTACAATTTTCAGCTAATTTTCATTTTTGTGTGAACTATTCCTTTAAGTTCTGTTGCTATAATTTTGATATCGTTCATATTTTAACGTCTATTCCTGGTGCAATGACACCAAGACTTGACTTCCATTGTAAATGGACAGATTTTTGCTTGCTTTTACAAACTAAGAAGCAAGTGGACTAATTTACAATGGAAGTGAAGGTGAGCAGATTTTTACAAAATGAGTGCAGAAGAATGAATGCATGATCTTACAGTGACCAGACACAGCAGTAGTTTTAGACATAAACTCTTCAGACTCTCTGATCCATCACCGCACAGCAGACTGTCCAGGCTCTCCATTAGCTCCTGTGTGCACAATTACATTACAGCTCAAATCAGCATTCAACAGAAACGTCCAGATCATGTGTAAGCAGGACAGATGACTGACCTTCATTCGGAGCTCAGCTTTGTCGAAGCCCATCAGCATGTTGATGATGTCAAAGCCCGTGGCGGATTTGTTCTTCTGGTGAACTCCTCTAAACAGCGCACAAAGAGTCTACAGAGACAGACAGGAGGAGACTGGTGTGCTTTTCATGTCTTTGTCATGTTCATTCAGATCTTTAGGTCAAAAGCAACTGTTTCATTTTCTGAATGCCAACCAGTGACTGAATGTAGGGTGTGTCTGCAAACACAAAAGCTGACTTCACAACTTCAGTTTTATGTTTCCAATTGAGTATTTTTAAGCATATTTATTTAAAATAAAACAATTATATATATATATATATATATAAATAAATAAGTTTTTGTTTACATAATGTGTGTACTGTGCATATTTATTATGTATATATAAATACAAATACATGCATGTATATATTTAAGAAAAATGTTTAGATATTTATATATAATATAAAATATAAGAATATAAATATATATATGTATATACACATGTAAACATTTTCATATATATATACTGTATGTGTGTGTTTATATATACATAATAAATATACACAGTACACACACACATTATGTAAACAAAAACTTTTATTTTGGATGCGATTAATCACGATTAATGATTTGACAGCACTAATATATTTATTTATTTATATATATATATATAGTGTAAAGAAAATTAAACTTCCAGTACTGTTCAAAAGTTTGGGGTCTGTAAAATTTTTTGTAATGTTTTTGAAAGAAATAAGTCTCTTCTGCCTACCAAGGCTGCATTTATTTGATCAAAAATACAGTAAAAACAGTAATATTGTGAGATATTACAATTACAATTTAAAATAACTGTTTTCTATGTGAAAATACTGTGAAATGTAATTGATTTCTGTGATCAAAGCTGAATTTTCAGCATCATTACTCCAGTCTTCAGTGTCACATGATCTTCAGAAATCTTTATAATATACTGATTTGCTGCTCAAGAAACATTTCTGATTATTATCAAACATTAAAACTTTTTTTTCAGGATTCTTTCATCAATATAACAGCATTTATTTAAAATAGAGATCTTTTATAACATTATAAATGTCTTTACTGTCACTTTTGATTAATGTGTCCTTGCTAAATAGAAGTAGTAATTTCTTTATTAAAAAAAAAAAAAGAAGCTTACTGGCCTTAAATTTTTGAACTTAATCTATTTTTACACTACTATTATATTTTGTAATTTTATGACAACTAAGTACATTTTACCCCATAATTATCATTGTAAAAAAAAAAAAAAAAAAAAAAAAAAAAAGTGTAGGGATTTTTAGAGATTGGCATTTTAACTTTTGGGTTGTAATTCCATTATTATCAATGTTAACCTTATTAGATTAGATTTCCAATACTCTAAATAAAATTAAAAAATCCTACACAGACACAACGATTAAAAAAATTAAGTATGAGTAGTTCTACCATCATGCATAAATACTTCATTTAAAAAGTACATAATTATTTTTTCAAATTGCAGTGATGAAAATAATATTTTTTTTACAAAAATGTTTGTAATTGACAAAAATAATATAAATACAAAATGTTTTAATGATTCATTATCTTTATATTACATCTGCTGCAAAAGAAAAATCTTCTGTGAAATACTACCCAGACATTGATTATTTGAAGCATGACTTGATTATCAGTATTATGAACATGTTGCTTAGTAATGCAGCAAGCATGATTTTACCTGAAGCGCATTGACTACTTTGATCTGGTGCTCTTCACCCAGAGCTTGAACACAGTGATGGAACAAACTGTTGATGTTGTCTTTGATTTTCATGACTTCATCCCCATCCAGAGACTCCAGCTTCCCCTCCAGATACTCCAGATTGACCTGATCAAAGCACACAGATCAACAATATAGTCCACGCATTCATAAAACAGCTCCACGGAAAAGTATTTCAGGATGTGTATCTGTCACAGACCTTCATCAGAAACAGCTCGTCCCAGAAGCGAGAATTGTTCTTAGTAGGGTCTTCCTTCTGATGGGAAAGAGCAAAAACAGTGTTTGCAATCTATATTTGCACCAACATTACATTTAAAAACATTTCCATTAAAATAAATGACATTAATCATCATTAATGAGGAAGACCTCAGTCAGTCCGTGTTGGCCACAACACCTCGAGCACTACCACACTGAGCACAGGTGCCCCACAAGGCTGTGTGCTCAGCCCGCTGCTCTTCACGCTGCTGACCCACGACTGCACTGCCAAGTTCAGCTCCAACCACATCATCAAGTTTGCTGATGACACAACAGTGGTAGGTCTCATCAGCAACAACGATGAAACGCACTACAGAGAGGAAGTGGCACAGCTGGCTGAATGGTGTGGCACTAACAATCTGTCCCTCAATGTGGGGAAGACAAAGGAGGTTGTGTTGGACTTCAGGAGGAGGAACTCCATTGACCACCCCCCACTGACCATCGACAGCTCGACTGTGGAGAGAGTCAGCAGCACTAAATTCCTGGGGGTGCACATCACAGAGGATCTCACCTGGACCACCAACACCATGTCACTCTCCAAGAAGGCACAACAGCGCCTACACTTTCTCCGCCGGCTGAAAAGAGCAAGTCTCCCACCACCCATCCTCACCACATTCTACAGGGGCACCATTGAGAGTGTGCTGACCAGCTGCATCACTGTCTGGTACGGGAACTGCAGTGCTGCTGACTGCAAGACCCTCCAGCGGACAGTGAACATGGCTGCAAAGATCATCGGTGCCCCTCTCACATCCATCCTGGACATTTTCCTTGCACGATGCTCCAGCAAAACCAACAGCATCGTGAAGGACCCCACCCACCCCTCCCACAGTCTCTTCCAGCTCCTACCATCAGGAAGACGGCACCGGAGCATCAGAGCCCGCTCCGCCAGACTGCTCAACAGCATTTTCCCCCAGGCTGTGAGAGCCCTGAACTCAGATCACCCCGCCCCCCTCTGAAACCCCATGCAAACCCCTACCCCCTGAAACATGGACCCTCCCCCCCCTCTCCAAACACCCCCCAACCTTACCACACCAAAGAAAAAACTGTAAGACACTTTTTTTTGTGCAATTCAAAGTGTGCTACACACAGGTGAGTGGGCCTGTACAAACCACCTGTAGTAACACACTCTCCTCTATGCACTAGACACTTTTCACACACTGCTGTGTGTACACAATCCCACAAAAGACTCAGCAATATATGTATGTTTATATGCTCATGCACTACAAATCATCTTGTACTGTTCCCCAGCCAGCTGCTTGACTCACAATGTTTCTCTCTGCAAATGTACAGTATTTATGTGAAGCATTCGTATAGTTTTTTATCTTTAGTTTGTATAGGGTGAAGTAGGGCTGGGCCATATATCGAACGATATGATCATGGACATCTCCTCAGTAAAGCCGGTTCCGTGATTAGCGCTAAATCTCCATCACCTGTTTTCAAATAGAGCGGCAGTTAACACACAGAGCCGTAGATCACTGACAAGCTACGCAATATCGAGTTCATTATCGAAGGCGATATTGCGTAGCTTGTCAGTGATCTACAGCTCTGTGTGTTAACTGCCGCTCTATTTGAAAACAGGTGATGGAGATTTAGCGCTAATCACGGAACCGGCTTTACTGAGGAGATGCGCATGATCATATCGTTCGATATATCGCCCAGCCCTAGGGTGAAGATTTATATATAGTATACTTAGTCAAAATCTGTCAGTAGGTTAGTTGTGTATAGGTTTATAGTGTTTTACTTCACTAAAAGTATGTCCACTGTATGTTCCACTGTATGTCCCCACATGTAGCGGAATGACAATAAAGCTCAACTTGACTTGAACTTGACTTGACTATTATTAATCATCAATTATTGTGGATTCATTGCATTTTGTTGCTGTGCAGTGACACAGTTGTTCAGTCATGTCACTTTAAAGCCGTGAATATCGCATTTCCATGAACAAAACACATCTGTATATGGAAGCTCATTTCTACATTTCAACGGGATAAAAAAATACATATAGTTAATTTACATATATACACAAACATACAAATCTGGGCAGATTACTTACAAATTGAAATCCGTTACTGATTACAGATTACATGATGAAAACTGTTGTTAGTTACGTAATCTCATTTTAGGTCATGTATTCTGACTACTTTTTAGATAAATTTTTATCAAACGTGTTTTAAACTTACCATTAAACATAGCATGTTGATATAAAAAAGCAAAGGGAAAGAAAATATATTCCTTGAAATGTATTTTTTTCCTGTCTGTTTTTGGGATTATAATCAAAGCTGAATGGTATGACACACAGCAGCATTTTTAGAACGGAGCATTTAAAAGAGGAAAACAGAAGAATTAGGGAGAATCAATAAATTATGAATAATTTAATGCCATTGTGTGAATAATATGTAATCATGTAATCCATAAAGAAATAACTGTAATCTGATTATGAGCACATATACATACACACACACACACACACACACACACACACACACACATACATGTATTTTTTTCATACACTACCAGTCAAAAGTTTTTGAACAGTAAGATTTTTTATGTTTTTGAAATAAGTCTCTTCTGCTCACCAAGCCTGCATTTATTTGATCCAAAATACAACAAAAGCAGTAATATTGTGAAATATTTTTACTATTTAAAATAACTGGTTTCTATGTGAATATTTTAAAATATATTATTTATTGCTGTGATCAAAGCTGAATTTTCAGCATCATTACTCCAGTCTTCAGTGTCACATGATCCTTCAGAAATAGTATATGCTGATTTGCTGCTCAAGAAACATTTATTATTATTATTAGCAATATTTAAAACAGTCGAGTAAATTTTTTTCTGGATTCTTTGATGAATAGAAAGAGCCAAAGATCAGCATTTATCTGAAATAAAAAGCTTATTTATCATTATACACTAAAGCAATCAAAAGCTTGAAATCAGTATTTTTGATTTATTATAAGAAATTATAGGAATTAATACTTTTATTTAGCAAGGATGCTTTAAATAGATGAAAAGTGATGATAAAGACATTTATAATGTTACAAAAGATTTCTATTTCAGATAAATGCTGTTCTTCTGAACTTTCTATTCATCAAAGAAACCTGAAAAAAAAAAATCTACTCACCTGTTGTCAACATAATAAAAATAAGTGTTTTTGAGCAGCAAATCGGCATATTAGAATGATTTCTGAAGATCATGTGACACTGAAGACTGGAGAAATGATGCTGAAAATTCAGCTTTGATCACAGAAATAAATTACATTTTAACATATATTCACATAGAAAGCAGTTATTTAAAATAGTAAAATATTTCACTGTTTTTACTGTATTTTAGATCAAATAAATGCAGGCTTGGTGAGCCGTAATGATATAAACCAGGAAAAATATTGACTTACTGCGAATATCTCATCATACATCAGCACCACTTTCTCCTTCAGAGGCTTCTTCGAAGAGGATGTTCTCCTCAGAAGACCTGCTTTCTTCTCAGTCTGAGCCATGGCTTACAAACACGACTACAAACACACATTAACACGACAATAACGCTTTCAATTATCTCTCCTAGAAGTAAATTCAGACAGACAATCAGCTTTCGAGAATACGGAGACTCATGCTCTCATGCATGTGTTTTGACAGCTTAGCTTTAGCATGTAGCTTCCCAACATGATATATTGTAAACAAACACAGGCCGATTAGTAACACTTCCAAATCAAAACAAATCATATTTGAACACAGTCTCTATCTGAGACAGTCATGCTAACTGATCAAAGCTAAACTGTTTGGCATCCTTTTCTTGCATTTACAACAAAATAAATATATTTTGCATTCCAGCGGTTACTTTTAACAGTCAGGCTAGGATTTTAAGTAGGAATCTATCGGTTTGGATAAATAAATGCAATAATATGTTCATACCCGGGTAAATGAATCACTGTATTTGTTCCATTAAGTTACTCTTCTAGCTAAACAGATGGATTTCGCCCGACTGACTTCCGGTGGAAGCGGAAACCCCGCCCATGTGCTTACATCACGTCCGCTAGCCATGCTGAATAGACACGTATAGCCAAAACCTTTTTATATAATATGCTCATAATAATAATAAGAGCATCTCTACACATGCCGTACTGATATGATTTGACCTTGTCACATTATTTATTTTATTAATAGTTTATAGTGCATAATTAGATGGATCATGTGATAATTTTATTATTGTTCAAAATACAGATCACTTATGTTTATGTATTATATAATCACCTTATATATATATATATATATATATATATATATATATAAACTCAACAGTTCATAGAGACAACATTTGACACAAAAATTACTTCTTTATGTAAGTATTATATATAGCCCATATGTAATATAGACATATATAGATATACATTTTAAATGTATTTTATTATTTATTTTAACTTTTAGTAATTATAAATATTATTAAATATTTAAAATAACTTTATTAGATAGTTATACATTAAACTGTATATTTAAGAGATTTGTATGATACATATAAATTACCATATAGTATTTAATATAATAATACAATTCTTGATTATCGTTAAGACATTTTAAATTTTTTCAAATTAAATTTAGATTTAATTAAAAAAATAAAAGCTGCTTTATTTAAAAAAAAGTAAAAAAAATGAAATGAATGAAATCAGTTATTTTATTTTATAAATTAATTCTATATTTATTTTATTAGAATTTTGATAGATGTATATGTATTTTGATTATTGGTAAGACATTCCTCTTACCTTCATAGACCTTTTTTTTGTATATTTTATTAATTTTTAATTTTATAAAAAATATAATAAACAGCTTTCTAAGAAAACAAACTGTTAAGAAAAAATGAAATCAGTTTTAGATTACATATTTTTTAGTTAGTATATTTTTATGATACATATTAATAATCTTAACGATTATAATATAGTTTTTGATTATTGGTGATTAAAAGACTTATCTTCATAATCAGACTTTTTGTTTTTTAATTCATTTCAGATTTTACTAAAAAAATTAAGAAAATGTGTGTCTTAGAAAAACTGTTAAGAAATAAAACATGTTTATATATATATATATATATTAAATTGTATATTTAATTTATTTTAAGATACATGATCATATTTCATGATAAATGATCATAATATATAAGATAATATAATTATTATTGACTGATAAGACATTGGTCTTTACTATAAAAAAAAAATATTATTAATTTTAGATTTTACTGAAAATATTAAATGGGTGTTTTAGAAAACAAATTAAGAAACAAAATGAAATCAAGTTGTTTTGTTTCATGTATTAAATTCTATATTTAATTAATAATATAATAATTAATTAATAGATTTTTATGATAAATACAAATGATCACAATATTTAAGATCATAATTCTTAATATAAATAAGAAAAAATAAAATTCAATCAACAGTTATTTTATATTTATTAAATAATACATTTATAATAGATAATAATGCTCATAGATCATAAATGAATTCTTAATTATTGGTAAGACTTTCCTTCATAGACCTCATGTCTCTATCAGTAAATGTGTTGTAGGTCTAAATATTAAGCAGTAGGTGGAGCCACATTCACTGCCTTTATATTCCAGCAAGAATGTTGCAGTGAGAAAAAACATCATTTGAAAAGGCTTGAGAGAAAAACCTGCCTCTTATAAGAACATGATCACAGGCACCTCATGTGTGAGAGACTCCAGTGCTCCTCAAGCTACAGTGGAAGAAATCACACAGGGTAAGATCCTCCACTCACTTCACACACAATCAGGACTTTGGGGAAGAGGGGGACAATCCTGTTTGATAAGGTATATTGTTTATGCAGTTTTGTCATTGCATTATAAATTCTATGCTCTGTTAATGATTTCTACATCATTTTGATTGATAACTACAGCATAGTAACAGTTTTCTGAATGTGCAACGTTTTAGTGCTTCACGTAGAACAACTGTACTTTGTTTTACATATACATGAAGAATGATTTATCTGGTTATATTGCATAAATAGTTCATACTTTTGATATGTATGAAGTAATAGACTTCTGCTTCAACTTCTAGCATGATTACAGGAGGTTTTGTTGAACAGAAAACAACACTTTCAACTGGAGGTTGCTGGAGGGCTTTGTCAGATAAATATGGTGTCTAAGTACTAGTTGGTACATGCCTTCAGTTGCACTACTTTTGAAATAGCCATAATAAGCTTGTACTGTAGATTTACGTGTTTTATTTGAGCTGGTACTTTCTGACACAGTCTGGGAGGTTCACAAAGAGCTTCCAGAACAGAGATGTTCATCCTCAGGGGGGAAAAAAAACATTAAATTCAATATTACAAGACTGAATACATCATGAACATTTCCCACAGTGTTGAAATGAGATCTGCTCTTGGTCTCAAATATGCTGGATATAGTAATTTGCACAAGGACAATGTGATACTTTAAAAAATGTGCCATGGCTTAATTGCTATTATGGACTGGGTGAGCAGGCACAGTTTGGACACTGTTGTTTTGTGCTGCAATGTGTTGGACTCTGCCAAGTTGCTGCAGAACTGAGCCAGGGTCAATAGCAGTTTTATTCAAACCAAACAATGTGATCTTTGCAACGCGGATGATTGGGGTTTCGGTGGAAATGGTGCAAATGCACGTGGGCTCAGTGATGATTTGTGAAAGCGTGAGCGTCTGTTTTCTCTGGGCTGCAGGTCACAATGTTGGGGATCTGCTTGTGTTTGAGTGTCGCCGTCCACTTCGCCGTGTCTCAGGAACCCGAAGCTCAGGAGCCTGTCATATACACGGCAAGTAGAGCACAACACGCCACAGCCACTTAAGGGTGCTGCTTTGTGATGATAGATAGATAGATAGATAGATAGACAGATAGACAGATAGATAGATAGATAGATAGACAGATAGACAGATAGATAGATAGATAGATAGATAGACAGATAGATAGATAGATAGATAGATAGATAGATAGATAGATAGATAGATAGATAGATAGATAGATAGATAGATAGATAGATAGATAGATAGATAGATAGATAGATAGATAGATAGATAGACAGATAGATAGATAGATAGATAGACAGATAGATAGATAGAGATAGACTTTGGACAGGTGTATAGATAGATAGATAGACAGATAGATAGATAGATAGATAGATAGATAGATAGATAGATAGATAGACAGATAGATAGATAGATAGATAGATAGATAGATAGATAGATAGATAGATAGATAGATAGATAGATAGATAGACAGACTTTGGACAGGTGTATAGATAGATAGATAGATAGATAGATAGACAGACTTTGGACAGGTGTATAGATAGATAGATAGATAGATAGATAGATAGATAGATAGACAGACTTTGGACAGGTGTATAGATAGATAGACAGATATACAGACATATAGATAGATAGATAGATAGATAGATAGATAGATAGATAGATAGATAGATAGATAGATAGACATACTTTGGACATACTTTGGTGTATAGATAGATAGATAGATAGATAGACAGACAGACTTTGGACAGTTGTATAGATAGATAGATAGATAGATAGATAGATTAATTTGACGTCTTGCTAATAGTGCTAATAACTGTAAAAAGTTTTTGACCCACTATTTATTTTTTCTTTGCCTTTGACTCTTCTTTTGCAGTGCACTGAAGGTTATGAATTTGACCATGAAAAACAAAGCTGTAAAGGTAACAGCTTGTCTCCTGTCATATTTATGTCTTGATAGCTTAAGCGTTAGTGCTACACCAGTACCAATGTTTGGACCCTCTGAGATCAGCACAGTATTATCACATTTATACAATATACACACCTGCACTGATATATCAGAATATCAGCATCAGCCATTTGAAACCCACCATGAATTAACATACTGCATAATTAGGACCTGTGCTAGATATTCATGTAAAAAAAGAGAGATAATTACTTTTGCGTCTTTTGTGTCTATTTTCCTCACAGATATAGATGAGTGCAAGACACTGCTGGAAGCCTGCAAAGGGGGCATGAAATGCGTCAACCATTTTGGTGGCTACCTCTGCCTTCCCCACAACGCTCGGATAATCATCAGTAACGGCGAAGATGAGCCCACTACCCCCCCGCCAGTGGAAAGAGTAGATGTTCAGCCCGGCTTATCCCCCATCTCCAGGGGAGATTACTCAAGAGTCATTCATAGCGCAACACATACACTCCAGTGTGGCGTGGGGTTCATGCCGGATTCTCAGAACTACTGCAGAGGTGAGCAATAGCTGGCCCATTCTCTACTTGATTATTTGCAGTATTTGTTGCGATTATGGAGTTAAGAGATATCATGACCCACAATCCTGTGAATGGTGTGTATCAATGTGTCCATGTGTAGCCTATGGAAGCTTGTTCTCACCATGGGATAAAAAAAAAAAAAAGTCATTGCAATTTTTAATCTCACAATTTTGAGTTTATCTCTCTCAAAGTCAGAATTGTGAGATATAAACTCACAAGAGTTTAGTGTTTCAAGAAACACAAAAAGACAAAGACTAATAAAATTGCAATTATATATAGATTTTTTTTTAAATTCTGTGGTGGAAAGAAACAGAATTGAAAGATGCAAACTTAGAATTCAGCAAAAAGTGTCAGAATTCCAAGATATAAATTTAAAATGGCAAGATGTTAACTCAGAATTATGTGAAAAAAGTCAGAATTGCAAGATATAAACTTTTTTCTCTCACAATTCTGAGTTTACATCTTGTAATTCTTCAAATTTATGTCTCGCAGAATTTATATCTTTGTTGTGAGATACAAACTCAGAATTGTGAGACATAAACTCTAAAATGCAAGAAATAAACCTAGAATCGTGAAATATAAACTCGGAATCACGAGACAAACTCAGAATTGTGAGACATAAACTCAGAATCGTGAGACATAAACTCAGAATCGTGAGACATAAACTCAGAATTGTGAGACATAAACTCAGAATCGTGAGACATAAACTCAGAATCGTGAGACATAAACTCAGAATCGTGAGACATAAACTCAGAATCGTGAGACATAAACTCAGAATCGTGAGACATAAACTCAGAATCGTGAGACATAAACTCAGAATTGTGAGACATAAACTCAGAATCGTGAGACATAAACTCAGAATCGTGAGACATAAACTCAGAATCGTGAGATGTAACCTCAGAATTGTGAGACATAAACTCGGAATTGTGAGATATAAACTCAGAATCATGAGATATAACCTCAGAATTGTGAGACATAAACTCAGAATCGTGAGACATAAACTCAGAATCATGAGATATAACCTCAGAATTGTGAGACATAAACTCAGAATCGTGAGACATAAACTCAGAATCGTGAGACATAACCTCAGAATTGTGAGACATAAACTCAGAATCGTGAGACATAAACTCAGAATCGTGAGACATAAACTCAGAATTGTGAGACATAAACTCAGAATCGTGAGACATAAACTCAGAATCGTGAGATATAAACTCAGAATCGTGAGATGTAACCTCAGAATTGTGAGACATAAACTCAGAATTGTGAGATATAAACTCAGAATCATGAGATATAACCTCAGAATTGTGAGACATAAACTCAGAATCGTGAGACATAAACTCGGAATTGTGAGATATAAACTCAGAATCATGAGATATAACCTCAGAATTGTGAGACATAAACTCAGAATCGTGAGATATAAACTCAGAATCATGAGATATAACCTCAGAATTGTGAGACATAAACTCAGAATCGTGAGACATAAACTCAGAATCATGAGATATAACCTCAGAATTGTGAGACATAAACTCAGAATCGTGAGACATAAACTCAGAATCATGAGATATAACCTCAGAATTGTGAGACATAAACTCAGAATCGTGAGACATAAACTCAGAATTGTGAGACATAAACTCAGAATCGTGAGACATAAACTCAGAATCGTGAGATATAACCTCAGAATTGTGAGACATAAACTCAGAATCGTGAGACATAAACTCAGAATTGTGAGACATAAACTCAGAATCGTAAGACATAAACTCAGAATCGTGAGATATAACCTCAGAATTGTGAGACATAAACTCAGAATCGTGAGATATAACCTCAGAATTGTGAGACATAAACTCAGAATCGTGAGATATAAACTCAGAATTGTGAGATATAAACTCAGAATTGTGAGATATAAACTCAGAATCATGAGATATAAACTCAGAATTGTGAGACATAAACTCAGAATCATGAGATATATACACAAAATTGTGAGAAATAAATGCTGAATTGCAAGATATAAACTCCACCAACCTGACATTTTGCTCACAATTGCGAGATGTGGTTGTGAGATAAAAGGTCACAATTACGTTTTAAGCTTTTTTCCCATGGTGCAAACGAGCTTCCATAGTACCCAGTTTTGTGAGAAAAAGTAGGCTTCCTTAAATTTAAAATGTTTGGTTGATTGGTACGAAACCGCATACTTACGTACTATATAGATTGCCAAAATAGTAGTATGTCAAAATCTACTCTAGTATTTAAGAAACACTATGTCTCAAACAACCTAGATGGTTTACTACTTCTGCCACGATTTTTAAGGGCACATCTGATGGACACTCTTCTATCCCATAAGGCCATGGGAAAAGAATTATGAATGCTGATTCTGAAAATTGCTTCACACACTATTTGCTAGAATTAGTGGAATGTGTATAAGCAATGTTTAGTTTGTGTGTAGATGATACACTCAAAATTTTGTGGCCTACAGTTCCGAAGTTAGTAGCAAAAATGTAAATTAGCTTATTAGCCCACAGCTTTTAGGCTTCCAGCACCTGAAATATTAGCGATATAAATGTTGTTTGCAAAATATTCATTTTGTCACCATACAGTTAATTCTGAGAGGCCACATTTAAAATACTCAACGGATGATCTCTTTGCAGAATGTGAAGTTAACAAGCTAACAAGCCAAACACTGACCCCTTGGGAAGTTATTATGTCATTCGTTAGGAAGTCATTGTGTCTGTTCAGAGGATGCAGTGCCAGAAAGCTGCTTCCTCTGGGTCTGTCTTCTTCTATCTGGTGGATAAAACCATTTTTGTGTGTGTGCTAATGGTGCTAATTCTTTCCCAACTTGATAGAGGGCTCAGTCATGTTACAGCACGCAGAATCCCTGTGCTAGAAGCAAACAATTTAGATTGCATAAACCATTCACATTGAAACTGAAAGACAAGAATTGCAAAGACATGCCAACTAGCATGTCATCCAACAAGAATAATACATTTGTTTCCCAATCTTAAATTATTTTATTAGATACTATGAGAGTCATTTGCACTGATTCCGTTTGCTGTAATACTTGATAACTGATTCCACTACTGCTGAAAAGCTCAGGAAATATCAGTGTCTATTTTAATGCTTGTCAAAGTAGCTTTTCACTGGTTAGCATTGGTTTGGTTTTGGTCTTGCCGGTGAATTATAACGTTAAATAGCAAAATGTAGCTGCTGCAGCTTTTATACCAATTTCAAATTTCCATTTACACGTCATGTGGTATAACCATCAAAATGTAATAATATATTTTCCTTATACCCTGAATGCATGTGAGTGTACATGTCTTTTTTAAAATACATTTTTTTTCAAAGTAAAACGTATTTTTACACGAATTATTAATTCTTTAATTTTGGGGAGTCGCACCACATGACATTTTACAACCTGAATTAACCTTGCCTTGTCAGATTTTCTGATATTTTAAAATACTTACAGATATTGTCCCAGCTCATAGAATTTCCTATTTTATGTTTTTTTTTTATGCATGTGTATGTCAGTTGCACCACATGACTTTCATTCTGTGGCCAAAATTTTCCAAACTGAAGTTTTTTTTTCTTTCTGAGAAACAAATAAAATAAAAAAATAAAAATTTTATTCATTGATACAGACTATTTAAAAGTATTGTTTCGTTTTTGTCTTTAAAACATTAAAATATTTTAGTAACACTTTACAATAAGGTGTCATTTGTTAACATTAGTTGATGTATTAACTAACACGAACAAACAATAAACAATGCATTTATTACACTATTTATTAATATTTTTTAATGTTAGTTAATGAAAATACAGTTGTTCATTGTTTATTCATGTTAGTTTAAAGTGCATTAACTAATGTTAACAAACACAAATTGTGATTTTAATAATGCATTAGTAAATGCTGAAATTAACATGAACTAAGATTAATAAATGCTGTAGAAGTATTGTTCATTCTTAGTTCATGTTTACTAATGTTGTCAACTAATATTAACTAATGAACCATATTGTAAAGTGTTACCAATATTTGTAATGCCACTAACTTAATTTAATGCAATTAACACTCTCTCTCTTCCTTCGGCTTGCTCCCTTTATCAGGGGTCGCCACAGCGGAGTGATCCGCACAACTGATTTGGCACGTTTTATGCCGGATAATGCAATTAACACTAATATTATTAATTTCTGGGAAGTTGCACCACATGACATTTAACAACCTGAACTTTGTCAAAAAGGTCAGATGATCTGATATTTTAAAATACTTATTGACCTTGACATCTCTTTGATAGCTTGTGCACATTGGTTGCACGCACCACATGACTTTGATTTGGCAGGCAACTTTTTTAAATAACTTTTGCTAAAAATAAATAAATAAATAAAATGATTATTTTAATAATACATATAATTGAATTATTTCATATGCGTATTATTATTATTATTATCATTATCATTATCATTATTAAATAAACTAAAAAAAAAACAATGCCACTAACCTCACAAACTAATGTTGTTTTTTTTTGTTTGTTTGTTTTTTAATCAAAAGTACTCAACGCATCAACCTGGTATCCATAAACTTTGTCTCCAGGCAGACAAGTGTGTAACGCAAACCGTTGTATTTTGATTCAAGCCATTGTTGTGTGCAATATTCTTCAGACATTCAGTAAATGGACTGTTGGTCGGTTCGCACACATGCTCTTGGAGACTAATCTTGGGTCAAATGGCCCTTCAGCTACTATGCTTTTTGTTATCATACAGCTACCAGTTTATGTGGTTTTGTTTGAGGAAGTATGGGTCAGGACATGTATCTCTCAGCCCATTAAAATGAGTCAACAATTCGCTCGGGCCTCTTCCCGCAAAAGAGAGTCAGCCTTCCTGCAATGTTTACATATTTTTCAGCCAGTCTCTTTCAGAAGCGCCTTGGCAGTGATTCCTCTGGAATCTAATACCAGTTTGCTGGAATCAAATCACCATCATGTGAGTGATCACAGACTCCAGGTGTGTCTCTCTCAAAGAGGTGGGCAAGAAAAAAAGCATGTTTTTCATCTGAACTCTTGCCCGCGAGGCCTTGCCTCATTTTTTCCGGCCAGATTGGCTATCAGCAGCGCTGAACCCCCTGAAAGGGCCCAAACACTGGTCAGCAAAGCTTTGGAAACTCTCGGCGAGAGGCCTCCCGGGGATCTTCGGATCTGTGCGTTGACATTATTCTCCCATTAATGCCTCAAATAGGTCACTTAGGAGCCTAGGAAGAATCTGCCTTGTTTGGATGAGGAGGTTTTGCACTCACACGTGTTGCACATCCAATAGTCTGTATATGAATCACAGAAAATTGGCCTATTCTTAGGCCTTTGTATACAGTTACTTGACCAAACCTGGCAGATAAGCACAGACCACCCACGATGGCCCTCACAGCGTGAAAGGACACTTTCTGCACTCCAGAACGAAGCTGGAAACCTCGCCAGACATACTAAAGAATGATTAGGAGAGCAGAAAAGATGTGTGTTTTGGATTATGCTACCTGTTGTTTTAAATAAGTGCTGTTATTAGTGTTATATTTGAGGGACTGAATGAAATAGCCATTTGGGAACGGCCAGTTATTTAGTTTATTACTCATGCAATCTCCTTTTTAATTTCATCATCTATCATTAATGTTCAGTTGTGTGTTTGTTTGTTTTTTTACAGATGTGAATGAATGTCTAACTGCAAACCCCTGCCAACATCAGTGCTACAATCTGATTGGCTCTTTCATCTGCCAATGTGAAGTCGGATATGAACTGGCTTCAGACTCAGTCTCCTGCCAAGGTTTTTTTTTCAAGCATTTTACGCTTTTTTAGTGTACAAAAATACATGATAGACATTGTTTGAATATTCCTAGCACCATCAACAATAATTTCAACGTGTATGTAAACAAACGTGTAAAGTACTGACAGTAATGTGCTTACAAAAGACAGTTTGACATTTGATTAATTTAGTCATCATGAGGGAGTAGCTAACATCTACAAAAAATTACTCACGCTATCCTGTTGTAGCCAATCAGATCAATATAATCATAATCAAACAGTATTTCAATGGCAATAACATTGTACAATGCTGTACAATGTTTTTCCCCCCATTTGTGTGGATATTATATTGATTATAAGAATATCTTAATGGGATTGGACAAATGAGCATTATTATATAATTCATAAAGAAAATATAGGTATTACGGTATAAAATAAACTCTATGAAGGTTTGTATTGAATATTTCTAGTAACTTGCATATTGCATGCTTTGTTAGCAGGCTATGTTAGCTTAGGAGGCTAATCTGTTAACATGCTATCCTTAGGCTAACTGAAAGAGAAATGTTATATTTGATGTACATTTTATGGTTTTTGTTATATAATGTGTGAAATAGCCATTTAAAAGACATTATTAAGGTACTTTGATATTGGCTATTTAAATTGACTTTGACAAACTAGTACTATTTGTACACTTATGACAATCATTTAAAGGCCTGTTTACACCAAGAACAATAACTATGTTAGCATCCACACCGACGGACAATAATGTTGTGTATTATAATAGCACGCTGAGATTTTGTCGTCTGCTTAAATGCTTGTGCTCATTAAAGTTAAGTGGATTCTGATTGGCTGTCAATGTTTTTATTGTTCATCCTGTGTCTCATCATCATTGTAGCTGGGATTTGGACTTCGCTATGCTCAAAAAATTAGAACGATTATTAAAACTTTATAGTTATAATTATCATCGACTATTGATATTTCAAATGAAGACAAAAAGCATGTTGAGACTTTCTGGTTGTCCTATGTTAGTATAGTTTAGTATAAAAGTATGTAATTCGAGATTCTGTCCACAGACATTAAATTGACAGTAACCACAGGAATGAGTATTATTTTGTCATTCTGAGAGTTTCATTCTCATTCGTGTTTTCCAGATATCAATGAGTGTGAATTCTCAAACTACATCTGCCAGTTCCAGTGTGTGAATCAGCCCGGCGGATACCAGTGTGTGTGTCCTGATGGATACCAGCTCCAAGGGACGCGGATGTGCCAAGGTACATTCCAGTTTCTTCCAGGCTCCTGAAGATACTCATTGATTTTTTTCATTGTATGGTGTAACAGAGTGTTTCCTGTGCATACGACAATAAACTCTTGAATCTTGACTCTTTTCCACCCTGTTAATAGATATAAACGAGTGTGAAACAGCACACAACTGCAGAGAAGATGAAATGTGTTGGAATTACTATGGAGGATTCCGTTGCTATCCCAGAAACCCCTGCCGTGAGCCATACGTCAAAACAGGCGAAGGGTGTGTCTAATCTCCTGATAAAATCATAACCTGTGTTGCGACAAAAAATAAAATGTGTTGTTATTTGATCCACAAATATGTTTTACAAACTGTTTAACTCTCTATCAACAGACGCTGTAGGTGCCAGTCACCAAGTGTTTGCCGAGGACTGCCGCCTGTCATTGTCTACAAATACATGAGCATTTTTTCTGATCGCTCAGTGCCTGCGGATATCTTCCAGATTCAAGCTACCAGTGTCTACCCCAACATGGTAAACACCTTCACCATCAAATCCGGCAACGAGGGAGGAGAATTCTACCTGAGGGTAAGATCTGTGATTACAGCCTAGCAGTTAGTTATTTATTTTTACCAGCGTTGGGTGTAATACATTGATAAGTAATTAACATTTACAATTATGCATTTAGCAGACGCTTTTATCCAAAGCAACTTACATTGCATTCAAGTTACAGTTTTACATTTTATCAGCTCTTAACTACTATAGTAGTTAAGCACTGATATACTATATAATTAACTACTATAAATGAATTACTTTCCCTTGAAAATTAAATTAGTGTATTACTCTTAGCTTTTCTGTAATTTAACTACAGTTACTTCTAGTGTAATTGCATTAAACACTGTATAAACCAGGGGTGCCCAACCCTGTTCCTGGAGATCTACCTTCCTGCAGAGTTCAGTTCCAACCCTGATCAAACACACCTGTGTGTAATTATCAAGTGCTCCTTCAGATCCTAATTAGTTGGTTCAGTTGTGTTTGATCAGAGTTGGAGCTGAACTCTGCAGGAAGGTAGATCTCCATGAACAGGTTTGGGCACCCCTGGTATAAACTATATAACAATTATGTATAAAACAATAGTGGATTGAACATCAAAATGTAACATCTAATGTAGAAATTTATGTTTTAATGTAACCTTCTCCCTTTAAATACTTTGGTCAGTTCAAGAATAATTTATGCAATTTTATATTATTTATTTGAAATGATTAAAATAGCAGTTTCATGTTTATCCTTGTATTGTTCAACTGGTCGAGGTTGATACAGGATTTAGAAAGTAATTAATAAGTAACGCAATACTTTTTTAGAAAGAGTAATTAGTATAGCAATTTAATTACACTGTTGAAGATTTTATTAGCTAGTAATGAATTGAATTAATGAGTAACTTACTGTACCCTGCACTGAATAACCATAAATCTAACCCTTTCAATTCTATGTTATTTCAATACTGTAACCGTTTGGATGGATAACTTAATAAGCACAGTAGATTGTTTAAATTTGAGATGTATTACTTTCAGTAAAGCCTTAATAAATAAATAACACATTATAATTGAAAAGATAATAACCAAAGACATTTCTCTTCCAAAATTTGTGCCATCCAATCCCTGTCATAAAGTGTTAAAATGGTTAAATGTTACAAGGTTGAAAATAATGCAAAAAAAAGTATAATAACAGCTTTAGCTTATTTATTTAGCTTATTAGCTTTAGAGTCAATGTTCATGTATTTTTTTGCCAAGAAAAGTATTAGTATTATGTAAAGGACTGTTCACTGTTAGTTTCCTATAACACACCAACTATTGAGCTTGACAAAATATCTTAGAAACCTGATATTTTTTATGAGAGATACTTGCTTTTAAACTCTATTTAAACCCAATGCATTTCTCTACCAAAACAGGTTTTATGTCCACCCTGTTACATTTAAAATGCTTGGGTTTGAATGTTACAGGGTTGTAGATTAGTGCACAAAATCTGATTATTTACAATCAGTATTCTTGTGCTTTTTGTCAAAACTTTGAACAGATGAGCTTGACAATATATCTGTAAACATAATAAAAACTGATAGAGACTTCAATAGATACTCACCTGTGTTTGAACCCATGATATTTCTTTTCCAAAACAGGTTTAGCGCCAACCCTGTTACATTTAAAATATCTAGGGATGAGTATCAGTGCAAAAATGTCTTGTAATGTCCTTAGCTGGCACAACACAACACCAGATTATTTACAGTCAGTATTCTCCTGCTTTCTGCCAAGAAAAATATTTTTCTGTAAGAGTGATCACTATTATTTTCCCATAACAGAGCTGAACAATTGAGCATGACAGTATAACTGTAAACAATAAAAACTGTAGCGACTGTAAGAGATACTTACTTGTGTTTGAACCATGACATTCCTTTTCCAAAATAGGTTGTGTCAACCCTGTTACCTATAAAATGTTTTGGGGTTGTTACAGGGTTAAATATCAGTGAAAAAAATGTCTATTTATCAGTCATCATTATTCACCAGATTATTTACAGTCATCATTGCTCACAATTATATTTTTCAATAACAGAGTTGAAATATGTACCTGTAAACATATTGAAATACACATAAAGACATCAACCCTATTACATTCAAAAATGGATCACTGTGATTTATAACACTGTCTCGTGGTGAAGCCTGGTGATAAGATTTTCTTTGTCTTTCAGCGCTCCAGTAATGTAAGTGCCATGTTGGTGATGACCAAACCTTTGGCTGGACCTAGAGAACATGTTGTGGACCTGGAGATGGTCACCCAGAGTAATGTCTTGAGCTACCGTTCCAGCTCACTGTTGAGACTCACCATTATTGTGGGTCCATACCCATTCTAAATCATCTAGATCGACTGAATCAGCACCTTGGTTTAATGTGTGTACCGCAGCTTACTATGTTTAAAATATTCAACACAGCATGGCTACCTGGTTGTGGTCTAGATCAGTGGTTCTTAACTGGTTGGTTGAGACCCAAAAATGTGTCAGAAACCAGTTCTCAATCAACCAATAGATATTAATGTTTGATTTTAAAGTTTTTTGCGAGTTCACATTTGTATGATCTGGATCTTTTGTATAATACATTTTGATACTGTGTTGGGTTGCCATTTAATGTCCGTTGTAAAATGTAGTTCTTGAAACAAAACTGGCTGAGAACCACTGGTCTAGGTAGTTGCATATTCACTGGGTTTCAAACAGGAATTGGTTTATAAATCATAAAATGTAGGTTGTCTGGTTTACTGAAGTTTTCAAGTAACTTGTACTTTGGAAAATGAAAGACAAGGTCAGAGAGGGTGACATGAAGACCAAGAAATATCTGAAAAACAACACAGCTGGATACCAGAAGGAAACACAGTCGCTCAAGTTTCATTCTGAAAAGCACTTACAGGTTATTCTTTGTCTTGGTAGCAAGAGGTTTGCAAGATTCTGCTGCATGTCAGACTTTTAAATGGATAGTTCATCCAAAAAGTGGGTCTATCATTATTTACCTATCTTATGTTGTTGTAAACTCATATGACTTTCTTTCTGTAAAACACATAAGGTGAAGTTTAACAAAATGTCATGTTGCTCGTTTCCATACAATAAACATCAATGGAGGAAAAAACTCTGTGGAGCTCCAAAAATTTCAAAACACCATAAAAATAGTCCATACGACTCTACAGCTATATTGTGAATCTTCCCAACAGACCAAAAAATTATTCACTGAAAATACTCCCTTCTATCACAACGCTCGAATCTTTAACATGTCTTCAAATTGGTGTCACAATAGGTCACGACTAATTCAATGACCACCAACCAAAAATTTTGGTCTGATAGGGACCAATTCCGAAGAACACAGTTTTACAGGAAGTGGAATAGGAAGAATGCAAGGTCTCGAGAAAGTTGAATGTCTTTTCACTTGTGCACTGGTTTTTTTTTTCACAGTGCACAAGACGTTGCAAAATACACAAGCGCATTGGTCAAAGATGTCTGTTACACACATGTTTGCATAGAAAACCAATGTAAAATCAGAGCACTCAAAAACACATTTTGTATGAACATGGTGTGGCTTCAAAAAATTACTTTTATCATGCTTTTTTGGCTATTTTCCTCATTCATCATATCGTCCTCATTCCCTCTCACTGTATGGAAAAGTGCAGTGTGAACATTCTGCTAAACTTCTCCTTTTTTGTTCCTCAGAAGAAAGTAAGCCATATGAGTTTGGAACGACATGAAGATGAGTAAATGATGACAGAGTTTAAATTTTTTAACAAAAAAACTTTTTGATCTGTCAGTAAATCAAAGCTTTACATTTCTCGTACATGGATTGTGTAGAAACAGAATGTAATTATCAAAAAGTGCTTATAGATTCGTTACTAGATTTTACTTTTTAGCAGGGGAAAAGTGTTTTATAGGTGGAACATGTGGATAAAGCAAACTGAACTGCATAGAGTTAGGTGGAACAGTTTGTGTCGTAATCTAATGGCATCCTTAGCTAATGGAAATCTCTGAATGCTTCCTCCGCCTTGCAAATACTGCAGAAATGACCTCCTATCCTATGAGAATAAGGCAATAATGTTTTGGAAACAGAAGTGATGTTTTCAGGAAATTGCTGGCAAGGGTTTTGGGTCGCATAAGCAATGGAACTCTTGCCTAACATGTCTGTATGGTTGCCAGAGCAGTGTTTGATCTTCTGCAGTGTTTCGTGTCGATGGTCTGTGACAAACACTGTTACTTAAACCGTTGCGTCACACCCGGCGCCCCCAGAGATGTGGTCGTGGGTGAGGCCGGAATGGTTCGCACACCACCACGTTGTATGAAATTATTTTGGCACGCAATCTCTACGTTGGCTGCTTCGAGATCTGACTTAGTATTTTAATGCAATGCTTGCAAATCAATCTGTATGTTGTCATTGTCTGTTTTCTTATGATCAAACACTTTGATTGATCACAGTGAATTTGTGAATGCTCCCTGTTTTTTCCCTTATTGAGATCATTTTTGCTCATATCTAAATTGATGTGAACTGGTTGTTTCTGCTCAGTGAGGACAACAGGTCTTTTGTATTTGTTTAACAAACTAAAATTAATTGGATTTGCACCTTTCGTTCAGAAATTTTCTGTATTTTCAGTCTGCTCTCATGTTGCACTTTTTTTTTACTCATTCATAGCCTTTGTGCCATTTATTCTGCTGTAAAGTTTTTGGAAATAAAAATAAATACAGTAACAGTTGTGTCATTTTAATTTACTCAAAACCAGAAAGGATGCATGTTCGAAAATGCTCATGTGCAAAAATTTTATCTTTTGCTAGTATTGCATAACATGCATGGGTCAGTTTGGTATATTCCTGGAACAGTTTATGGGGACCACCAAGATTCATCTGCAGTTATTACCTCCCGCGGTTGCAGATGGGAATATGTAACTATGTGATGTTGTCATGACAATAGTTGAGCAGTTCCTGTAAGAATATTTACACACTGACAGCCTAGTCGTTTACAGAAAGCATGCAAGTCATACATGAACTTCATGTTTTTGCTTAGATTTCGATGCAAAACTACTCATGCTATTTTTTTTCTTTTTAAATAATAATAATAAAAGAAAGAGAATAAACTAAATGTGTGTTAAAAATCTGTGGAAAATTACATGAAAAATCTGGAAAAACCAACAAAATTTAGAATGAAAAGACATTTTCTTTTTGACAAATTTATTGTTGCATAGTGCATAATGTGAATATATTATTAGATTGACATCTTTCTGATAGTTTTATGTGATTATTCATGAGATTAATTCGTGGCCTTATGTCTCTCATGGGACGAAGAGGATTAAGTAACAGGGTTCCTACCCATTTTCCATTTTAAACTTCCATACTTTTCCAGACTCAAATTTCCAAACCTCTCAGTAGATTTTCAGACCATATTTAACATAAATGGTTCATAGAGCATTATTTTCAGCTTTATATTTGGATATATTTCAATATTTCAAGGCTTAAGGTCTCTTTAACGCATACTTTGTGGAGGCCAATAAACCACACTGCAAAATGGGCTGATGGCACAATACACTCTAAAAATAAAGGTGCTTCACGATGCCATAGAAGAACCTTTTTTGTCTAAATGGTTCCATAAAACACCTTTAACATCTGAAGAACCTTTCTGTTTCACAAAAGGTTCTTTGTGATGAAAGAAGGTTCTTCAGATTATAAAAAGGTAAGAAAGAGATAGTTCTTTAAAGAACCTTTGACTGAATGGTTCTTTGTGGAATCAAAAATGGTTCTTCTGTGGCATCGCTGTGAAGAACCTTTTAAGCACCTGTATTTTTAAGAGTGTAGGTGGCTCAGTGAGCATTGTCTTAAAGTTTTATGGTTTCTCGTGCGCACATAAAAGTCTACATATTTTTTATTTTTGCAAAGGTTCTTGAGACTATATAATACGGTGCTAAGAATATTGTGAGAAGAAACCCAAAATGCTTATAACCTGCATTTTGCATAATCAAAAGCGCATATTTGACAATCACTAAATAATCACTAAACGGCTGCCATGAAATCTCACTTCTTGTACAATCAATTTATTTATTTTCATTACATTCCCAATTTTCTATTATAAAAAAAACTAAATAGATGCAAAAGTCTGGAAACAAATATTTTTTTCCCTACTCTGCTGTCTTTTTTCCATACTTTTCCAGACTTGGAAAATACTTAAATCAAATTCCACACTTTTCCAAACCCCGTAGGAACCCTGAAGTAAGTAAATCATGGGACTGGGTGGCCCTGGGTTAGAACCTAAAACCTTTGGGAAACTGCCGAGCACCCAAATACATAGTATTAGTCAAATGTTTGTATTCTCTGGGCCCAATGCAAAACCTTCTACCATAAAAGCAATAGCACTGATGTAACTGTCAAAGCAAAAAGCTGATTGTACAAGGCTGAAAATTGAAAAGTGATTAAAAGTGGGAATGTATTTTAGTATTTGCAAGCAGATGAGATGCGTGAGACGCCAAAAGATTGAGTTTAGTTTAACTTTAAACCAATGCTTAATGTAAGAGCCTCATCTGCTGGTTACCCAGAGTATCGTATCATTCACACAGCTCTCACTCACAGAGCTGAAATTCACCTCAGTTTGAACTAAAATTAAACTCAGCAGTCAGTCCAACAACACACTTTTGGTTTTAAACGTTCGTTAAGTGAATGTGGTTTACCTTTTCAAACATTCCTCGCCAGAAATGGTGTATTTATGTCGTTTATATTACTGTGAGGGTCTAAGGGTCCGCTGTGCATGACGTAAACCATTTCTGTCGGCCAAATTAGATTCGAACCAATCACGAAGTCGGAGAGGTTTGCGTAACCAATCACAGCGCAGCGCTGTGACTCACCATACATGGACAGCCATCACCATATAAGGAAACATCGCCTCGCTTTATATGGAGGAAAGTAGATCTTTAGGCGAACGGCCTCGTGAGATAAATTCCCTAAATAAGCGCGCTATCAGCAATTTTATCGTTTCAAAAAAACATCAAACGTTATATACGACCAAAATAAAGTAATTTATGTGTTGAAAGTGAATAATTTAACGTGATACTGACGTTACTGCAGGTAACTAGTTCTGTTGGCGGAGGCACATTGAGGCACGGTCGCGATTCGTTGTTTCCAAATGTGGCAAGCAGCGTAAGTTCAGTTGAGGTTTGATTGATGGACTGTAGGCGGAAACTATACGCTGCAAACTTTGTACGATGGTCGTAAAGGGCTAGTTCTGGAGGTTTGTTTTTGAAAATCACGAGCTGCCTAAATCGTGGCTTTCAAACAGACACATATATCCGTCCTCAAACTCCAAATCCCGCGCGTTTTGTCTGCCGAGTTGAGCTAATGTTTCCTAGCCTAGCATATGTGAGGTAAGTTCGGTATCGAGAGAAGCGATCTGCTGGGTTTGATCTCGGATCTGCTCGGATCTCTACACCTACCGCGGGCGATGTTAGGGGGAAACGGGACGGCCAGAGGGGCAGGGCGCTCCGGTAACGGCACGGGGTTGACCCCTCTACAGGTGGGCAGCACATCTGGGGCTTTGGGGGCGGTCAACTCTGCCATAAACCTGCCCGACGGGGTCAGATACGACGCCAGGCCGTCGGTGGAGGCTGTGCTGAGCGGCTCCGACGGAGACTCGGACTCCGGGGATGATGAGGAGAGTTCCGCGGTGGACAGGAGAGGGGTGAAGCGGGAGAGGAGTGAGATGGAGGTCGGTGGATCCTCGGGATCTCACGCGGGACTGTCGGCGGGATACGGAGGGGTTTCCACCGGGGTGGCCGGTGCTAAACCGGGCAAGAAAACGCGAGGACGGGTGAAAATTAAGATGGAGTTTATTGACAACAAGCTGAGGAGATACACGACCTTCAGCAAGAGAAAGACTGGCATTATGAAGAAGGTACGTTAAGCCAGCACATGTGTGCTTGTGCCTCCTGCTGCTAGTCAAGAATTAGCTAACAGTTGTAGTGTACAAGCAACATCAATACTAGTGCTAAACCACCATGCTAATACTAGCACTGCAACTACCAATATACTGATACAGGTATTCTACTAACATTACATTACTGATTCTAGATACTTAGTAGGTTTAAATCACCATAATTATTCTAATACTGTAGTACTAGTACCACTGTTGGTAGTATTATACCACTGCTAGTGCTATCAAGTTACTACTACTAGTGCTGTAGCAATATACTGTATTGTACACTAGTAGTTTTAAATGATTGTGCTGATTCAAATATTTTAGAAATACTAGTACAACCAGTTTTAGATGATTATACTGGTTCTAATACTGTAGAAATATTAGTGTCACTAGTATTATTATTGTACTGATTCTAATGCTATAGTAATACTATTATTACTACCGTAGAACTACTGTAGAAGTACTAGTTTTAAGTTATTATGCTGATTGTAATGCTGTAGAAATACTAGTGTCACTAGTTTTATATTGCTACTATGATTCTAATACTGTAGAAATACTAGTGTCACTAGTTTTATATTGCTACTATGATAATACTGTAGAAATACTAGTGTCACTAGTTTTATATTGCTACTATGATTCTAATACTGTAGAAATACTAGTGTCACTAGTATTATTGTTGTACTGATTGCAATACTGTAGCAAGACTGGTGTCACTAGTTTAATATCGATACTGATTTTAATACTGTAGAAATGCTAGTGACACTAGTTTCATATTGCAACTGTGATTCTAATACTTTAGAAATATTAGTGTCACGTGTTATTATTGTACTGATTGTAATACTGTGAGCAATACTGGTGGTATCATTAGTTTTATATCTATTCTGATTCTAATACTGTAGAAATACTAGTGTCACTAGTTTCATATTGTTACTATGATTCTAATACTGTAGAAATACTAGTATCACTAGCATTATTGTACTAATTCTAATTTAATACACAGAGCCATAGATCACTGACAAGCGACGTAATATCGTTTTCATTATCGCAGATGAATCGCCTTCGATATGAACGCGATATTGCGTAGCTTGTCAGTGATCTACGGCTCTGTGTATTAAATGCCGCTCCATTTGAAAACAGGTGATGGAGATTAACCGCTAATCAAGGAACTGGCTTTACTGATGAGATGCACATGAGATGTATCGCCCAGCCCTAATCACAAACTATTTCTTCGATTTCATAATCGTACGAATATATTGTATGCAATATATATATATTTTTTTTTTTGCGTAGCTTGTCAGAGAACTACGGCTCTGTGTAGTAAATGCTGCTCCATCTGAAAGCAGGTGATGGAGATTTACTACTTATCACAGAACCGGCTTTACTGACAAGATGTGCATGACAGTCACATTCGATTAATCGTGCAGCCCTACTAGTATAGTAAATATAGCCATTACTTGCACCATATAAATTTACTGATGTATTGCTGCTATACTGATACTCATTGTATATCAATACTGATACTATTATAACCTTATGAGTGCCATACGACTCCAGTTACACTAGTACTGTACTCATACTAGCACTACACAGATAGTAGTGCCGTACCACTGTGTTGATACTAGTACTACACCACCACTGTTGTTAAACTACTATTTCAAGTTCTTTACCAACACTTTAACATGCAAGTGCTACTAATAGTTCTATAGCACTAAACTGGTACTAGTTTACTGTGGTGTTTACACCACTCCGCTATAACACACATTTCAACAGCAAAGACCTTAACAACATACACACTCACTGACTACATGTACACAAACCAGAAACGTCCCGCCTCTCAAGAGCTCTTTTCAGTTCAGTCAGAACCACGTGTGCAATCGCTGTGAGCAGCAGAGGTCTGACACTTCTGACAGGGATTCAGTTGAAGGTAGTTTCCACATCTGCTCTGACTCATTTGTCATTGCTCACTCAATTGTCATTCATTCCTGTCTCAGCAGAAATAACCCTGATGCCTGATCAGGTTACTGCAGTGCTAGACATTGTTAATACATTTGCATATCTTAAGAACCGGCCTAGTTGCAGAAGTCGGGCACGGAGGGTGTAATGACAACCTGCAGTAGGCCACAAATGACCTTCAGGAACATGTGACGGGCTTCTCTGGTATCTGTGGCTCAGTAGTTGCACTTCTCACCAGTTCATTAATCTCCACACAATGTTCAACATTTGTGACAATTCCAAGATGTTTGTCATTGTTGTCCAATCAATCAGTGTTAAGTTTACTACAAGTTTGTCGTCACTTATCAATCTGTGTCCACTGGTCATGGAAATGTCACTCTAATACAGAAGGGCTCATCGTTATCTGGCTTTTCCTCTCAATATTTCCAGGCTTACGAATTATCCACCTTAACGGGGACGCAAGTTTTGCTACTGGTTGCCAGCGAGACGGGCCACGTCTACACATTTGCCACGCGAAAACTTCAGCCCATGATCACTAGTGAAACGGGTAAAGCCCTCATCCAGACCTGCCTAAATTCCCCTGATTCTCCACCCCGTACGGACCCTTCAACAGACCAGCGGATGAGTGCCACGGGATTCGAGGAGACGGACCTCACCTACCAGGTCTCAGAGGCTGATGGTCTCACAGAGCCAAAGGTACATACTTTCTGATACATATTTTCAGTGAAGTAGTTGATGCTATGGTCATAAGTTAGGGTGTTGTTGTTTACAAGACATGATGACAGATGAGATGTATTTCACTAAGGATGCATTCTTGTTTATGAGAGTAAAATTGATGGAGTACAACAGGTCTCAAAACATGTTTTGAAAGTTAATAGCTGGCTGGAGAACAATGGGTTATGAGTTGTTTGAAAGTTGATAGAAAATGTGGTCAAAAAAATGTTGAAACTTGCGCTAATGTGATGCATCTAAAAAACTTTCAGGATGCATTTCGCAGTGTTGCATGGACTAGATGTTTTTCTTTTGGGGCGTTTGCAATAATTGTCTGGAGTACAACAGGTTTGAGATGTGTTTTGGTAGAGTTGGTAGAAATCTTTGTTGAAAAACATAGAAACTTGTTAATTTGATGCATTATCTTAAAAATGGTCAGGACACAACCGGTCTCAAATTTTGTTTTTAAGTTTAACTAAGTTGGCAGAAAAGTTGAAACTTAATTGTTAATTTGATCGTTTGACATCGTCTTAATTTTCTGGACATGTGGCACAACAAATTGCTCTAATCCAATTTAAAGCACCTCTTAAAGGTTTTGCTTAAAAAAAAGAGAGAAAAGAAAATTTAGATAAACTTACTTCTTGACATCATTAATATAGTTGGTTTGACTAGATTATTCTCATTAGACTAGTTGGTTTATAAATTAGTTGACTGTGCCAAATTTTTTTGGTTACATCTAAATAAGTATCATTCTTTATGGTTCCATAGTCATTTGAGTGGAAACTTACTCCCATTCTTGAGTTTCTTGACCTTTGCAGGTCTCGGTTTTCCAGACTACAATAGTGTCAAAATAAATCATGCACGGCTTTCACACAAAACCCCTGTTCGACTATCTGCATACATCTTGCATACTCCAGTTTTGCCTGCATTTAAGAAGTTAACGTCACCCCAATCATGTCTTGTATGGCAGCATGTATTATTCACAATGTCCAGCTCTCATTGATACGGATTAGATGCTGTCTGCATGTCCTTATATAGTCTGGTTTTCCCAGTACACTTTCTTGGCTCATGGCTGATCACATTCCGTATAAGCTGCAGCTGTTTTCAAATTTGGATGACATATCCCCCCCTTTTCCCTACTGATTTAGTGCAAGCAGTGAGTGAGCATGCAAAAATTAGAAACCTGAATCTCTGTTTAAGAAATTGCTTTAAAAAAAAAAACAGATCCTCATCTTGAGCTGATGGCAAGCTCATCGTATAGTACATGTTTTAAAAAGTCATCATGGGAATGGGATCCCTCCTTCCAAGTTTGATGGCTCACAAATGCTCCAGGGCTTTATGACATGGATTGGTTTTCGGTTACAGATGCTAAATATGTCAAAAGTCCCTGCAATTTGGTACTGAAATGGAACATGTGTAACAATACTTAAGTCTTTTTCAGTAGTACCAGTAGAGGTTTCCTGTAGCTCAAATAGTAGAGCATGGTGCTAGCAATTCGATTCCCAGGGAAAGCAAGAGCTGATAAAATGTAAAACTGTCACTTGAATGCAATGTAAGTCGCTTTGGATAAAAGCGTCTGCTAAATGCATAAATGTAAATGTACCAACTCAGTTCGGTACCTGCACGCTGTGACAGACGACTTCTTTTAATTCATGCACACGTTCTGAGCAAAGCTTTTCCATTAACTATAACAATCAAATATATACTCCAAAGACGATTATGGTGAAGTATTCATATAATATTCACCAAAAATCATTTACTTACCTTCATGTTGTTCTAAACCCGTATGTGTTTCTTGCTTCTGTAGAATATAAAAGAAGGTATTTTGATATTTTGTAAAATAATTATATTTTGAAGAATGTTGGTAACCAAAAAGTTGACAGTAGCCATTGACTTTCATAGTATGGACCAAAAATACTATGGAAGTCAATGGCTACCATCAACTACTTGGTTACCAACATTCTTCAAAATATCTTCTTTTGGCCTTAATTTCCAAAGACGACAGAAAATCATATAGGTTTATAACAACGTGGGTGAGTAAATAAAAACATACGCTTTTATCCAAAGCGACTTACAAATGAGGACAATAGAAGCAATCAATTGTAGTATTAAAACCACTAAAACAGATCCAAAACTAAAAGCTAAAACTTTATAAATACTATATATACACATTTAAAAAAAAATAAAGAATTTAAATAAAAATGACAAATTCATACAAAAAAAATCAAAACTTTAACATTTAAATGAAAACGAAAAATAAAGCTAAAAACAATTCTAAATATTAAAGAAAAAAAGGTATAAGAGTATAATAATGATTCTAACATAACACTTAAGTCAAACACCAAAAAACAACTACATATGTGTATGTACAACCACACACACACACACACACACACACACACATATATATATATATATATACATTTATAAATTCAATATTCTTTCATTTCCATGTAGTTTGTTGAAGTACTAAAATAACTCAAATTAAATAAAAACTAAAACTTAATAAAAGACATAATAAAACCTATACAGACATAATAAAGTTGGAGTAATGACAAACATTACTCCAACTTTAACTCAAATTAAAATAGATAACCAATAAAAATCAAACTACATTAGTTTATCTGTAATCCTATAAAAAATAACACTGAGCCAAACACACATGCTAAAAAAACAACAACTTACACATAGTAAGAAATGGTTATAAAAAAACAGAAGTGAAACAAGTAGTAGGAAAGAGGAGAAATATATATATATATATATATATATATATATATATATATATATATATATATATATATATATATATATATATATATATATATATATATATATATATATATATATATATACATATACATATACATATATTTATTTGTGTCTGCATTCTGAAGTTTTTCTTTAATAGATATAAATAAAATTTAAATAAATTCAATTATTCTTTTTAGATTATAGTGCAACAACTTGTTTTTAATACATATTTATTTCCTAAACCCAGTCTTTTCCCAAAGTCTTGTCACAGTACAGTTTAAAAGTTTAGGGTTAGTATTTTATTTTATTATTATGCTTTATTTATTTTTTAATAAATTGATAATTAAATGGTATAAAATTAAAAGTGACAGTAAAGACTTTTGTAATGTTACAAAAGATTTGTTTCAAATAAATGCTGTTCTTATTATTTTTATTCATCAAACAGTTTCCACAAAAAATATTAAGCAACACAACTGTTTTCAATATTGATAGAATGATTTCTGAAGATCATGTGACACTGAAGACTGGAGTAATGATGCTGAAAATTCAGCTTTGATCACAGGAATAAATTACATTTTTAAACTATATTCACATAGAAAACACTTTTTACATTGTAGTAATATTTCACAAAATTAGTTTTTTTTTTTTTTTTTTTTTTTTTATCAAATAAATGCAGCCTTGCTGAGCAGAAGAGACTTCTTTCAAAAACATAAAAAAACGTACCAAATCCATTCTTTTGACAGTACTGTATTTTAAAGTGTCAGTAGTGTATTTAAAAGTGTAATGTAATTTTACGATTAATCCGATTCGCTCTGATCTCTCAACCAAGCTCAGTAGTACTACACAGTGATCGATTATGAGTTGTGTAGTTGCAGTCTTTGTCGTATTTCTCCCCCGTACCCTTCTTCTTCTTCTTCTGGAGAACAGAAATCCCTCAGTGTTGCTCAGCGCACAAGCCGTCGGATCGGTCGTCCCTGTTTCGTAGGTTTGGTGGAGAGCTGCCTGAAATAGTGGCGTTCTCTCGCTGTGTGGACACCTGTTTTTCCTGTGAAGGCAGCTGCCGTTCTCGGGATCCTCATGACACAATTGCCTTTATCACACGCAGTTGTTGCCACAGGCTCTGTTGCAATCAATCAGCCCTGCTCCGCCACAGGAAAACTCTGTGGAATAAATGTTACGATAAATGCTTTTTTTGTTTTGTCTTGAAAGTTCCCCTGAAAATGTGTCATCTTAAAAGGGACAGTTGATCCAAAAATAAAATGTTATTTACTCGTTCCTAACACTAAAGAAGATTCTGAAGTTTCAGCTGTTTTTGTTGATATTAAGATTTTCATTTATTATTAATAATCGTATCTTTTGGTTTGTGTCATTGGGTTTCAAATAAATACATTACAAATGCTAAAATTAGATGAAGTACCTTTCATTTGTGAAGTATTTAATGGACTGGATTTTAAACTAGGCATTATTACATTATGTAATATATAAATATGGCTCTACAGTAAGACAGAATAAAAGCTCCTTAATTCACTCATAGGATGTTGTTAATATTAAGCCATTTGTTTTTAAATATTATAGAATATTGTTGTATCTGTTAAACTTTAGATCTTTTAAAAATCTATAGTTTTTTTATGTATTTGTAAATGTTGAAGTTTTTGTGTATTTATTAAAAATAAATAAAAATAATACAAAATTAATAAGTAAATATACTCAAACTGAATAATTAAAATAAAATGATAAATGAAAACAAATGTATTTAGATATCATTTTTAATAATGTATTTATTAATTTAATATTTGTATTAAGTAAATAAATAAAATATGAATAAATAATTAAAATAAGATGATACATAAAAACAAATAATATATTTAGATATGATTTTTAATGTATTTAAGTCTCTGTTCATTTTTAATTTGTTTATTTATTAATAATAAATAAACTGATACAAAATTTATAAATAAATAAACAAAACATAAATATGAATAATTAAAATAAGATGATAAATAAAAACAAACAATATATTCAGATGATTTTTAATGTTTATTTTTATTTGATCATTTAATGTTATTTTATGTATTTATCAATAATAAATAAAAATAATATAAAATGAATGAATAATCAAAAATAAAAATTAACAAATAAAATAAAATGAAATAAAAATTTAAAAAATAAAATAAAAAATTTAATAAATTGTATTTTTGTTCATTTTTATGTTTATAATTTTTGTATTAATATTAAATAAAACATAAATAAACAAAAAATAAAAATGAATAAATAATTAAAATAAAACGGTGAATAAAAACTACTAATAATCTTATTTTTCTTTTTTACTTTTTCAACAAATGCCAGTTTTAGCATATCTGCTGCGTTGTGACAAAAACAAATATTGATTGAACTAAAAAAAATTAAACGTTTTGCCAACAGTTTACAGTATGGTCCCATTAGTTAACGTAGGTAAATGCATTAACTAACAATGCGCAGTAAATTTGTTACAGTTTTTATTTTATTTTTTTAAGTTAATTATCATTCATTATTTAAAAGTTTATAAAAATACAACAGTTAATTGTTAGTTCATGTTAGCTCAGGTTTATTAAATAATATTGACAGATTCAACTTTTGATTTTAATAATGTATTAGTAAATCTTAAAGTTAACATCATGATGAATACATTTTTTAGAAGTGTTTTTCATTGTGAATTCAAATGAAAGCTCATTGTCAGCGGTCGTTTTACTTCTGTCTGTTGTTGCAGGAAATGATCAAGCCGATGTTCACGGCTGCCTCTTTACCCGGAGGAGGCACCAAGCACCACCACACAGTCATCGGCCTCTTCCTCTCCCTCCTCGTCCTCCATTTCCATGCACACTCAGTGCAGCACCACCTGCTGGCCGGTGGCCGCGGGGATGAATGTTCAGAGCATCTCCAGTGCGAACGGGACGGTGCTCAAGAGCTCTCCGGCGGGAGTCATGCAGCTGCCCGGCGGATTTACGCTCATGCAAGGTGGGGCTCCTCGTCATTCATTCGTTCGTTTGTTTGTTTGTTGCATGATGTTTTTCTCACTTTCACAGATTGAGGCTTATTTGACTTTCCAGAGGGGTTTTGCATGATGCACTGCATCAGCTTGCATGACGTCTTTGTGTTTTAATACACACAAACTTATTTGCTTGCATGTCTGCATACTTTGAATTCTGCTTTCAACTGATTCGTCTGTGTAAAGGCCTATTCACATCAAGAGTGATGCAAAAATTACTTGATTCATAGAAAAACTCGCAATATATATATTTTTTTTAAACATGCCGTAATGCTCTTTTTTTTTGTCAAAAATACTTGTAAAAAGTCCATTCTGGACACCTTTTCTTTTTCTTTTATTTATTTGATTTTTTTTGTGAGTCTTAAGTAAACGTTGTCAGAAATGAATCAAAAGCCTGGTTAAA
Source organism: Schizothorax lantsangensis (assembly GCA_027422415.1). Classification (NCBI taxonomy): domain Eukaryota; kingdom Metazoa; phylum Chordata; class Actinopteri; order Cypriniformes; family Cyprinidae; genus Schizothorax; species Schizothorax lantsangensis. The sequence continues at coordinate 32,063,133 of CM049843.1, read as the reverse complement.
CAAAGAAATTCTCGAAAAGAAACAGAGTAATATGAAGTCTACATGCAAAAAAATAAAATAAAATAAGCATTTACTGAAATAAAATATTAAAATCTTTTCATTTCAGCTTGCCAAGACAAAATTTCTCATTTGAATTTTAGAAAACGTGATGTACTAAAATAACTGAAACTGAAATGAAAATTTATTTAACATGTATATATATATATATATATATATATATATATATATATATATATATATATATATATATATATATATATATATATTATATATAATATATATTTTTGTTAAATACATTTTTTCATTTTTTTATTTTTATTAAAAAAATAATTTGTGTGTTTGTGTATTTTAATTTGTTTATTAGCAAGTTATTTATTTATTAATAATAAACACAGATAATATAAAATAAATAAGAAATACAAAATAAGAAATAAGAATATTTTTGTTTTTATTTTTATATTTATTATTTTAAAACCTGATACAAAATCTTACTAGAAACTGTAATAGTACCTCAGTGAGACTAAAATAACACTAATGGTTATAATACATTTCTTAAAATATCAGATCTAGCTCTAAAATATCAGACATTGGCCTTATAACAAAGCAAGGTCAGTTTAGGTTGTAAAATGTCATGTGGTGCAATTCCCCAAAATCAAATAATATTTAAGAATGGTTTTTGGGAAAAAAAACTTAGAAAATGTAACTGTATTGCAAAAAAGTTTACGTATTTTAAAAATGAATGTGTATGCTCACATATGTCATTTACTTTTGACTGATGGTTACACCACTTGACATTTTTTACATATTTATTTAAAATAGTATAAAAGTTTTTCAAAAAACATTAAACCAACATAAATACAAATATTACATTTCTAATAATTTGGCATTTGTTTTAAACTAGAATTTTAAAATATTCTCATTTTACGATGCGAAGTCTTGTCTCGTCAAAATCTGCGCTTGCAGTGACTAGGCCTGGAACGGGCGAGTGTTTGGTGCGTGGCGCTCTGCTTGGCTTGCTGAGGGTGTCGCTGTGTGTCTCGCAGGCGCTTCTCTTCCTCCTGGCACACACACTATTCCTCTCAGTCAGCTGCAGACACACTCTCTGGCCATACAGTGTCCACAGACGCAAAACAGCAGCAGCTCCGCCGCCGTCCCCGCACACACACAAGCCGGCACACAGGCCACGCTCTTCCGCCTGCCGGCCGCGATCTCGCTCTCAGGTCAGTGCTTCCTCACACTCTCTGTGAACCCTCTGCGCTCCACGACCTGCATGCTGCAGCGGTCTCAAATGTGCTTGTCATAGCGATGGCATTTCAAGGCAGTTTGTTTATTCTAACACAAAAAACAAGTGATAATTTGAAATTATTATTATTTGAAAATTGAAAGTTCAATGTATGAATTATTTTAACTTTGTGTGAATTTAACTCTATTACATCACCAATAACGGTTCATATTTTATGTAATTATTTATTAAATGAACATCATTTGTTACTAAAATTAATAAAAATCATTTGCACACAGCTGTTTAGGGTAGTGCACAAGTCTGTCAGTATAGATTGTTTTTTTGCCATTTCTTTATTTCATATGGTCATGTTTTTAAGCGCCTTTATTATTAAAAATAATTCTGTTTAGCTTTATTTTCATTTAATTTTTACAAATTTTAATATTTCAAATTGTATTCATATTTTAAACTATTTAAGTTAGTTAGGGCAACATTTCTAATTTGTTTAGGTTTTCATCTAATATTTTAAGCATTTATTACCTTTTATTTTTCAATTTTTTATTTATTTCAGTTTTAGTAATTTTTGTACTCATTTCAGCTAGTTACCATGGCAACTTTTCTATTTGTTTGTTTTTGTTTCTAAGTTTGTTTTTCATCAGATATTTTAAGTACACTGCAAAAAATAAAAGATTTTATTAGTATTCTTGTCTTGTTTTCTAGTATAAATATCTAAAAATTCTTGAATCAAGATGCGTTTATTTTACAAGTGAAATGACTTAAGATATTATGTCTTGGCAAAACTGCTTGTTTAGCCTTTGAAATAAGATTTTTTTTCTTATTGGCAGATATTTTTGGCAGATATTTTTGCTTGTTTTTAAGCAAAAACTAACAAAAATTTTTTTCTGAAAACAAAGTCATAATATCTTAAGTCATTTCACTTGTCATGCAAATGTATCTTGATTCAAGAATTTTTGGATATTTATACTAAAAAACAAGACAAGAATACGAAGAAAATAATTTTTTGGCGTGTTTATTAATTAGCTTTAATTTTTATATATTCAGTTTTAATTTTAGTTTAAGTTTTAGTTATTGTCTTGTCGTTTCTTTTTTGCTTTAATTTTAAATTTCAGTTTTGGTTATTTAAGTACTTCAACTTATTTGTATTTATTTAATTTAGTTTGCAAGGCAACATTTCTAATTTTTAGTTTTTTTTTTAAGTTTACATTTGCCATCTAATATTTGTTTTCATTTCAGATTTATTTCAATTAATGAAAATAATTTTTAATAGTTTTATTTTTACCATGCTCCATTGATTCACGCATGTAATTATGGCCAGTATGAAGAGCACTGACGATGTGTCTGTGGTTTGTGTGTCAGGTGGTGCGATGCCTCAACAGTTACAGGCCATCCAGGTTCACCCCAGTCCTCTAAGCAGTGACAGCAGTCCAGAGATCAGCCAGACCTCCACCAGCTCCACTGGTACTTACAGCATCACCCTTTCTTACGCTCAGATACTGCTCTGATCAGTGACTTCAGTAAGATGCCGTCTCTGTCTCTCCCACAGTAAGCCACACCGCTACGATAGTCACTTCCTCAGTGCCTTCTTCAGTGGCAGGTCACATGATGTACCCTGGAGCGCACGTCATGTACGCTACATCCAACCCTACCCTTGGCGACGGGGGTTTGACTTTGCTCAATACCTTCTCACAAGCACCCGGCACGATGCACGTGTCCCACACACCAGCCCAAGACTCAGGTCGGTCAGACGCTCACAGTGTGTGTTAATGCACATTTATACTAATTCCAACATTTTGAACACACCGTATTTCCATTGTTAAGAGGCTCTTTGTTTTGTTTTGGTCGTGTTTAGGTGCAGTTCCTCAGATGTTTCTCACGGGACCTCCTGGAACTGTACAGATCCCGGTTTCAGCCGTTCCTCTACATTCGGTAATATAGCTAACAATAAAATAAATGTCAAGAAATGCTCTCTGTGTACGTTGCCTCACACGGTTTCCGCTGTTAATGTTTTGCATTGTTGGTTTTGTTTGTGAGAGTAGCTTCTGAAACAGGCCTATTAATGTTCTAGGTAGTAGATTTTTTTTTTTTTTCCTTGAATCACATCTATTGTTTTTTTTTTGTTTTTTTCAAAACTTCACAATATTGAGCTTTTTCTTAAAACATTACGCCTTTATTCTCAGAATAGTCAAATTTAATTCTTAAAACACTGATTTTTATTCTCGATTTTATTCTCAGAAAACAAAAAATAACTATTTTCATAGCATTTTTCCTTTTATTTTTTGACATTGTAACGTTATAATATTTTAAAACAAATTTTGTTTTCATAACATGATTTTATTGTCAAACTGTACAACTTTATTTTTAAACTATTGTGACTGTTGTTGTAATGTTATCTTCATTCTCATAACAGCGGATTTGTTCTTGTAATGTTACATCTTTATTCTCATAACATTAGGCCTTTACTTTCATTTGTGATTTTATTCTTATTACATTATGCCTTTGCTCTTGTAATGTTACAAGATTGTTCTCAAAACATTGCGCTTTTATTTTACAAACAGTGCTGTTATTCTCAAAACATTTCAACTTTATATTCTAGTAATGTTTTGACGTTATTCTTGTAACATTGCTCTGACAGTTTCAAATCAGTTTTGTTCTCTTTACATTACGACTTCATTCTCAAAGAGTATGACTTAAAACAGTTTCTATCTATTTGTAATGTTATGTCTTTAGTCTCATAACAACACCTTTATTCTTGTAACGTTACATCTGTATTCTTTAAAAGTTACTGCTTTGGTCATGTAACATTGCCTTTAATCTTGTAACATTAGGCTTTTGCTCTCATTGTTATAACTTTATTCTTGTAACATTAGGCTTTCACTTTCATAATGTTATGATTTTATTCTTATAACATTATGCCTTTGTTCTTGTAATGTTACAAGACTGTTCTTAAAACATTGCAGATTTATTCTTGTAATGTTAACATGATTCTTGTAACATTATGCTGATATTTTCAGAGCAATTGTGTTCTCAACATTACGACTGTGACTTTCTTATAAGGTCATGTCTTTACATTTACATTTATGCATTTAGCAGACGCTTTTATCCAAAGCGACTTACTTATTCAGGCTATAAATTATATTTTTTATCATTATGTGTGTTCCCTGGGAATTGAACATACGACCTTTTGCGCTGCTAACGCAATGCTCTACCACTGAGCCACAGGAACACTGGTACACTTTATTCTCAAAACAAAGTGTACCAGTGTAAAGAATGTTACATCCTTATTCTTTAAATGTTAGTACTTTCTTGTAACACAATGCCTTTAATCTTGGAACATTAAGCCCAATTTATACTTCTGCGTCGAACCTACGCCGTAGCCTACGCAGAGACGCACAGGCCTGCGCCGTAACCTACGCCGTACCTGATGTGCACCTCTCCAAAAATCTAACAGCGCGTCAATTCTACGCGGACCGCAAGCGCTGTGATTGGTATGTTAGAACCCCTACCTCCGTATGTACTTTAGTTTTGTGTGTGTTTATGAGCACTGTAATATAGTTTAATGTTACACCTTCTTATTTAAAATAAAACAAAGCAAAGAACAAGTGTCTTATTTATTATACTACATAGCATTATACATCACTAGTTGTCCGCGACAAACAATGTTGATCTGCCGTGGTACACGTCCTTGTGGAGATTGAAAGAATGCCATCTTCTCCTGTTCTGTTGTTGTCTCCTTTTTGTAGTTTTAAATAATGATTTAATGATATTTATTTGCCGCCATCGCGGCTTCTCCGACGAGCCGCTTCTTCGGCGTTTGCCGTGGTACTGCGGGTTACGCAAGCAACATGCCCGTGGACACTGCACACTGGCGGTGCGCATGTGTACTGCACCTCGACATGGACGACGACGCAGAAGTATAAATTAAAACTGACGCACAGCTTACGGCGTAGGTCCGACGCAGAAGTATAAATTGGGCTTTAGGCTTTTGCTCTCGTGATGTTATGACTTACTATAACATTACACCTTTGTTTTTGTAATGTTACAAGATTGTTCTCAAAACATTGCGCCTTTATTCTAGTAACACTATGCCATTATTTCCATAACATTACACCTTTATTCTTTTATTCTTATAATGTTTTGACATCATTCTCGCTACATAACATTTGTATTTGTATTCACAACAATTTTCTCGACTTTTCTCAAAACATTCTAACTATTCGTATAATGTCGTGACCACTATTTTAATGTGGTATTAAAACGGCATTGTAGATAATAGTATGACTGACAGTTAGCAAAGTGCTGTTTATTCACTTTTAACTGCACATATGCTTATGAAGACGGATAAGAGTGTGCAGTAATTCGGCTCCTCTAACAGTTTTGTTTGTTTTTTCAGATGTTAATAAACCAGCAGCCCACCGGTAGCAGCAGCGCCACCCTCACGGAGCTGCGGGTGGTGAATCTGGACAATCCCAAAGGAGACTGACCCCTAACGCACGAGGCCGGTGTGACCGTTCACTCACACTGATATTCCAGGGATCACTCATGCCATGCAATCAGACTGCCATTATATTTATTACTGCCTTCTCGCTGCGTGGGGTTCACAAACCCCTCACATACATCAATAGTGAGGTGTAATGGAACGTTTGAAGGATGATCGCGTCTCCTCACGGACTAGTTTTGGTGGGTAGTGTGATAATGGATGATTTTTGTTCACGCGCTTCTATACTTCAGGATTTCATAGAGACGTCTGCACTATCGCTGCTGGGTCTTCACCTGTTTTTGCTGAAAGATGTACGATTATGTTCACTTTCAGTAAATTCAAACCTCTTCGCTGTACAACAGTTGAAGGATCTTCAGTTCAATCTTTCTTTATTTCTTTTGGGAATGCCTCTCTTGATCAGATTTGTAATTAATTTTTCTTTTGAGGTCAAAAATGGATTCTTTCCAGAATTTATGTTGTGAAATCAGCTCTTTGGTATAGTTTCAATGGCGGTTTGTGTGTTATTTATCGCTTTAAGGAATGTTTCACTCAGAATTCCAGTCATTCTGTCTTCAGATGCAAAAGGAGTTATTTTGCAGAATGTCCAACCTGCTTTCCATTTAAATAAATGGTGACTGATGCAGTCGAGCTCCAGGTACCACCTTTTTATAAAATAAGATGATTTTTTTTTTTTGTGGTCTTTTTTAGAGCTCAATAGCACCCGTTCCCATTTATAAGCATCATCAGACTTGGAAAGACATGAGGGTAAGGAAATTATGAGTGAACTTGCTCTAAAAGTAATGCTGGATACTCTTCCACTGCCATCAACACTCATTAGGGGCTTTATGTACAGTTTGAATTCATAATTTCTTAAAAATATAATTTTTTGCCCTCATCACTTTCTCTATGGCCTTTGTTATTCAATTGACCCTTCGCTGGGAGTTTGATTGACAGGCGATCTGACCAATCATAACGCCAAATCTGCCATTTTGTCCGACAAACAAACCAGACAGAGTAGATTAACGTCGGTAGACTTGAACTTGAAAAATGTGTATTGATGTCTTTCTGCGGTTGAAACAAGAAGCCTTCTGATGATCTTTCATGTTTATTTTGTGCTATAACTAGTAAATATGAAAAGACGATCAGTTAACGTGCCGCTTGATCTGAGGCGACAAATTAAAGAGCCACAAAACGGTATTTATTGTTTGAATTTCTTATTAAATTACAAAATTCGAAAGCTGAGACTTTTTCTTACCAAAAGGTAACCTGCTATGTCTTGTCTTTCGCCACGTTGTCAGTTTCCTCTTTGCTCCGCGATGCATTTTTCATGCCGTGAGAACTTGGTCGGACATAACAGTAACTACGGGGGCAAGTCTTTGCGAAGGGTCAATTACAAGTTATAGGATACCCTAAAATAATCTGATTATTTCTATGTGCTGCTATAATTTGGATTTAAACATGATCCGTACTGCAAAAATGTCGGGAAAAGATTGCATGTCATTCCATGTTGTAATGCTGTGCCAAACTATACTGTACGTCTCGATAGCTGGAGTTGAATTTAGCTGTCAGAAGTCGACTTTTCTGCTTCCACGGCTTCACGTGCTTTCACTTTTAGTGATGCTGTAAGAGAAAAACACTGACTTGCATTTGCACTGCATGACAACGTACCGAAAACGGCGGTTCTGCACAATCACAGGTGAATAAATGATGTGGATTGTGCTCTCGTGGCTTATTTAGTTTACCGAAATATTAAAATACGTGATGGATCTGCTACTAGGTACTAGAATGGCATTTTTTTTTTTTTCTGGCATATTTTCACTGAAATAACTTAAATCAAATGTAGTAAGTGTTTATACGGGCACCCATATATTAATATTGTAAAAGCTTTTTCCTTAATTTGTCACTCTAATTATGTTTATTTTTTGAATATTTCATTTGGATTTCTCGTGACATCCTAAGGGCTGTAAATCTCAACTTGTGTATACGATTCATTTTGTTTTTCTCTACAGTTTTCACTCATTCAGACTGCAAGTTTGGACCATAAAGCCTTTTTCTCGTACTGTTAAACCGATTTAAATGGACCATGGCTATACCGAGAGTTTCAGGAATGATGTTGTCTCTTCTTTTTGTGGATTTTCAGTTTGTGGATCTGAGCACATCATGTTGACCTGTTTGACCAGCGCAAACCGGATAACGAATGAATTGTGGTTCTTTTAACCACAATGTGGGATTTATGAAGTGGCCAGAACAAAAGTATTTGACTATTTTATTCAGTATTAATGCGTTTTAAGTCCAGGGGAAGAAGTTTATGTTCTTGGGTGAATTTCATGAATGCTTTCAAGAACTCGTCCAGGTCATATTTCACTCCCATCCAAAAGAAAAAATATATTTTGCATTAAGTATTAAAGGAATACTTCACCAAAAAATTAAAAATTTGCTTAAAATGTACTCATGCTCAGGCCATCCAAGATGTAGATGAGTTTGTTTCTAAATCAGATTTGGAGAAATGTAGCATTGCATGACTTGCTCATCAATGGATCCTCTGCAGTGAATGGGTGCCGTCAGAATAAGTAATCCACACAACTCAGTTCATCAAATAATGCCTTGTAAAGTGAAAAACTGTGTTTGTAAGAAACAGACATTTTAAACCTTTGCTTTGGGGAAAAATATTCTCTCATTCTGACGGCACCCATTCACTGCAGAACATCCACTGGTGAGCAAGTGATGTAATGCTACATTTCTCCAGATCTGATTTCTAGATATTGTTAGTATTTAAATAGATTTTAATTAATGAAAATTATATTTTTACTGTATTACAGTAATAACAACCACCTTTTGAGAATATTTATATTAGGAATACACTTAATTGTTATGAAAATATTTTCACAATGCAAAAAAAAAAAAGTTAGTGGTTTTGCTTTGAAGTATTATTCTCATTTTGGTTTTGAATTTGAGTGAAATATGACCTGTGTGTTTGACTGTCTTTATATCGGCTGTTATAGTATGAAGTTGTGTAAACGCTAGAAGAAAGTGTTGAATGTACCATACTGTATATGGCCCTTATTGTACATAATCTGATTTCTGACTTTAACAAACTGTAAGTAGCTCATATAGCTGCGTTTGAAATTAAAATGTTTCTGCACCCTGGATTTATTCAGTGGACTGTATATATTAGTTTTAATGTGAAGCACAGACGTCTGTCAGTGCTGTTTTTTTTTAACTTTCCTTTAGCACAGTGTAACAAGTCGTAGATGAAACGTTTGCTTTATATAAAGTTCATTATCTTCTACAGTGCCATTTTCTGAAGAATTAGGTTTGTTTTGTTAGATTGTTTGTTTTTGTATTACATGCTGGGTAAGTTTTAATTTGATTAAAATTTAAGTTGATATTACGAAAAATGAAAGCGAAATCCTGTTTTAATCACTAATACATACTTGTAAAATAAATTATGTATAGAGCTTTCTTTTGTAATAAAAGAAAGATTTGAGAATAATTTTGCACAAGCTGGACATCGTGAGTGATGCATTTTAAAATCATGTAATGTTTTCATGTAAATCAACTTTCGTCAAATTGGTCTGATGCAGACATATTCCTCATACTACACACTTGTATTATTTTTGAAGTAAGTTCACTGTGCCTAGTATGCAAATTTTTGCTTCCAACTATATTTAACACAATTTGAATACCGTATCCCAAAATGCAGTGCACTTGACTTTCCATTTAAACTTTACAGTTAGTATCTGAATGTTATCAAATTACGTGTTAGTAATGACACTGGGATGGCTCACCCAGAAATGAATATTAGCTGAAAATGTCCTCACCCTCATGTCATCCAAGATGTAGATGAGTTTGTTTCTTCATCAGATTTGGAGAAATGTAGCATTACATCACCTGCTCATCAATGGATCCTCTGCAGTGAATGGGTGCCGTCAGAATGAGAGTCCAAACAGCTGATAAAAACATCACAATAATCCAAAAGTAATCCACACCACTCCAGTCCATCAATTAATGCCTTGTGAAGTGAAAAGAAACAAATCCATCAAGACGTTTTTAACTTAAAACTGTTGCTTCTGGCTAAAAAGTCAATAATCCATAAAAACACTTCCTCATTTTTAACAGTTTTTGCTGATACTTAATATGTGCTTATTTCTCTCCTGATTTAGATGCAATGACTTTTTCACTAAATTGACTAGATTTCGCATGCAAAAATTGGCAGAACAATGCTAAATATGACTGCACCTTCCCAGCTAACAAAACTGTGTTCTTAGAAAGTTTTGGTAAGGTTGCCATTAAGATAAGAAAACTTTGTTCCTGAATGTTCAAAACGTCCAGGTTAAGTAACCGTTCTGAACTTTTACCATGTAAAGTATAACAAATCTGATCTGCCAAAAAATGTTACAAAAGTTCGAAATCGGTTTGCATCCATACCCGTCACAGATCACGTGACATTCAGAAACAGATACAGAAACTCTCCAAACATCAAAAAAAAAAAAATCATACACACAAATGCACAAAATTGCTCTGGTCTTAACATGCTTTCCTCACACGCTCAAATGAATCACACAGCGCATTTTTCTAACGTTTGTGCTGTGTGATTCATTTGAATACTCTCCTCCCATAAATTTTGTGTCTGAAAGGGAAACTCCTATGGCTCAGTGGTAGAGCATTGCGTTAGCAGCGCAAAAGGTTGTGGGTTCGATTCCCAGGGAACACACATAGTCATAAAACATGTATAGCCTGAATGCACTGTAAGTCGCTTTGGATAAAAGCGTCTGCTAAATGCATAAATGTAAAATGTAAATGCATATTCCATAAAGTCAAGTCACCTTTATTTATATAGCGCTTTTAACAATACAGATTGTGTCAAAGCACTTAACAGTATCAAGTTGGAGGATAGAGTGTCAGTAATGTATAATAATAAGATTAAACACTCAATTTTCAGTTAAGGGCATTTCATTATTGAATTCGGAGATGTCATTGTTTAAATAGTATCTGTGAAATCCAATTGACGATAATCGCTAGAAATTAAGTGTCCCCAACTGAGCAAGCCAGAGGCGACAGCGGCAAGGAACCAAAACTCCCTCTGAGACAGAATGGAGAAAAAAACCTTGAGAGAAATCAGGCTCAGTCGGGGGGCCAGTTCTCCTCTGGCCAGGATATTATTGCTTATTTATTGTTTACTTATTGTTCTAATTAAAATTTTAAATGTATTCTATTTCTATTTTTATATTGTTGCAATTTCCAACAATAATAGTATTATGTAGTTAGGTATTTTGTTATATTTTTAGTTTTATTGTATTTTAGTCGAGGTCTTCACTGGGGATATGTCTCTGGGGCTCATCGCTGACGATCTGGGCCGCAGACATCATCTTCCGGCGCCGATCCACCATCTGATCCGGACACGGACTGAGAAACAGAATAAGAAAGAAACAAATATTAGCATAGATGCCAATCTTCTTACGATGTAACGAGTACATCGTGTGTTATGGGGAGTGTTCCCGGTTCCGGTTGATCTAATTAATGCAGCCTAACAATCCTTTAACGGATTTGAATAATAGAAGTGTAGTAGTGTGTTAGGTGTATGTCAGGTTAAAGAGGTGGGTCTTTAATCTAGATTTAAACTGACAGAGTGTGTCTGCCTCCCGAACAGTGTTTGGTAGATTGTTCCAGAGTTTGGGAGCTAAATAGGAAAAGGATCTGCTGCCCGCAGTCGATTTTGATATTCTAGGTATTATCAAACGGCCAGAGTTTTGAGAACGCAGCGGACTGCAAAGTTGACTGGAAGGAAGAATTTGGGTAGGAAAAGGTGCACAAGCAACAGGGATGACTGCAAGCTTGAGAATACTGTCAAGCAAAGCTGATTCAAACACTTGTGAGAGCTTCACAAGGAGTGGACTGAAGCTGGAGTCAGTGCATCAAGAGTCACCACGCTCAGACGTCTTCAGGAAAAGGGCTACCAAGCCACTTCTGAACCAGAGACAACGTCAGTAGCATCTTACCTGGGCTGTGGAGAAAAATAACTGGACTGTTGCTCAGTGGTCCAAAGTCCTCTTTTCAGATGAAAGTACATTTTGCATTTCATTTGGAAACAAGGTCCCAGAGTCTGGAGGAAGAGTGGAGAGGCACAGAATCCATGTTGCTTGAAGTCCAGTGTGAAGTTTCCAGTCAGTGATGATTTGGGCTGCATTGTCATCTGCTGGTGTTGGTCCACTGTGTTTTCTGAAGTCCACAGTCAACGCAGCCATCTAGCAGGAAATTTTAGAGCACTTCATGCTTCCTTCTGCTGACAAGCTTTATGGAGATGCTGATTTCATTTTCCAGCAGGATTTTGCTCCTGCCCACACTGCCAAAGGTACCAAAAGCTGGTTTAATGACCATGGTGTTACTGTGCTTGATTGGCCAGCAAACTCGCCTGACCTGAACCCCATAGAGAATCTATGGGGTATTGTCAAGAGGAAGATGAGAGACACCAGACCCAACAATGCAGATGAGCTGAAGGCCACTGTCAAAGAAACCTGGGCTTCCATACTACCTCAGCAGTGCCACAAACTGATCACCTCCATGCCACGCCGAATTGAGGCAGTAATTAAAGCAAAAGGAGCCCCTACCAAGTATTGAGTACATATACAGTAAATGAACATACTTTCCAGAAGGCCAACAATTCACTAAAAAAAATTTTTTTTATTGGTCTTATGAAGTATTCTAATTTGTTGAGATAGTGAATTGGTGGGTTTTTGTTAAATGTGAGCCTAAATCATCACAATTAAAAGAACCAAAGACTTAAACTACTTCAGTCTGTGTGCATTGAATTTATTTAATTTCACAATTTGAGTTGAATTACTGAAATAAATGAACTTTTCCACGATATTCTAATTTATTGAGATGCACCTGTACTTCCTTGTTCTAGTAAGAACTCTAGCTGCTGCATTTTGGACCAACTGTAGTTTGTTGATCAAGCGTGCAGAACAACCACCCAATAAAGCATTACAATAGTCTAACCTTGAGGTCATAAACGCATGAATTAGCATTTCTGCATTTGACGTTAAGAGCATAGGTCGCAATTTAGATATGTTTTTAAGATGGAAGAACACAGTTTTACAGATGCTAGAAACATGGCTTTCAAAAGAAAGATTGCTATCAAACAGCACACCTAGGTTCCTGACTGATGAAGAAGAAGAATTTACAGAGCAGCTGTCAAGTGTTAGACAGTGTTCTAAGTTATTACATGTGGGGTTTTTAGGTCCGATAATTAACACCTCTGTTTTTTCAGAATTTAGCAGTAAGAAATTACTCGTCATCCAGTTTTTTATATCGACTATGCATTCCGTTAGTTTCTCAATTTGGTGTGTTTCACCGGGCCGTGAAGAAATATAGAGCTGAGTATCATCTGCATAACAGTGAAAGCTAACACCGTGTTTCCTGATAATATCTCCCAAGGGTAACATGTTAAGCGTGAAAAGTAACGGCCCTATTACTGAGCCTTGAGGTACTCCATACTGCACTTGTGATCGATATGATACCTCTTCATTCACTGCTACAAACTGATGGCGGTCAGATAAGTACGATTTGAACCATGCTAAGGCACTTCCACTAATGCCAACAAAGTTTTCTAGTCTATTTAAAAGAATGTTGTGATCGATGGTGTCGAACGCAGCGCTAAGATCCAGTAGAACTAATAGAGAGATACAACCACGATCAGATAATAAGAGCAGGTCATTTGTAACTCTAATGAGAGCAGTCTCAGTACTATGATACGGTCTAAATCCTGACTGGAAATCCTCACAGATATCATTTTTCTCTAAGAAGGAATATAATTGTGAGGATATTACCTTTTCTAGTATCTTTGACAGAAAAGGGAGATTTGAGATCGGTCTGTAATTAACTAGATCTTTGGGGTCAAGTCGTGTTTTTTTAATGAGAGGCTTAATAACAGCCAATTTGAAGGTTTTGGGGACATATCCTAATGACAATGATGAATTAATAATAGCCAGAAGAGGATCTATGACTTTTGGAAGCAGCTCTTTTAGTAGTTTAGATGGAATAGGGTCTAACATACATGTTGTTGGTTTAGATGATTTAACAAGTTTAAACAATTCTTCCTCTCCTATAGTAGAGAATGAGTGGAATTGTTCCTCAGGGGATCTATAGTGCACTATCTGATGTGATACTGTAGCTGAAGGCTGCATGGTTACAATTTTATCTCTGATAGTATCAATCTTGGAAGTAAAGTAGTTCATAAAATCATTACTGCTGTGCTCTTGGGAAATGCCAACACCTGTTGATGCTTTATTTTTCGTTAATTTAGTGACCATATTGAATAAATACCGGGGGTTATGTTTGTTTTCTTCTAGAAGAGATGAAAAGTAATCGGATCTAGCAGTTTTTAATGCTTTTCTGTAAGATAGGATACTTTCCCGCCAAGCTATACGAAATACATCTAGTTTTGTTTTCTTCCAGCTGCGCTCCATTTTCCGGGCTGCTTTCTTTAGGGTGCGAGTGTGCTCATTATACCATGGTGTTGGACTCTTTTCCTTAATCTTCCTTAAGCGTAAAGGAGCAACCGTATCTAAAGTGCTAGAAAAGAGAGAGTCCATAGTTTCTGTTACATCATCAAGTTGTTCTGAGCTGTTGGATATGCTGAGGAATTGAGATAAATCAGGAAGATTACTTACAAAGCAGTCTTTTGTGGTAGAAGTGATGGTTCTACCATATTTGTAAGAATGAATTGAATTTACAGCTTTAACTATATGGAGTTTACACAAGACTGGATAATGATCTGATATATCATCGCTTTGCTGCAGAATTTCAACACCACTAACATGAATTCCATGTGACAGTATTAAATCTAGAGTATGATTTCGACTAGGAGTAGGTCCTGACACGTGTTGTCTAACCCCGATAGAGTTCAGAATGTCTATGAATGCTGATCCTAATGCATCTTTTTCATTATCAACATTGTAACAGTCTTCAGCCTGCTACCAGTTGAGTGTAGCTGCAGTTTTAATCCTCACTGGTAGGGGGCAGCCTTAAAGGGATAGTTCACCCAAAAATGAAAATTCTGTCATCATTTACTCACCCTTAAGTAGTTCCAAACCTGTATGAATTTCTTTGCTCTGCCGAACACAAAGGAAGATATTTTGAAGAAAGTGTGTAACCAGGCTGTTTTGGGGCACCATTGACTTACATAGTAGGGAAAGGAAATACTATGGAAGTCAATGGTGCCCCAGAACTACTCTGTTTCCTACATTCTTCAGAATATCTTCCTTTGTGTTCAGCAGAACAAAGACATTCATACAGGTTTGGAACTACTTGAGGGTGAGTAAATGATGATAGAATTTTCATTTTTGGGTGAACTATCCCTTTAACTTCGGTTGAGCTTGGATAAATGTAGTAGCTGAATAGAAGAAGTAGTTATGGATACCTTTTTGGTTTGTGTGCCAATGTGCTTAGTAGCAGCGTTTGAGCTGATCTACTGTGTTTGGGGAAGGCCCTTGTTGAGAAACACTTTTGTTTCATTCTCAACTGTGAGTATGGTTATTTTGTTGCTTTCATTTATTTATGAAAGAGTTATTTTGATCAGTCATTTGTATAAAACAAAACTATTGGGTATTGTGGCCTGTGTTTAATTTGTAATAAGATAGGATAATAATTTAAGTGCTTTTCTGTTTGTAGAAGGGTCTTAAAGATAAATATCAGTGTCTTATATAAAGTAGGTGCTTCTTATTTACAAATAATAAAGTTCTTAAAGGGAGATTTACACAAAAATGAAAATTGTCATCATTTACTAAACATCATGTCATTCCAAACCTGTATGAATTTCTTTCTTCTGTGGAACATAATTTGATAAATTCAAGAATGTTTTGTCCACACAGTAGAAATTAAGGGTAACCAAAATGGTTTGGTAAGATTCTACAAAATCTTCTTTTGTATTCAACAGAAGAAAATCATTTGGAACGACATGAGGGTGAGGAAATGATGACAGAATTTATTAGCAGTAACTTTCCAGCAGTCTAGCTCAAAATCAATGCTTTACTGTCAAGTGCTTTTCTATGTGGCAAAAATGCATTATTAAGTTTGTTGAATTTGTCATGAATTGAGTAGCATCTAGCATTTCTGTCCTGTTTTATTTATTCATTTATTTACTCCAATTGAAGGCCCTATGACCCATCACCCCAAACGTTATTTTGAGGGGGCCCCATAGCAAATTCAGTGCACAGGGCCCAGAATTCCTAGCGACGGCCCTGTGTATAACTCATGAAGAACTAAACAATTTATTAATAATTACTGCATCAGCAACAAATTAACATTCTATATGATTCATAGATTAAGTAATCAATAAATTGTTATTAGTTAAATGTGTCATAAAGTATTAATTCCCTAATGACATATTAACTAATAGTGTAAATTCATATGTTAATTACCACAATGGGTTGAAGCATGCATTTCAACTTCCAGTTGTCTGCTTTAATTAATCATTAGCTAATGATTTGCATGGGTATCGTTATGTTGTGACTTTACTTCTTGAGGCACATGACTAACTAACTAATTCAAAATCTATAGCCACAAATTATGACATATTACTTAACAATTAGTTAATAGTTCTATTGCCTCAACAAGTAAAGTCATAACGATAACACTTTATTTTAGGGTCTCTTAACTAGTTGCTTATAAGCATGCATATTACTACAATATTAGCCATTTATTAGTATAGTCCAGGTGATATGTGCAAAATTTGAGGTGATATGTTCACTTTTTCATAAAAGCATGAAACTTGGTACACTTGTATAGTTTGCGGCCCAAAACATTTTCAGAAATGGAGCCATCGCAAAAACACCTTGTGGTTGCCATGGCGACCATTTTACTTTCCGCCATAACCAAATTATGTATTTTGTGTCCTATCTCCTGAACCAAACATGATAACACAGAAACGGTGATGTCTACCCCTATGTTTTGATGGTCAATGATTACAATGATACCATATACAGCAACATAAATTGTTCAGGTGAAGAGTTAATGGTGAAATCAGCAATGTAAGAAGGAAATAACAGTATCTGAGCATCACAGTATCACAGCATTTACAAAAGTCCATGTTATGGCTATTTTTTTTCTTTCTTTGATAATTAACTAATATTTTATTCAATAGTACAATAAAAGGATGTTTTAATTAATTAATTGTTAATTCATTACATTTAGCGCTTTTCTGGGTACTCAAAGCACTTTACATGGAAGGGGGAATCTCAATCTCAACTGTGCAGCATCCACCTGGATGATGCGACAGCAGCCATATTGCACCAGAATGCCCACCACACACCAGCTAAATAATATTTTATTCAATAGTACAATAAAAGATTGTTTTCAAGAATACAATAATTTATTTCAGAGATATAAAAAAAATAATCTCAAGTAAGTGTATTTTTCCTTGTCAGGTAGAGTCATGTAGGAGGTAGTATGTTTCCAATACATTCTTGTTCTCTCTCAACAATGCTCTAACATCACATGCAAATGGCAACGCAATCTTGCTAAACTGTGTGCTATCTGCACCTCTTCTGCTGCACCTCTGTCATTTTCTCTGGGTCTCTGGAATTGTCAGTCAGCGGTCAACAAACTTCATTCTGGCCATTGCTTCTCAGTCTACTCTTAGTATCTTGGGCTTGACTGAGACCTGGATTCGTCCAGAAGACTCCACAACCCCTGCTGTTCTCTCTAACAACTTCCCTTTCTCTCACACCCCCCGGCTGGTTGGAAGGGTACTGGTCTTCTCATTTCTTATAATTGGAAATACTCAACACACTCTTCCCTATGCATTAAAAATTATTTTGAGTTTCAACTACTGAGTAGTTAAACTCCATCTTGTAATGATTTATCACCTTCCTGGTCATATATAATTCTTTATAGAGGAGCTGTATGGGCTGCTGTCCTCATGGCAGTCCACTTGTCATCTTTGGTGACTTCTAAATCCATCTGGAGAAGCCTTACACTGCAGACTTCCACTTCCACTCCTAGCTTCATTCGATCTCAAATGGCAACCAGCTTGACTTAATTTACACATGCAATTGTATCACAGACAACATTTGGTAAAACTTCTAGACATCTCTGCTCATTTCTTTATTATATTTAACCTACATATTACTACCTGTGTGCCACCAATTCCTCTAACAGTTACTTTTAGGCAAAACCTACACTCCCTTTCACCCTTCCATCTTTTCCCTGTAGTGTCATCCTCTCTTCCCTCACCCACCTATTTCTCATCTCTGGATGTAAATACAGCAAGTGACACTTTATGATCCACTTTAACTTCATTGAGCAAGTGAGGCAAAAGCAAACACACACCTATAGAGGTGCAAGTTGAAGGAAAAAATATTATCTAATTGAAAGAGAACAACTGCACGCTCACTTAAGCATAGGCTATTTATTATGCTTAAGTGAGTGTGCAGATGTTCTCTTTCAATTAGTCCACTTTAACTTCATGTCAAGACAATATCTGTCTAGACAGGCCAGTGCATACTACCCCTTCTAACCTAAAAAGTTGCCCCATGTATCATCATCTTTACTGTATTTTTGCTGAGCAGTCTTTTGGGTGGCTCACCAATGTAATAGATTTCTCTAATATAAATGGTAACACTAATGGTAACACTAATATTTCTTTTGTGGGGAGAAGAATTTATTGAAGATGGTAGTGTAGCAGTTCTTCAATAGCGATGTTAGCATGTCTTCCTTCAAACAATCTTAACCCTTGTATGAATCCAAGCTTCTCCCAAAGTTCTGACTGTGGGATATAATTGTATACCTGAAGACAAAAGGGCTAGAAACAATACTGTTAGGACCTTCCCGCTGGAGATCCTGCAATCTACAAGACGTTCCTGAGGAATGCTGTTCCTTTGTTATTCTAATGGAATGGACCATTTCATTCACACCTTTATAGACAGTTACATTATTTTTTTTCACAGAATGACCAACTGAACTTTAACCAGTCAGGTTTCAGCAGCGGCTGTTCAACTGAGACTGCTTTGCTGTCGGTCACTGTAGCCCTGCAGATAGAGAAAGCTGATTCCAAATCATCAGTTCTTATTTTGCTGGATCTATCTGCCACTTTTGACGCTATGAATCATCAGATTCTCCTGTCTACCATCACTGGATCTGCACTCCACTGGTTTGAATCCTATCTCACAGGTAGGTCTTTCAGGGTGTCCTGGGGAGGAGAGGTATCCAAAGAACATCAAAAAGCCACAGGGTTTCCTCGGGGATCAGTTCTTCACCATATACACTACATCACTGGGACCCATTATACAAGCACATGGATTCTCCTACCAAATTCTACCATTGATGACACACAGCTCTATCATTCATTTCAACCAGACAATCCAATAGTAGCTACATGGATCTCAGGCTGCCTGGCAAACATCTCGGCATGGATGAAGGAACATCACCTGCAGCTCAACCTGGCAAAGACTGAGGTTCTTATTTTCCCTGCCACTCTGACTCTACAGCATGATTTCATCATCCTGCTAGGTTCATCAAAAATTATTCTTTGGTGACCAGCTGATCTTCAAGGACCATATTGTAATGACAGCTCGATCATGCAGGTTTGCATTGAGAGCATGCTGCACAACTTCTTGTCCAGGCCCTTGTCATTTCTATATTGGACTATTGCAATGCTCTTCTAACTGGACTTCCATCATGCGCAAACAAACCTTGACAAATGTTTCATAATGCAGTGGCACGACTGGTCTTCCATGAGCCCAAAAGGGCCCACATCACACCTCTTGTTATCTCCCTGCACTGGCTACCAGTTGGCTGGCTGCATCTTCTGAGATTTCATTGTAATCCTTCTCATAAAGTTACTAAATTAACCATTAACTGTTCACCTGATTGTGTTGCCGTCTGTGTGTGATGTTAGAGCATTGTTGAGAGAGAACAAGAATGTATTGGAAACACACCTGACTCTGCCTGAGAGGTAAGGAAAAATACACTTACCTGAAATAATTTTTTTTATAGGGTTATCTCTGAAATATATGATAGTATTCTTGAAAACAATCTTTTAATGTATTATTGAATAAAATATTAGTTAAAGAAAGAAAATTAATAGCCATAATATGGACTTTTGTAAATGCTGTAATACTGTGATGCTCACTGCTGATTTCACCATTAACTCTTCACCTGAACAGTTTATGTTGCTGTATATGGCATCATTGTAATCCTTGACCATCAAAACATAGGGGTAGACATCACCTTTTCTGTGTTATCATGTTTGGTTCAGGAGATATGACACAAAATACATCATTTGGTTATGGCGGAAAGTAAAATGGTCGCCATAGCAACCACGAGGTGTTTTTGCAATGGCTCCGTTTCTTAAAATGTTTAGGGCCGCAAACTATACAAGTGTACCAAATTTCATGCTTTTATGAAAAAGTGAACATTATTGTCACATATCACCTGGACTATAAGCCAACACTAAAAAAATAAGTAAATTGAACTCAATGTAAATGAGTTATAGTACTCATATTTATTAGTTTCAAAACTCAAATGGTTTAAGGCAATCGGTTTCCTCAAACGGTTTGAGTTACCGTAACTTGTCGGGTTTTACAGTGTGGTTTGCAACAGGATCAACTTCTTTTTAATAGTTTAAGAAGGTAGTTGAGACAGCAGGCTAAGGCACAATTTTTTTAATTGATATTTTAAATGAGGCTAAAGGCAATAGTAAAAGGGTATGGCAAACTATTAATAAATTGATGAAGAAAGACATTAAATCATCAGAATCAGAATGAGCTTTATTTCCAGGTATGTTTACACATACGAGGAATTTGTTTTCATGACAGAAGCTACCGCAGCGCAACAGAATGACAGTGACAGAACAAAAAACACAGATAATAAAAAGAAGAATTAAAAAGAACAAGTAAATAATAAATAACAATATACAAATTGACAATTGTATGTACAGGTATATAACAGTAGACAGTTTTGTATGTACTGGTATATTATGTGCAATTAAAATGTAGACTAAGTATGTGTGTTAGATAAATAAGTGTATAAGTGTATAAATAGTGTGTGTACCATAATTATTGTCAAGTGTTCATGAGATGGATTGCCTGAGGGAAGAAAATGTTTCTGTGTCTGGTCGTTCTGGTGCTCAGAGCTCTGTAGCGTCGACCAGACGGCAACAGTTCAAAGAGGGAGTGTGCTGGATGTGAGGAGTCCAGAGTGATTTTGCCAGCCCTTTTGCTCACTCTGGATAAGTACAGTTCTTGGAGAGTAGGGAGGGTTGTACCAATGATTCGCTCAGCAGTCCGGACTACCCTCTGTAGTCTTCTGAGGTCAGATTTGGTAGCTGAGCTGAACCAGACAGTTATTGACGTGCAGAGGACGGATTGAATCAGGGCAGGTTGAACTTCCTCAGCTGGTGAAGGAAGTACAGCCTCTGCTGGGCCTTTTTTACAATGGAGTCTATGTGATTGTCCCACTTCAGGTCCTGGAAGATGGTGGTGCCCAGGAACCTGAATGACTCCACTGCAGTCACAGTGCTGTTTATGATGGTGAGTGGGGGGAGAGCAGGGGGGTTTCTCCTGAAGTCCACGATCATCTCCACTATTTTGAGCGTGTTGAGCTCCAGGTTATTTAGAATGCACCAGACAGCCAGCTCCTTAACCTCCTGTCTGTAAGCAGACTCGTCACCATCCTGGATGAGGCCGATGAGCCTCATGTGGTGTCGTCTGCAAACTTCAGGAGCTTGACAGAGGGGTCTTTAGATGTGCAGACGTTGGTGTACAGGAAGAAGAGCAGTGGGGAGAGAAGGCAGCCCTGAGGAGCTCCAGTGCTGATGGTACGGGTGCTGAATGAGAAATGTCCCAGCCTCACTAGCTGCTGCCTGTCTGTCAGGAATCTGTTGATCCACTGACAGATGGAGGTGGGCACGGAGAGCTGAGTTAGTTTGGGCAGGAGGCGGTTTGGAATGATCGTGTTAAAGGCTGAGCTGAAGTCCACAAACAGGATCCTCACATAAGCCCCTGGTCTGTCTAGATGTTGCAGAACATAATGCAGTCCCATGTTGACTGCATCGTCCACAGACCTGTTTGCTCCCTAGGCAAACTGAAGAGGATCCAGCGAGGGTCCTGTGATGTCTTTCAGGTGGGCCAGCACAGGGCTCTAGAGTGTGACCTAATTTCTCAATGGTGCGACTAAAAAAAATCTGAGGTCGCGCCGGTGTGACCAGCCGTTCGAGGAAAAAAAAAGTATCCCCGACTCTGAAAGTCTCCCTGTGGTTCAACAACAGACACACATTAGGCCCATATCATGATCTAAACCAATCAGAGATAGTGAAGGGTGGACCCCACCTCTGATTGTGGTCCAGATATTCCTGTAGGTGTGTGTACGTTTGAAAATGTGTGTGCTGCAGTCAGACAGAGAGAGGTGAGTAGCGTAGGCCCGTCAGATAAACAGAGTGGATGTAGCCGCGGATGATGAGAGATGATGAAAAGAACGATTGACAACTTTTTCGTTAAGAATGTTAAGTTAAGGCCTGATCCGTCCGAAAATCATAACTAGAATCAGGCTATTTATTAATTATTTGAATCGCGCCTTCGGCGCTTTTATAAGCGCTAACCTCATGTATGAACCGAACTGAGCGCTTATCAGCACAACATGACTGAAGCGCAGTTCTTTTAATTGTGCACGAGCAGCGCGCGAATCACCCGGTACTCTGTGCGCGTTCACCAGCCGCTCGAGAAGTGTGAGTAGATTTGCGCGAGCCATTCCTATCGCGAAGCTGATGATAAAATATGCGATCTATTTGAATTCTATTGAGAAACTGCCACTTTAAAATGCTATGGAGAAAGTCGAACATTATTAAAAAAAGGCACAAACTAAAAAGACTGATGAAAAGAGGAGAAATCTTTCACCAGCACTAACATAATAGGCTATTAAAATGTTTTTAAACTACTCATGACCACCTTTACTATAATTTATCACGTTTTACTGTAGGCTAAATTTTGTCTAACTTGTAGAATTTATAATAGATAATCTGTTAAGGGAATAGATTTTTCCCTAAAGATTTATATTACAACTGTGGCATGTTATTGTTTCTAAAGGCTGTTGTTTCTCATAACAAATGCAATATAGATTAATAAAAAAGTCATCATTGGCCTGGTAATGATTAATAGGCTAACCTTATTATAACAAATGCTACAGTTAAGAACTATGGTACTTTTTCATAAGAGCAAGTACAAGTCAGAATTGAGAGCCAATGGGTTCTAATGATGAGTGATGGAAAAACCTTCAGATATTCCAGTAATGGCATAGATTAAATCATTAAGAGCCTGATGAACTGATAAGGAGTAAGAAATAAACGATATCAATATAAGAAAATGTTAAGTTAGATTGACTTCCCATGGCGTGTTGAATTAGAACATTCTGTCAAACTATAGCCTAAGTGTCTAAATAATATATAATACATTATATCCGATGTAAACAAGTAATTGTTAACTAGCCTATTACTTTATTGCAGTTACGCAATCAACCAACTTTGTGGTGGATAGCACAAAATACCATTTTACATAAATAAACATTTAAGCAAACAAACAAATAAATAAACCATGACCCGGGGTCCACTTCAACCCCTCCCCCCCCACACACACTCACACTTAATGTTCAAACCAAAACTACGCCCTTGCATGTAATACAATACATGCAGCTCAGTGAAGCACTTTAAGCACCAACACGTTTTCAGTAAGTTACCTTTCTTGTAGAATTGTGCTTCAAATAAAGAACTTTATGTTGACCAGATTGTTAGTTAATCATTTACAAGTCAATATTGCCTATATGAAAATTTGGGTGCACCTAACTTTTGTGCTGGTGCACCTAAGAAAAAAAGTTAGGCGCACCAGTGCAACCAGTGCAAAAAGTTAGTCTAGAGCCCTGCAGCACCAGTTTTTCAAATGACTTCATGACCACAGACGTTAGAGCCACAGGCCTGTAGTCATTTAGGGATTTCTTTGGGATGGGGATGATGGTGGAGAGTTTGAAACATGAAGGGACTTCGCACAGTGCCAGTGATCTGTTGAAGATCTTTGTGAAGATGGGGGCCAGCTGGTCAGCACATATGGCGTTATTTTACTGCCAAATGTCGAGAGCGCATTTTTGTAGCGCGAAAGTACATATATATAATGCACGAGTGCGAATCTCTCCGCTCGCGCGCGGAATACAATGCGCGAGCGCCGAAACTCTCCGCTCGCGAGCGGAATATAATGTGCCGAGCGCGAATCTCTCCGCTCGCGCGCGGAAACTGGGCGCGCGCTCTCAGATACAAGCCGCACTTGTATGAATTCTCACTGACCTCGCACAGAGAATATGCCTGGCACTTAAAACGTGTCCGTTGCAATTGCGAATCTCTCCTCCCGCTTAAAGTAAGCGTGTATGTGCCCAGACTGTGTCCCGTGCGTTCGCGAATGTCTAAGTACTCCTTCTCTACGATTTCTTTCTCTTTGTTCTCGGAATAAACGCTGTCAAAACGGCAACAACCAATCAGAAATAAGCTTCCACGACTGACCAATGAAAACGCAGGCATCGTACATGGAATCTTATTGGTTGATATTGAACCGCACATTGAATCATTTGACTTCAATCAAGACGAGCCAAGATGGATCCGCCGAATCGACGATCTCAGGTAACCAGTTTTATTTATTTTGATGCTAAATATGTCAAATGTCTCTTAGAAATGTCTGGGAAGAGGGCGATTAGATTATGTTACATATAAATGACCTAGACTGTCAAACTGCACAACCACATTGTTCACACTACAGGTGCCATGCCCATTCACAATTATATTTTTGAGCCAAATGGATTTGAATGCAGATTCCAAAAGACAAAAATAATATTTTACGTCTGATAATTAACACTTTGTCTTGTGCAATCACACCAGTGTGATTAAACATTAGGTGCATAGCGAGATCAACTGCTAAATTCAAATCTGAACAAAATCCCCCCCAATTTCGAGATAAGGGGGCAAAATGCCCCAGTAAAAGTATGCTAGATCTATTATGGCTGTCACGATTAAAGTGATATGTGAAATTAATGAAAAATGTCATTTGCAATAGATTTGCTCACGTTGCGTCATATTTCTTTATACTCCCGGTTTGCAGCATTGAGGGTTACATAACAAATCACACTTTCTGTTGAGCTTAATTAATGCAGTTGTCACAAATCCTGACCATGGACTTCTGTTTGTTCACCACTAGAGGTCACTCACCCATCACATGGACTTTCACACCACACAGTTACAGATCACTCATAGACTGCATTTCCACTGCACCAACACAGCTGTTCACACTGATCACGCTTGCACCTGTTTACCATCTCACAATCACCATCACACACACACACTACATAAGCTCTGGACTTTCTCCTACTCTTTGCGAAGTCTTGTTCTTGCCCCGGCTGACATTTCTGAGCGTTTCCCCGTTCTTCTGATTCTGATTTCTGTGTTTGACCCCGGACTGCCCTGATACTCTGAACCTGTGCTTGTGACCCCGACTCCTGCCTGGAACTGTTTACGTCTCTGCCCTGCCTCTGATATCCCTGTTTTTGCCTGCTGACCTTTGCCTGTTATTCTGCCTCTGTCTAATAAATATATGCTGCACTTGGATCCACACGCCTCAGACCAGTCATTACAGAAGACTTCGCCATACCAGGATCCAGCAGCCCAGTATTCTCTCGTCACCGAGGTATCAGTTCCAGTCTCTATGTCAGCCTTTCACCAATCCCGCCTAACCATAGATCCAGTCAACCAGCTACTAGGACTACGGCAAGGAGATCGATCTATTGAGGACTATGTTCAACAGTTCTGTGAGTTAATATATCAAGTTCCTCTATATGATGAAATTTTGTTTAAAGATCTATTCCAGTTTGGACTCAATGAACCAGTTAAATCACGGTTACCCGGAGGGCAAGTTAATGTCCGATTGAGCGAATTCTTGGACTATGCACTAACGTTGTGTGACTCTCCTTTTACTGTGGGTGTCGTGGAAGAGGAACGCGACGCTGCACTCACTCCTGAGATGACGGCCGTACCAGAGCACGCTCACAAAATGGCGGCGACAGCGGAGTCAGGTCGCACAATGGCGGTCACAACAACACCCCGTCATGTCAGGGCTGCCAGTCATGAGCCTAGTCAAGTCCCAGCTGATGTTAAAGAGCCAAGTCAAGTCCCAGCTGATGTTAAAGAGCCAAGTCAGGTCCCAGCTGATGTTAAAGAGCCAAGTCAGGTCCTAGCTGATGCTAAAGAGCCAAATCAAGTCCCAGCTTATGTTAAAGGGTCAAGCCAAGTCACAAGCGATCTTCGTGAGTCAAGCCAAGCCACAGTTGATCTTCGTGAGTCAAGCCAAGCCACAGTTGATCTTCGTGAGTCAAGCCAAGCCACAGTTGATCTTCGTGAGTCAAGCCAAGCCACAGTTGATCGTCATGAGTCAAGCCAAGCCACAGTTGATCGTCACGAGTCAAGCCCAGCCACAGTTGATCGTCACGAGTCAAGCCCAGCCACAGTTGATCGTCACGAGTCAAGCCCAGCCACAGTTGATCGTCACGAGTCAAGCCAAGCCACAGTTGATCGTCACGAGTCAAGCCAAGCCACAGTTGATCGTCACGAGTCAAGCCAAGCCACAGTTGATCGTCACGAGTCAAGCCAAGCCACAGTTGATCGTCACGAGTCAAGCCAAGCCACAGTTGATCGTCACGAGTCAAGCCAAGCCACAGTTGATCGTCATGAATCAACCCCTCTCCCAGCTGACCAGCCAGAGTCAGACCACGTCCCAGCTGACCAGCCAGAGTCAGACCACGTCCCAGCTGACCAGCCAGAGTCAGACCACGTCCCAGCTGACCAGCCAGAGTCAGACCACGTCCCAGCTGACCAGCCAGAGTCAGACCACGTCCCAGCTGACCAGCCAGAGTCAGACCACGTCCCAGCTGACCAGCCAGAGTCAGACCTCGTCACAGCTCTTCAACTAGAGTCTCTACTCGTCTCTGCTGAACAGCCAGAGCCACACCAAGCCACAGTTGATCGTCACGAGTCAAGCCAAGCCACAGTTGATCGTCACGAGTCAAGCCAAGCCACAGTTGATCGTCACGAGTCAAGCCAAGCCACAGTTGATCGTCACGAGTCAAGCCAAGCCACAGTTGATCGTCACGAGTCAAGCCAAGCCACAGTTGATCGTCATGAATCAACCCCTCTCCCAGCTGACCAGCCAGAGTCAGACCACGTCCCAGCTGACCAGCCAGAGTCAGACCACGTCCCAGCTGACCAGCCAGAGTCAGACCTCGTCACAGCTCTTCAACTAGAGTCTCTACTCGTCTCTGCTGAACAGCCAGAGCCACACCAAGCCACTGTTGATCATCATGAGATTACCCAACTTACAGCTCTCCAGCCAGAGTCACGCCGCACCACGGCTCATCAGCCAGCATCACCCATCATCAAAGCTCTTCAGTCCGAGCCTCTCCACTGCACAGCTGAACTGCCTGAGTCTCTTCAAGTCTCAGCCGAACTGCCTGAGTCTCTTCAAGTCTCAGCCGAACTGCCTGAGTCTCTTCAAGTCTCAGCCGAACTGCCAGAATCTGTCACACCGAGAGATTCAAGGTCAATCCTTCGTCAACCACTCCACCTGCCTCCTGATTTTACCACCGTAGAACCTCCAGAGGTGGCGGCGTTAGCTGCAGAACCTCCAGAGGTGTCAGTGGTATCCTCTTCTGAATCCTGTCCTGTCACGGCTATGGAGGCCGTCTGTGAGCTCTCACCCTGTCCTGTCACGGCTATGGAGGCCGTCTGTGAGCTCTCACCCTGTCCTGTCACGGCTAGGAAGGCCGTCTGTGAGCTCTCACCCTGTCCTGTCACGGCTAGGAAGGCCGTCTGTGAACTCTCACCCTGTCCTGTCACGGCTAGGAAGGCCGCCTGTGAACTCTCACCCTGTCCTGTCACGGCTATGGAGGCTGTCTGTGAGCTCTCACCCTGTCCTGTCACGGCTATGGAGGCCGTCTGTGAGCTCTCACCCTGTCCTGTCACGGCTAGGAAGGCCGTCTGTGAACTCTCACCCTGTCCTGTCACGGCTAGGAAGGCCGCCTGTGAACTCTCACCCTGTACTGTCACGGCTATGGAGGCTGTCTGTGAGCTCTCACCCTGTCCTGTCACGGCTATGGAGGCCGTCTGTGAGCTCTCGCCCTGTCCTGTCACGGCTAGGAAGGCCGTCTGTGAACTCTCGCCCTGTCCTGTCACGGCTAAGGAGGCCGTCTATGAACTCTCGCTCTGTCCGGTCAAGGCTATGGAAGCCATCTGCAATCCCCTGTCCTGCCAAGTCAAGGCTATGGAGACCGCCTGTGATTTCCTGTCCTGCTCAGTCACGGCTATGGAGGCCGCCTGTGATTCGTCCTGCCCTGTCATGGCTACGACGACCGCCGAGGATTTCCTGTCAGGCCTTGCCACGGCCCCTGACACCATGAAGGCTCTCCCTGTGTTGTCTGTCTCCTCAGTGTTGTCTGTCTCTGCTCTCCCTGTGTTGTTTGTCCTTGTTCTCCTCTGGTTCCAGGTTCTGTCATGGCTACCTGCCCAGTCTGCTTCCCTGCGGTGGGCTCTGGTCCCGTCTGCTCCGCCCTGGGGGGCTCCGGGTCCGTCTGCTCCGCCCTGGTGGGCTCTGGTCCCGTCTGCTCCGCCCTGGTGGGCTCTGGTCCCGTCTGTTCCGCCCTGGTGGGCTCCGGGTCCGTCTGCTCTACCCTGGTGGGCTCCAGGTCCGTCTGCTCCGCCCTGGGGGGCTCCAGTTCCATCCTCTCCGCCCTGGCTTCCACATGGACCTGGCCCTCCATCCCTCCCCCTGTTCCGCCTCCGCTCCACCGCCCTCCTAGGATTGTTTAGGAGCGTCTGGAAGCCGCTCCTTGGGGGGGGGCTATGTCACAAATCCTGACCATGGACTTCTGTTTGTTCACCACTAGAGGTCACTCACCCATCACATGGACTTTCACACCACACAGTTACAGATCACTCATAGACTGCATTTCCACTGCACCAACACAGCTGTTCACACTGATCACGCTTGCACCTGTTTACCATCTCACAATCACCATCACACACACACACTACATAAGCTCTGGACTTTCTCCTACTCTTTGCGAAGTCTTGTTCTTGCCCCGGCTGACATTTCTGAGCGTTTCCCCGTTCTTCTGATTCTGAGTTTGACCCCGGACTGCCCTGATACTCTGAACCTGTGCTTGTGACCCCGACTCCTGCCTGGAACTGTTTACGTCTCTGCCCTGCCTCTGATATCCCTGTTTTTGCCTGCTGACCTTTGCCTGTTATTCTGCCTCTGTCTAATAAATATATGCTGCACTTGGATCCACACGCCTCAGACCAGTCATTACAGCAGTTTGGCCAATCAGAGGTATTTTGATTACTCACCAAGGAGAACGCTGGGGTTGTTTACTAAATGAATTCTGAATTTACTATCACAAATTATCTTTATTTATTTATTTTCTAATTTTCTAATCAGCAATAACAATAAATAGTTTTTATAGTTCTTATAATCAACAATAAGGATTTTGTCATGGTATTGCAGCTTCACCCTCTAAGTTCTTGTTATTGATTATTTAGGCTATTTACATTACCCAAATTTGTGTAAATACATGTACATGAGCAGTCTGTGTAAATAAACATAAATACCATGTCAGATGTAGGTTCCACTTTTTGTAGTGTAAAGATGGCTTTTGTTGATGTTGATTGGTAACATTATATAGTACTGTGATTGATCGAAGTAACAGGTTATTTGTATTGGACAAAAACAAACAAACAAAAGAAAAAAAAAGAGATACAATGTCTTACAAAGGTACAACCCTTAATGGAAACGTTAATTTCTGTACCCTAACACAAAATCGTCATCTGATAACGTTGATAAGTGATCAGATAAGATCAGACAGCCAGCTACAGACAGGACAGCATCAATCAACTGCTCAGCAGCAGACACCAGTGCAGAGAGAAATGACCAGGTTATTTATGTTTAGGAAAGATAGTAATTTGTCTTTTAATCTTTAGTTCATCTAGCATATGAATACATTTTGTTTAGTTAAATGGTTAGTTGAGAACTGATATACAAGCACTCAATTTATCATGTATAAATTTATATCTGTTAGTCTTTTGTGTTATTATGCTATTAAAATTACATGATATTATTTAATGGGTAAACTTTATATACAATGTTTTGAATTTTGCAGATCATTCCCAGGGTGTTTCTTAAAGGGATCCCAAAAGGGACGAAAAAGGTTTAGATCTCCCTGTAGAGTGGTCAACACCAGCAGCAGGACTCTTTCCATGCAGTTCTATCTTGTGAATAAAAATGTGGAAAAGACACCAAAACCATCAGACGATTTTACACTTTTCCTTAATGGAATGGGGAGGCTTACAGTCAAACTATCCGAAGATGCTGACCACTCTGAGGTAAATTAGAAAAGGACATAATAAGTGAGCTTGATCAAACTGAAGGTTTCATTTTAAAATCAATTTTACTACAGTATTGTTTGCATTCCATTGTGAATACTTTTCAGATTATAGCACATGCTCAGGGTCTAATGTATGCAGATTAATTTTAGTATATTAAAAAGTTTTAAAGTTGTAATGTACTGAAAGTACTGTTAACATTCTATTCATTTTAAACATTCATGTTCAGTATGTCTGCTTTTGAAATAAATGTAAGAGTATTACTGAATGTTTTAGTTACCCAGAAATCTGTTTTTGTGCAGATATCAAGGCAACTGATGGAACACTATCCAAAACTTGTGAAACAAACTGGAGGGTGGCTCCTGTACAAGGCTCTTGGTAATTAACATTTGAATAAATATCTAAATATAGATGTGTGTATTCTAAATTTACATATGTGAATTTTTTTTACAGTATATTGTTATTGTGTGACAATGAGTAAGAACCATAGTAGTATTTTGTTATAACCTTATCATTCATCAGACATTGATAAAGCCAACCTTCTGAAGTGCTATTTAATCTTCTTAAATCTATCTATCTAAACTTTCAAACTTCAGACTTTCAGGCTAGGCTTTCTCAAGTCAACCTCATAGTTTGTTCACAAACTTTATTCATCTAGTTGGATTTGTTGTATTTAAAGGTGGATCGGGACAGCGAAAACTCAAGATTGTCCCACCAGAAGCTGATGGCTATAATGCCCAGTATTTAAAGTCATCAAGTGGAGGTGGAAAGATTACTATGTTTATAGTTCCTCTTCAAGAGGAACTAGATGCAATGCCTCTTCCTTCAGATGCGCTGGAATTCCAAAACATGCCAAAAGCAACCTGACAAAACTGCAGCATGTCCATGCCACTGCAAGTCTTGGCTATGCATGTTAAGTCATGCAGTACCATTGAACTGTCCACTGAGGATGATACCTCTAGTTCTGGAAGGGTAATGACATTTTTAGAAAAACTTTAACCTCACTGTAACGTTTAAATGTTGTCATGTTTTTTGATAGGTGATTACATGTCTTATATTTTCATTGTAGTCTTCTCGTCTTCCTGTATTCAATGGATCAGCATTAGCAAAACCCATTTCAGAAAGTGGCAGCAGCACTAGTATAGCAAGCTCCGAGGTATCAAATTAACAAAGCATTTACCAAAAAATTGTACTACCTAGCACTGGTTCTAGAGTGGCATGCGAAAGTTTGTGAACCCCTTGCAGAATCTGTGAAAATGTTAATAATTTTAACTAAATAAGAGAGATCATACAAAATGCATGTTATTTTTTATTTAGTACTGTCCTGAGTAAGATATTTCACATAAAAGATGTTTACATATAGTCGACAAGACAAAAAAAATTGCTGAATTTATTCAAACAACCCCGTTCAAAAGTTTGGGAACCATTGGTTCTTAATACTGTGTGTGGTTACCTGGATGATCCACGACTGTTTTTTGTTTTGTTTTGTGATGGTTGTTCATGAGTCACTTGTTTGTCCTGAACAGTTAAACTGAGCTCTGTTCTTCAGAAAAATTCTTCAGTTTTCCAGCATCTTTTGCATATTTGAACCCTTTCCAGCAGACTGTATGATTTTGAGATCCATCTTTTCACACTGAGGACAACTGAGGGACTCAAACACAACTATTAAAAAAGGTTCAATATACTGCAGCTTATTCAGTAATCTGTCCAAGACTAGTCGTCTCAAGATCTGTAGGGGAAAAATGTAGGCTAGTCATTATAAAACCTAAAGCAGATGTTAGACATCTAATATAACAGTGCTACAAATGGTATTTCTTACAATGAATAACAAAATTCCAGAACTAGTTGTAATTGTCAGGTTTAAAGACACTGAAATGACCTGTACCTTTCAGATAACAAAGTCTGGAGTAGTAATGTTTACAATACAGATTGGGCAGTTAGACAGTCTAGGTCATTTATATGTAAAATAATCTAATCGCCCTCTTCCCAGACATTTCTAAGAGACATTTGACATATTTAGCATCAAAATAAATAACGTTTTGACAGCGTTTATTCCGAGAGCAAAGAGAAAGAAATCGTAGAGAAAGAGTACTTAGGCATTCGCGAACGCACGGGACACAGTCTGGGCACATACACGCTTACTTTAAGCGGGAGGAGAGATTCGCGATTGCAAAGGACACGTTTTAAGTGCCAGGCATATTCTCTGTGCGAGGTCAGTGAGAATTCATACAAGTGCGGCTTGTATCTGAGAGCGCGCGCCCAGTTTCCGTGTGCGAGCGGAGAGATTCTGTGTGCACATATCCTCACAGAAACTGATATATGAAGTGACAGTCCCTGTGAGCTCGTCCAGATCATTTGCAGCAGCCTCAAAAACACTCCAATCAGTAAAGTCGAGACAGGCTTGTAAAACCCGCTCTGTCTCGTTGGTCCATCTCTTTACAGTCTTTACCACAGGTTTAGCTGATTTGAGTTTCTGCCTGTAGGTTGGTATAAGATGAACCAGGCAGTGATCAGAGAGCCCCAAACCTGCCCGTGGGACAGAGTGATATGCATTCTTTATTGTTGTGTAACAGCGATCAAATATATTACTGTCTCTGGTGGCAGTTCACGGGAGAGATTTGCTTTATTAAAGTCCCCAAGAATGATTAAAACAGTCTGGGTGTTGTTGTTCTGTGTCTGTGATCAGATCAGTGAGTTTCTGTAAAGCTGAGCTCACGTGCGCTTGCGGAGGAATGTAGACACTCACGAGAATGAACGAACAGAACTCCCG
This sequence comes from Schizothorax lantsangensis, assembly GCA_027422415.1. Lineage (NCBI taxonomy): Eukaryota > Metazoa > Chordata > Actinopteri > Cypriniformes > Cyprinidae > Schizothorax > Schizothorax lantsangensis. The sequence goes on along the minus strand of CM049843.1, from coordinate 32,030,189 downwards.
CGGCGAGTAGAACGGCTTGCAGTTAATGAAGAGCGTTTCTAGATCAGAACAGCACATCTTCTTTAACACTGTTACATCTGTACACCACCTCTCATTGATGTAAAAGCACGTCCCACCACCACATGATTTCTCCGTTGATTAAATAATGTAATAAATGTTTAGAATTGGATTTTAAAGGAAGTATAATTGATAAACCAGATGAAATTGCAGATGTATTTAATAATTACTTTGTTGATTCAGTTCAAAATTTGAGTGACAAATTTGGAATAAGATATAAAGAAATCAAGGGCGTAGGTTTGCTTTCGAGATTGGTGGGGACATAACCCCATTAATTTAAAGTTAAAGACTGTCCGCGGCGACTCAGGATGCTGTTCCAAAAAAAGAAAATCACTTTATATTTGTCCCAAATTATTGTTGATGTTCATGACTTTATCCTAGGCTGAAAGATTGTGCATCTTTCTGCACAACGTTTGTCTTTCTGTCCGTATGCTTTATATAGGGAGCTAATAATAGCCACAGATCGCGCTTTCTCTTTCCGTTTGCTCTGTTTTGTCAAACAAACACTGTACTTCAAACTCATCGATGCAACTTTGTTCATTCCTGAAGTGGCCATTTATATTAACTGTTTTGGACTACTGTCTTGAATTGGGTGCAATACCTGTGAGTTGTACCTGTGAGTGCTGTGCTTCTTGTCCGGTGTGTGACTACATTCCGCACATGTATTAAATGTGCGTCCTTGCAGAGCGCGCAGTTTTCTAACGTATTTACTTTAACTTGTTAGGTAATGTCAATGATTTGACGTTTCAGATGCGTCTGAAATGACAAAAATAAATACACATATTTAATTATTTGATTAAAATTATTGCTAGGGACAGTTTGGTAGTGGCTGGATATTGGTAGGGACACGTCCCTAGCGTCCCCCCCTAATTCTACGCCCCTGAAAGAAATGAATTCAGTGAAATTAGTAAAACCTGCATTTCATCTGACAACAGTTACCGAGTGTATAGTTCAGGATATTATAAAAGATTTTTAAAATTCCGATGCCAAATATATAGATGGTTTAGACTGCAACTTTTAAAAAAATAATAGTGATATTTTTCTAGCACCAATTACTTATTTTGTGAATTTATCAATTAGACAATCTACATTCCCAAATTGTTGGAAAACAGGGTTAGTTACCCCAGTTTTCAAGACAGGTGATCCAACTAATGTGGCAAATTATAGGCCGATTTCAATTTTGTCAGTAGTGTCTAAAATAGTATAAAAAGTAGTAACTGAGCAAATTGTGAATTTCTTAGATACACAAAATAATTTGTGTCCTATGCAATTTGGGTTTCGTAAACAGCATTCGACAGAAACTGCTGTGTGTTATTTTATTGAGCAAATTCGGTCAAAATTAGACAAGGGTGGGGTTGTGGGTGCTGTATTCCTTGATTTACAAAAGGCATTCAATACACTAAATCATAATATCTTATTATCTAAATTATCATTCTTTAATTTCCCAGAAGATACAATAAAATGGATAGAGTCTTATCTTACATCAAGGAAGCAGTGTACCCGGATTAAGACACACATATTACATTTAGTCATTTGGCAGACGCTTTTATCCAAAGCGACTAACAATTGGGGAATACATAAAGCGATTCATCTTGAAGAGGCAAGATGATAAACATATCTTCTTTAAGAGATTGTTCTACAGGGGTCAACCCTAGGGCCCTTACTCTTTAGTTTGTATTAGAATGATTTTCCAGATGTTTGTCCTGATGTACATATTCAAATGTAGGGTCATTACAACTGAACCGGAAATGCCTAATCCCTCATAGTGGCAGATGACGGTAGTGTACCCAGTATAAATTACCATGTCTTGCACATATCCGGTCAACGCATCACACAAGACAAAAAACTTCACTCCGAATTGGTTTATTTTTGTAGGGATGTACTGATGAATGGCCAGCCTGCCTTTCTATTTCATCAGTGATTCGTTTACACAGAGATCTTTATATGCAGGGGTTTATTAGTTTATATTCACTAATCTCACCTGGAGATTTGGGTTGGTCCTCACACTGCACATAGTGTGACCCATTAAATATCAATGTCTTATGTCAATGTCAATTAAAACATTGTATAGACAGTGAGTAGACATAATTATTTTTACTAGATGTTGCCTCTAAATAAATGTTTGGAAATTACCAAAATGTTTATTTAAAGCATCAGTTTTTGCATTATGATTAGTCAAACCTGAACACACACACACACACATTAAGAGAGAAAAGCCCCATCTGCGTGTTACGAAAAGATTGATAAAACATCATGCTAGGTTTAAGGCAATTTTTTTTGTTCAAGCTTTTTAAACTGGACACACAGCAGCATATGTGAGTTAATGTTACCAACCTTTGTGGATGTGTTGTAAGATATGATACGATAAGATTTTAGGCTGTCGTTCCAGTATCTTTAATTTAATTTCCACATTCACTGCATATAGCCCATCTTCATGAAATTCCTGATTCTGACACATTAATGTAACCAAATGTGAGAACATATACACGGTGGCTCCAGCCATGTTTCAAATACCCTTCTGACATTTTAGATTTATTATTGATGCAAGTAGACAATAAATAATAAACAATAAAAGTTGTTGATAGGATTATTAAGGAGTTTAATTCTTGGTGAAGCAAATAAAAAAATGAAAGTTGAAACCAATGAGACAGATCTCTCTTTTGATTGACTTAAAAGAAAGCCAAAGTGTCTCAATAAAATAGAAATAAAGAAAAAACAAAACAATAAATGAGTTGAAATTAAATCTGAGTTTCTCTTAAAAGTATTACATCCTCTTCTTAGCTTCCTTCTTGAATATGTAAAAACTTTAATTTTAGAAAAATGTAACAACACAAAACTCGTCCAAAACAACCAGCTGAACCCTAGCTGAGATGAAAAGATGAACTTTACTCACAGTAAAAACTTAAGATAATGTTTCTTTGTCCTGTCATTTTTGGTACCTTTTCAGCCTGTCCTGGCTGCATATGACAGATTTATACAGAGGAGATTGTATTGCTTGATGCATTATTGTGTCATGTTTGGTGAGGATGTAGCATCAGAACTTAAAGTGCTGGATCTGTAGATGATCTACTTACTGTGATTGTTTTTTGTATGCGTGAGTAGATTAGATAATTGAGTGAAACTCTTCCCACATGCAGTGCAGTGATATGGTTTCTCTCCAGTGTGGATCCTCTCATGTGTCTTCAGATTTGCTGACAGACTGAATCTCTTGTCACAGTGTGAACACATGTAAGGTTTCTCTCCAGTGTGAATCCTCTCATGTCTTTTCAGATTTGCTGACATACTGAATCTTTTGTCACAGTGTGAACACATGTAAGGTTTCTCTCCAGTGTGAATCCTCTCATGTGTTTTCAGATATGTTGACCAACTGAATCTCTTGTCGCAGTGTGAACACATGTAAGGTTTCTCTCCAGTGTGGATCCTCTGGTGTAGTTTCAAATCTTCAGCTCTAATAAAAGTCTTCTCACACTCAAAGCACATGTACTCTCTCACACCAGTATGTCTTTTCTGATGTTCTTTTAGACTTCGCAGTTGTGAAAAACTCTTTTCACATTGCTCACATGCATGCAGTTTCTCTCCAGTGTGGATGTTCATGTGTTCCTTAAGGTTTGATGATTGTGTGAAACTCTTCCCACATTGATCACATGCGTGTTGTTTCTCTCCAGTGTGGATGTTCATGTGTTCCTTAAGGTTTGATGATTGTTTGAAACACTTCCCACATTGATCACAAGTGAACGGCTTCTCTCCAGTATGAACCCTCATATGCAATGCAAGGCTTCTTTTTACTGCAAAACACTTCCCACATTGATCACAAGTGAACGGCTTCTCTCCAGTGTGGATCCTCATGTGAACTTTGAGACTTTTACTGCATGTCAAACTCTTTCCACACTGATGGCAGATTAAACTTTTCTTGTCTCTTCTCAGTAAAAAACTACTTTCAGTCTGTGAGTGAGTTTTCTCTACAGTTTTGACACGATGATGTTTCTCCTCCATCAGGTCTGAAATGAAAATAAAATAATAGGGCTGTCAATTTAACGTTTTAATTTAATTAATTAGTTATGGAAAAAATTACGTGTTAAAATTATTAATGCAATTAATGTACCCGCCCTAAAACCTACATACGTCATCTTACATTTCATAAGGTGTGTTCGGTGTTCGGATCAGTGTTTGAAATCAAAGTATTCATACGGAGCGTCTGCTCTCTAATCGCTCCTGCAGTAATTTGACTTCAAGCTGAACACATGTACAGTAGATTGGTGATGAACATGATGCAGAACTCACTGCATGACGGAGCATATAGAATGCAGTTATATTCCCCTAAAATTCATCTGTTTGAACGAATCAAATGAATGAATGACTCAGTGGCTGTGTTCAGAATGGCACACTTGCTTACTGCTTGCTAGGGGTGGAACGATAATTTGTGGATTGATTCTGCAATTTTCCGAAAGCATCGCGATTCTCTCTTGAGTTGATTCTGAGCTTAGTTTTTAACAGCAGATGGCACTGCGTGCTTTAGAAACAGCCGTACTCTGCTTGCTTCCAGTTCCTTACACACACACCACTTATACCTCAAATAATCCTTCATAAAGTTTGAAAAGGGTGAAGCGAATTACAAGAGTGTTCACAGTGGGCTGTTTACATTAATCTCGTGTCATAAAAGCATAAAATCCAAGGTGCAAGAACATTTAACCACTTACATTACTCAGTTGAACGCACAAGCGCTGGTCTTCGTGAGCATTTGAGTGTGTGGTTAAAAACTAGATTAGAGCTCCATCTGCTGTTAAAAACTAAGCTCAGAATCGATCCCAGAGAGAATCGCGATGCATTCTGAAAAATCGCAGAAACAATCTATAAATCGATTTAATGTTCCACCCCTTCTGCTTACTGCCCAGCACACAGTGCATATGCCTAATATTTTATTAAGAATAGTGTGTGTGAAACAGAATACAATAAGCTACAAATAATGTTTCAGAGTAGCTTCAGTGTTGTCACATGAGAAACAGGGAGCATTAATTCAGCACAGCTGTTGTGGTTGTTACGGTACAAATAAAGGTGCTAACCATTTCTTTTACTAAGGCCTCTTCTTGCTGGTTTCATGCTGGTCTTCACTAGTAGGTTGATGGGAATATTCCAGCATTTATTGGTGAATTGCAGAGGGAGGAGCTTCAGTAAAGCTGATCTGCCAAAATCAAGAATAAATCATTTACTTTTATGTTTTTATACCAATTCACACATTTTAACTATTTATGTTCACTATCTATATCTATCTAGTAAAGTGTACTGGAAGAAAATGAATTGCAAAGTGTTTCATACCAATTCACAACTCGGTGTTATTATTAATATTTATTTATGTATTTAAATTAACATATAAACAAAAATTAAAACGCAAAACTTAAGAAGTAAAACAATTAAAATATCGGAGTGTCTATTTACACTAAGTGCAAATAGCCCGTCTTGTTGGCAAAGGCTATTTACACTCACTCCGTCCACTAACATGTGATTGGGTTAGTCAACACTAAAAAAAATGCTCATTCAGCATCAGTTTCAATGACTTAGATGATAAGGCGCATGCTTTTTGACACGATCGACCCAAGTTCTTTTTTTTCTCCCTTTTCAAATCTCATTTCGCATCAGAAAGGCATTTATTTTCAATAAAAATGAAGGAAATAATCAAAAAGTTGAAAATAAAAGTATTGGGTAGGGTTAGGGTAGGTGTAGGTGGAGGGCTTTATTGTCCCAATAAGGTGGCATCCATTTAATAATTTGAATTAAAACTATAATATACACTCAATACGTTATTATTGCGTACCGTTTTATAATGTACTACAATACTGAGGTGCAGATAATTGCCACTATTTGCAATAAGTAGTATACAGAAAATCTTGCTATTTTAACAGTGTAAACAGAATCCATAGCTATTTGCACTTAGCGTAAATAGCATCTATTGCTAAAAAAATATGCGATTTGCACTTAGTGCAAATAGCTGCTGCCTTAAAATATACCTAATATAAACTATGTAAAAATTAAACAAAAATGAAAGAATAAACAAAATAATAATAATAATAAGAGTTGAACTTAACAACTTGCTTTTGTTTACTGTTTTAGTTTTGTTTCATATGAAACATGGATTATCGCAGTTTAATTAAATAAATGCTGTTATATATCCTGTAATGTCACAACAGGTGATTGTGTCATTTGCTAAAGTCTATTGTTTGAATTGCTAATAACTACATTTCATAGCTATAAAGTAATCAGACATTTTATTTGGTATGTGCAGAAACTTACAGATAATAAAACCTTTAAATACAAAGAGCAGAGCAAAGCAATATTTTAATGTTTTCAGTGTCAAAGTTCTTTCATATGTATTTATACTCACACTGAGGTGTTTATGTGTGGTTTTAAAATGTTTCACATGGCTAATGTAACTAATTATGAATACGATTTCTGTCATAATATTGTTTGAAATCCACCGATCCGATCATCCCTAGATCCATTATTGTAAAAGTCAAATAATGAACCGTCATGAAGTATATTGACATCTTGGTAACAGCCCTTACAAAAATGGTTTTTATTATAGTTAAAGTGCAGTAATCATGTTTTTTATCTGATTAATTAGCCTACCATTTGTATAACCAGTTTACTACAAATACCATAGCAAAACCATGTGGTTACCATGGTTTAAATACAGTAACCATGTTTTTTATTTATTTTCATAAAGGAGGTGCCTTAAAGTTAGCACCAAGCTACGCATCAATTTATGAGAATAATACGATTATGAGGCAGAAATATGTTATTTGTTGCATTTTAAAATAAACTAATCTCTTTAGCTGCTTAGCATTTCTCATATAAGCATGTTATTATACAGTAACCCAAATCACGTGTTTAGAAACGTTTTTCTCTCCGGAACAGAATATGTTTTATTACGAAGTGAATGAATTACGAGTGTAATGTTAGTCATCGGGAGAGAAGGGCGAGTTATGAATGACACTCGATGAAAACAATGCAGGACTGACTAAAACTGTGTAAAGTGCATAAAAAGTGTACAATTGTGAAAATACACTCACCTGTAATAATAATAACAATAATAAATAAACACATTTGAAAAATAAGGGTGAAACTGATGTAGACAGATGGTCAGTTATGTGTGGGGTGAAATACAGTTTACTAGGCATTTAAAAGTTTTATCGAGAAATTTAAAACATAAAAATCCCCAAAAGCAAACATGATTCATAATGGCCTTTAGATATTGAAACATTTTTTTCCAGGTGCAATGCAATAAAATGCAAATGCAATAAAAGTTGTTAATAAAAGTAAAAATATCAATGAATTAATGAAGTAAGATTTAATCAGTGATAAATAAATAAATAAAATAGATAAGTAGAAGTGAAAACTAATAAGATGGATCTCTCTCCTTACTGACTTACAACATTGAAATGGTCAGCTGCAAAATTATAATCTCACATCTGGGTTTTCTAAATAGGCCTACATCATAAATGGAAGTATAAGGTGTTTTAAATGAAGAACAAGTTAAAAATAAATTCAGTCTCAGTCTCTGTTACAACAGAAACACCTTGGGTCTCTCATCCGTCCCTCAGAGCATTTTGACCCGAAACTCATTTTTAAAAATTGAGCGTTCATCGGAATGGTACGAGACTTTGTGACGTTTGTCAAACCTGAACCTGGAATACACAAAATAAATGAATATAATAAAAAATAAAAATAGTAGATTCGAGGACTTTATGCGGGTGTAATTAAAAAAGTAACGAAAGTGTCCCTCGCGGGTCCACAAGGATTTGACCCGCCATAGGAATGAATGCAATGTCCAAAAAAACATGTTTTTTTTTTTTTTTTTTTTTTTTTTAACACACAAATTCTGACGCAATCCAGAAAAGATGCATACCCAAAAACCCCAAAATGTGATGCACTTGATTTTCCATTTCAACTTTGCAGTTAGTATCTGAATGTTGTCAAATTTAGGCAGTGTTTTCTACAGAATCACAGCGTTCATTTAAGTCATGATTTAAAGTGCCCCTATTATGGATTTTTGAAAATGAGCTTTCATGCGGTGTGTAACACAGCTCTAAGTGAATGAAAACTGCAAAGTTTTAAATATGAAAGTGCACCGTGTATAAAGTTATTGTCTCTCAAAAGAAAGAGTCGACTCTGAATCATTGAAACGAGTCGTTTTTAAAACGAATCTTAAGCTGTTTCATTTTGACGTCAACATGAAACATTAGCATATTGCCCGCCCACTTGGTGCCACTTTTGGGCTGCATCTGAAAACTTAGGCACCTGACTTGCTGCCTCGCTGCCTCATGAGGCAATGACTTTGCAGGCAGTGTTTTTGCACGAAGGCACCTCACGAAACTGATTTCGGACAGGCTTCTGAGGCAGCTTAACGGTTTAATGATCTACAACATAATAGAATGAGTTTTGGTGATAACTAAACAAATATTTAATAACTATAATACTAATTTCTCGCTAGATATAACATCAAAAGTGCAAAAAGTTAATCAGAAATATACATTTACACACAAACTAACCACCAAACGCAACTTTCAGACGCCATCTTTATTTTTTTAGCTCAACCGTCAAGGAATGGAACGCACAGGATTGTGGGATATCAAAGGCAGCGAAGGATACATCTATGCTGCCTTCAAAAATCGATCAGATGAAGGTATCTCATGAGACAGGAAGTGAAGCTAACTTTGGATTCGGACGTGCCTTGATGCCTTCCTACCTTGGAATGCTGCCTCCGAAGGCAGCATTTTTCAGTTTTCGGATGCAGCCTTGGAGTGTTAAAAATAGCTGTTTCCCTGGTAACCCTGTACACAAAGCAGCACTGCACTGCTTTAAATGAAATCGACCAATTACTGCAGATTAGCGTCACGCAAAGGAGGGGTTTGGAAAAATGAATCTTTGAGCAAATCGTTTGTGAGTCGTTGAGAAAATAAGGTAAAAATAAATGCATATTATAAGAAAATGAAAGTGTTTTTTGACCTTGCATGCATGTCAACCTGTTGTTGGGGACTCCCAAAACCAAAATATCAATCTTTTATAACCCATAATAGGGGCACTTTAATTTGACTAATGACACTGTTTTAAAGAAATAGTTCAATCAAAATTAGAATTTTCTAAAAATGTATTCACCCTCAGGTCATCCAAGATGTTTGTTTCTTCATCAGATTTGGAGAAATGTAGCATTGCATCACTTGCTCACCAATGAATGCGCTGCAGTGAATGGGTGCCGTCAGAATGAGCGTCCAAACAGCTGATAAAAACATCACAATAATCCACATGTAATCCACACCACTCCAGTCCATCAATTGATAGTTTTCACATGACGTCACACGCCCACCTGGAGGGCAAAACGCGGCTTTGCTCCACTGACCCCCAGTTATTTTTTACACGATTTGCATTAAGTAGTAGTGTAGTAAAACGCTGATATTAAAAGGTGAAATTCAGTACACGCCTTACTGATGATGCATTCTTTGTACAAGCGAGCAGATGAACCCAGAATAAACGCAATGTGCAAAGTTTCACATTAAATGGTTTCCCATAGAAAACCATTATAAAAAAAACACAGAACCATTTAGCGCGTTACGTTCATATTCTGGTCTCATCTGCTTGCCTATATAAAGTAGGCATAATCAATAAGGTGCGTTCTGATTTTGTTCTTTTAATATTACTGTTTTAAACACATTAAGGCTCTAAGGTTTTGTCTCGCTTTTTAGTGATTGAACTATTGCGGCAGGTGCATATAATATGGATTGCAAATGGCTAAAACTTGCAGTTTGTTCACATATCTTTGTTTTATTCTCTTGACAGGTGAGCTAAATATTTGCGTCTTGGAAAGAGATGGAAAATTGACAGGCTTGTGCTGCAGTTATGGATGTTTTGCCCTCCAGGTCTTTGAGCTCTGAAAGCTATGAATTAATGTATTGTGAAGAGAAAAGCAGCACGCGTGTAACAAACAAATCCATCAAGACGTCTTTTAACTTAAAACGGCCGCTTCTGGCTACAATCCTTAATGACGCTTCCTCCAGTGAAAAAGTCCATCCCATGTTTTGAACTGTTTTAGCTGGTGCTTGATCTGTGCATATTTCTCTCCTGATTCAGAAGAGACGGCGTTTTCACTGAATTGACTGGATTTCGCCCACGAAAACTCGCCGAACAACGATAAATATGACTGCATGATAACAAAAATATGTTCTGATAACTTGTTGCTAAAGTTCCAGCATCCAGTTTAATTCAAATGTTTTTTTTTCTTGTTGATATGAATGTTAGGTAATGTTCAAATTTGTCATTTAATTCCTGTTTTTGAATGTTCTCTGAACCATCTGAAACTAATTAGTAACATTTAAAATCATAATGTCCAACTAAAATGTTGCAAAAAAAACGTTCCATAAACACTGAATTTGTACTAAAGTTTTGAGAATGTTATTAAAGACCAGATAACTTTGCACAAACGTTCTGTTAACATCACTGGAGAGAACCTTGCTAAAATGTCAGAATGCCAAAATTCTGAGAACGTTCCTTTTAGCTGAGTTTCATTGTGAGGAAACTAACTCAGCATTTCAGATAAGCTGATTCTACATATGGACGCTAAAGGGCGCTGTGTGTCGTTTGGTCAACTAGAATAAGAAAGGGGTTTACCTGATACTTTCTCAGCGCTGCTCAGACTGGACCAATCACAGTTGTTTGTGATGATTACACAACAAATCCTCGAAATTAAACGATACAGAAAATACAAACGTCTTACATAAGTCAAACTATGTCCCCTTCTCATAGTCAACAATTAGTTTGGGGCCAGTGGTCAGTCAGTTTGAGTTGATTCTGCCTCTGTGCGCTAGAGGGCGCTGTGTGTCGTTTAGGAGGTGTGTGTGTGTGTGTGTGTGTGTGTGTGTTTGGATCTGTTGACATTCTGGCCTGCCAGACGATATGAGGTCGTTCGAAGCAGTCTGAAGCCTATAATTTCACTCTAATGTAATGTCATCGGGGTTTATTATCTTCCTGGACTAAAGAGCACCATCTAATGTAATGGTAAGTCGCTGATGAGTCCTGATTTTCCATCTTTCTGTTTGCTGATTGAGGTTCAGTCACGTCGTTTGTATGATAGTTTACTGCTTTCTTTGATCGCGGTCGTTTTCTCCTTTGGCGTGTCAGTGTGAATATCGATATAAACATATTTTGATATGTATACTTTGGTGAAGTGCTGTAGATTCAAAGCAGATCGTTAAAGTAAAGCTAAGTTCATCCGGTTTGTGTTGACTGTTAGCTAGCGTGCTAATACAACCCAAACCATTGTGATTTAGGACATAACAAATCAGTTCGAGACCGTTTGAGTAACAACAAAGAAGATGGCAGTTAAACGGAATTGAATTTTATGTTTATATAATCGTGGACCATTTAATTATTTATTTTTTTATAGCCCGTTGTCTGTACAATATGCTGCTCGGAAAATAAAAAGGACGTTTTTACATCACGTGAGTGAATTAGATTATTAAACTGTAAAAATAAGAATAACATTTCGATGAACTATTGTTAAATTATGTTTAGTATGCATTTAATAATAAATCTAAGTGTTAGGTGCTAAATGTAACTAAAATAAATATAAGTTGCTCTTGCCCCGCCCCCTTTTAACTAATTTTTTTGTTCCCGTGTTTACAGTATTTTTTGTACTCATTTATTGTATCAGACTTTTATAACATCCATATTTTAACAGCGTTTGTTGAAAATTGCTACTATTACTACTTTCATTCAGCGATACATGTAGAAATGGTGTGCGTGGGTTATGAGCATGTGGGCGTGGCTTATTGAAACATGGGCGTGGCTTATCAGTGTTTATGGGAGACTAGCAACAAACGGTGTTACAAAAATAATGAATTTTTTCGCTCTTCCAGGGGCCTGTTTCATAAAACAAGCCAGGTTTATTTCAGTTAGTCTGACTTATGGTCAGTTGATTTGGTTCAAAATAAGTCAGGCTAACTGGCGTATTTGGTAAACTTGTTTTATGAAACAGGCCCCTGGTGCTTCAGCCTTAGGGGGTGTTTACACGACACCATTTTCAACAAAAAAACAGAAAACGTTTTAATGCGTTTTGGCCGTTCATTTACATGACAACAGCGTTTCGGGGCCTGAAAACAAACTTTTGAAAACAGGTTTCGAAGTTTGTGAAATTTGTGAAAATGGTAACATCATGCATGTTACGTGTTCACTTAGTGTTTCGTTACAAAGTGACGTCGCCATCTACTGGCGTGAATAATACAGGGTTTTTAGTTGTTTTTGCGCATCTGTGTGAATGAGGATTGTTTTAACAACATTGTTATTTTACGCAAAACTTTTCAAAAACACAAAAACTTTTTAGTTTTTAGTACATTGCTGTCATGTAAATTAACTCACACCGTTGTTGAGCAAGAAATTGATGAGGGTGAAGTTTTGGCTGGTTATCATGGTCATCTTAGCCTTGTATCTGCATCATTATCAGGGCAAATAGCATCTCGATTGACGACTGTTTGCGGTCAATTCTATTTTTGAAACATTAGCAATTTGCATACTGTTTGCATTATGTTATAACTCGTATTTCACTAGTGCTCAGTTTTTGGAAGGCTTTGAAAAGCATTCAGTATATCAGATCATCTGCTTCCTTTGAACGGACAAACAGGGTTGCATTGGCCCCTCAGAAACAGGAATGTTTTTTTGGGGACTTTCTGCTGATGTCTAATGTATAATTTCCTTTCATTTGCAGGTGTAATTGAAGCAGATCTTAAGATGCTGCTCTCTTTGGGGATGCTGATGCTCTCGGCCACACAGATTTACACCATTTTCACGGTTCAGATATTTGCCTTCCTCAATCTGCTGCCCGTGGAGGCCGATATATCAGCTGTACGTTTCTGACACATGTGCAGCAACAGTAAATTGATATGCAACATTTAAACACATGGTTGTCGGACTGTAATTCATGGTTGCGTTTGTTTTTCAGTATTCATTCGACAATAAAACGGAGAACTTTGATGACTTGCCAGCTCGATTTGGCTACAGGCTGCCCAGTGAAGGACTAAAGGTGAGTTAGCTATATTGATGAAAGACACAGTATCTTAAAAAAAAAAAAAAAAAAAAAAAAATATATATATATATATATATATACTGTAGGTCTGTTCCAAACCCTATTGATCTGCCATTATTTTGCTTTAGCTTGATTGTTTTTATATATATATATATATATACAGTCAGGTCCATAAATATTGGGACATCGACACAATTCTAACATTTTTGGCTCTATACACCACCACAATGGATTTCAAATGAAACGAACAAGATGTGCTTTAACTGCAGACTGTCAGGTTTAATTTGAGGGTATTTACATCCAAATCAGGTGAACGGTGTAGGAATTACAACAGTTTGCATATGTGCCTCCCACTTGTTAAGGGACCAAAAGTAATGGGACAGAATAATAATCATAAATCAAACTTTCACTTTTTAATACTTGGTTGCAAATCCTTTGCAGTCAATTACAGCCTGAAGTCTGGAACGCATAGACATCACCAGACGCTGGGTTTCATCCCTGGTGATGCTCTGCCAGGCCTCTACTGCAACCGTCTTCAGTTCCTGCTTGTTCTTGGGGCATTTTCCCTTCAGTTTTGTCTTCAGCAAGTGAAATGCATGCTCAATCGGATTCAGGTCAGGTGATTGACTTGGCCATTGCATAACAGTCCACTTCTTTCCCTTCAAAAACTCTTTGGTTGCTTTTGCAGTATGCTTTGGGTCATTGTCCAGAACCCTCTGCACTGTGAAGCGCCGTCCAATGAGTTCTGGGGGAAGCATTTGGCTGAATATGAGCAGACAATATTGCCCGAAACACTTCAGAATTCATCCTGCTGCTTTTGTCAGTAGTCACATCATCAAAAAATTGTACAAGAGTCAACCAGTTCCACTGGCAGCCATACATGCCCACGCTACTACCACCATGCTTCACTGATGAGGTGGCCCGATGCTTAGGATGAAAGCCCGCATGAGCAGTTCCTTGCCTTCACAGTTCTGGAACAACATCCTATGGACAGATGAGACCAAGATCAACTTGTACCAGAGTGATGGGAAGAGAAGAGTATGGTGGAGAAGGAAAGGAACTGCTCATGATCCTAAGCATACCACCTCATCAGTGAAGCATGGTGGTGGCAGTAGCGTGGGCATGTTTTTCATGGCTGCAGGGACAGTGGACGACTGGTTCTCTTGTATTTATTGATGATGTGACTACTGACAAAAGCGGCCAGTACAGGATGAATTCTGAAGTGTTTCGGGCAATATTATCTGCTCATATTCAGCCAAATGCTTCAGAACTCATTGGACGGCGAAGGTTTACTTCACAGTGCAGATGGACAATGACCCAAAGCATACTGCAAAAGCAACCAAAGAGTTTTTGAAGCTTCAAAGAACTCCGTGGACTGTTATGCAATGGCCAAGTCAATCACCTGACCTGAATCCGATTGAGCATGCATTTCACTTGCTGAAGACAAAACTGAAGGGAAAATGCTGTCCCAAGTTTAACAACCTGCAGGAACTGAAGACGGTTGCAGTAGAGGCCTGGCAGAGCATCACCAGGGATGAAACCCAGCGTCTGGTGAAAAACTGTCTATGCGTTCCAAAATGACTTCAGGCTGTAATTGACTGCAAAGGATTTGCAACCAAGTATTAAAAAGTGAAAGTTTGAATACTTAGGACCATGTGATTATTATTCTGTCCCATTACTTTTGGTCCCTTAACAAGTGGGAGGCACATATGCAAACTGTTGTAATTCCTACACCGTTCACCTGATTTGGATGTAAATACCCTCAAATTAAACCTGACAGTCTGCAGTTAAAGCACATCTTGTTCGTTTCATTTGAAATCCATTGTGGTGGTGTATAGAGCCAAAAATGTTAGAATTGTGTCGATGTCCCAATATTTATGGACCTGACTGATATATATATATATATATAATATACTGTAGGTCTGTTCCAAACCCTATTGATCTGCCATTATTTTGCTTTAGCTTGATTGTTTTTATATATGCATATATATATATATATATATATATATATATATATGAGTAAAGCAAGATTCACTGTTGAAGTCTGTGAAGTTTGTGGTTTATAAAAAATGCAAAGGTAAAACATGACATTTGTGCCTGATAGGTGTGTTTTGATAATTGCATAATTATGTATATTACATAGCCTAAATCACTATGATTATATAAACTGCAATTACTTTTATAGTTTGAGTTTGTTACAAATGGTTGTCATCCAAAAAAGTATATTTTAATTAAATATAGAAATGCATGTTTTATTTCTCTCTTTTTTTCTTTATTTTAACATTTACATATTATTTAGAAATATTCTAGCCCGTCATTGGTCAGATCACCTTGATAACAACAATAAATATTGTTTTACTGTGTATAATACAATATTCAGGTTGACTGGATTAAAAAAATATGTGTTAATGTATACAAAAAGTATACAAAATAAATATAGAAAGGTTTTAATTATTTGGAAATATTTATATAATTGTGCAATTTAAATAATAAATAAAAGTTATTTTATTTGCAAATATTAAATAAATCTTTAAATATGTATTTTTATGTACTGGTAATATATAAGTAATTCACTACAGTTTACAAGTTTAGGTTAAATGTTTCATTTATTTATTTTCTTTTGAAAAATATTCATATTTGTATTCAGCAAAGATGGATTAAATTGATCAAAAGTGACAGGTAAGGACATTTTATAATGTTGCAAAAATTTCTAGTTCAAATACATACTGCTTTTGAACATTTTATTGAATTGAAAAAAAAAAAAAATGACAAAATATCACTGTTTACTGTATTTCTGATCAAATAAAAACAGCTCTGGTGAGCAGAAGAGACTTTCAGTTTCAAAAACATTAAAGACCGACCCCAAACTTTTGAATGGTAGTTTGTTACATTAAACTTAGTGTACAATTACCAACAAAACAATTATGTGAGTTTAAGGAGTGTTTCATATGAATGAATGACCTCTTGTGGTATAAATATGTTATTTTTACACTATTAGTGATCATGACAGCTTTGTGAGGAGAGTTTATGCAAACGTCAGCTGTTCGAGATTGTTTACAAGCACCCTGACGGTGTAAAAGGGGTTAGAAGTTAAAAATAGATGTTTTGACCTGACCCCCAGACCTCAAACGTGGTGAATAAGTCTAGTTTAGTGAGTCTGGCACTGACCCTGATCCATGTGACGAGTGGAGATGATTGACCCAAAACTGCTGCACTCACGCTCCACGGCTCCGCTAATGTGAGACCTTACTCTCATCTGCAGAGCTCGTGACCTCAGAGCAGAAACGTCATCTGAGAAGATGTGCATAACTACAGATTTACACAATCAGCTGGCCGAACGACTGCTCGATCTTATGGAAACATTGTGTAATAAGTTGGTGTAGGGTCCATTAGAAGCCAGTGAGATGTGTTTTTAACAGACGTTTGGATGATAACCAATGGCCTTTAATAGCGTAACTGGCCGATATTCAACTAAATATATTGGCGAAATGACTAAAATCCTTTAATGAAGCACTTAGTCCTCACTAAAAACAAGAACATTTGTTACAGCAGGTGCGACATTGAATGTCCTGTAATTTATTGTCGAAGGTGGTGAGTTTGTTCCGGTTTTGACGTCTATAACGGTGCTGATTTAAAGGTTTTTAACTGCTGACAGTCTAAAGACACTTAAATGCTAGAGAAAGCTCTGACGGAGCATTTTACGAAGAGTAATGCGTAAGATGCTTTTGCGAGGGTGTGGAGGTATCCGACTCCGATTAAAATCAAGCAGGAATACACTGAATTGAGTATCCAAAGGCACAATTGGTTGCTTAACAGGTGGCTGCAATGCAAGTTAACTAAGGCAAAGTTAAAGGTTTCTCTTTTGGTCACATGACAGAGCATTAATCTTGCAAAACCTTGCGTTTTCTATCTATCTTTTCTATATTGCTATATTAGCGTCCACACCAACAGATGATAACATTCTTATTATAAGTGTGCACTGTTATTAAAGGGATAGTTCACCCACAAATTAAAATTTGATGTTTATTTGCTTACCCGCAGGGCATCCAAGATGCAGGTGACTTTGTTTCTTCAGTAGAACACAAACAAAGATTTTTAACTCAAACCGTTGCAGTCTGTCAGTCATATAATGTCAGTCAATGGGAACCACGGCTTTGAGAGAAAAAGAAACATACACAGACAAAACCAAATTAAACCCTGCGGCTCGTGACGATACATTGAGGTCTTAAGACACGAAACGATCGGTCTGTGCAAGAAACTGAACAGTATTTATATTGTTTTTTACCTCTGATCCACCGCACGGTCTAGCTGTCCTGAGTGCGTTCACAACAGCCGGTGCGTGACGCGTCTTCTTCTTCTTGCTTTACGGCGGATCGCAGACTTAAGTGCATTACCGCCACCTATCTCTCAAATGGACCATTGACACTCCTAATTGAGATTGTAGATAGTGTCAATGGTCCATTTGAAAGATAGGTGGCGGTAATGCACTTAAGTCAGCGATCCGCCATAAAGCAAGAAGAAGAAGAAGATGTGTCACGCACCGGCTGTTGTGAACGCACTCAGGACAGCTAGACCGTGCGGTGGATCAGAGGTAAAAAACGATATAAATACTGTTCAGTTTCTTGCACAGACCGATCGTTTCGTGTCTTAAGACCTCAATGTATCGTCACGAGCCGCAGGGTTTAATTTGGTTTTGTCTGTGTATGTTTCTTTTTCTCTCAAAGCCGTGGGTCCCATTGACTGACATTATATGACTGACAGACTGCAACGGTTTGAGTTAAAAATCTTCGTTTGTGTTCTACTGAAGAAACAAAGTCACCTACATCTTGGATGCCCTGCGGGTAAGCAGATAAACATCAAATTTTCATTTTTGGGTGAACTATCCCTTTAAATCGTCTGCCACTTAAAACCCCTGTTCACATCAAGAACGGTAACTATAACGATAACTATAATGATAGCTATATTAGCATCCACACCAACGGATGATAACATTCTTATTATAAGTGTGCGCTGCTGTTATATCGTCTGTCGCTTTAAAAACTGGTTCACGTCAAGAACGATAGCTATATTAGCATCCACACCAACGGACAATAACGTTCTTATTACAAGTGTGCGTTGCTGTTATGTTGTCTGCGACTTTATAAACCCTGTTCATGTCAAGAACAATAACTATAATGATAGCTATATTAGCGTTTACACTAATGTACAATAACGTTCTTATTATAAGTGTGCACTGCTGTTATGCTGTCTGCAGCTTTAAAAACCCATTCAATAACTGTAATGATTGCTATATTAGCGTCCACACCAACGGATGATAATGTTCTGTTTACTATATGCGTGTGCTGCATTTTTGTCGTGCTGCAGTTATGTAGTTTGCTTCTAAATGGATGTCTGTTTTTATCTTTTATTGACTGGAAAAAAATTGTTCAGAAAGTTATTCCAATGACATTGTTTCCTCAGTGTCGTTATCATTGCAGTGCAGACTGCGCTATTCTCGTAGAATTATAACAGTTGTTAAAACTTTATAGTTACTTTTATAGTCATCGTCCTTGGTATGAATGTGATCAGTGAAATTTCGCAGACGAATGTTATTAAATGTGACAAAATAAAGATCCAAAGCTATTCTGCAAATGAACCAACCCTAAATAACTGATTTCTGAACAGATAATTTTATAACATTGCGTGTTACAGAAAACTCATCCATATGAGCACGTCGTCCATTCTGGATATTCAGTTTTGCTTTGTGGCTAAGTTACAAATTGGTGTGGCCGCCCACACCAACATTACTGCTTAACCAAGAGGCTTGTTATTGGTCAGTGCTGCGCATTTGAGTGTCAAAATTTTCCACATTTGAACCCAACGTGAAATTCGCATTTGGAAATTTCTTCGTCACCAGAAGTCCATTGGGTGAAATTCCTCATTTGCGCCGATTGCCACGAAAACGACAGGACTGTGGATATTAATTTTTGCTTTGTTGGCTTGCTATTGGTCGGCACTGCAAATTTGAGTTTCAAAATTCACCAAATTTGAACTCAACTCAAAATTTGCATTGGGAAATTTCTTCACCACTGAAAATTCATGCCAATTCCCATTGAAATGACCAGTTTTCGCTCGTAAAATTTCATAGAGCAACAATAAAAGATTTATGCTACTTTGATTTTAAGTGTGATATTATTTGGACAACAGAATTGAATAATAATTCCTAAAATTAATTGGCTTTGATATTGTCTTTTTTTCCACAGCAGTTCTACATTGTATTAATTTCTATGCCCGAATCGTGCTAATTTTCTGTTCCTGATTCACTGACCTAATCACACAAACCTCATGATATGTTGGTGAAAACTGTGAAAATGACTTAACATCTGTGACTTCTCCATTTTGCTCTTTCTCTTTGATTTCCTCTTCTTTGTCAGCTCAAACCAAAGTGTTTTTAGAGGTCATCCAACAAGTTTTGCATATTTTCTCTAAGCAACAGTGTTCACCTTTGTCCTGCTCAGCTGGACACAACGTAATATGCTTATCGCCATCTATTTTTGCTAAATATTGTGTTGGGAGTTAATCCCTGCCGGAAAATCCAGCTTAATCTGCTCTCTGTTTTGGAGCGTGGCAGCCGATCTAATCTAGTCATGAGCTGGTAAATCATCTTGAACCAGCAATAAACCTGCTGCATTATGTCACCAAAGTGTAAATGTAAAGAACCGCAAGGGCTGAGGGCTTCAGTCAGAACAGGAAGTAGTGTTAGACCACTTCCTGAAATGCAGGGTCTGTGGTTGCATTTGCTTTCTTATGCCATTTTGAAAAATATATATATTCTCTCCGATCCCCGATGTTCAATATTCCTTGTTCGAGATCAGCAGGTTTAAGGGAATCGGCTCAGAACTATATTTTCTGCAGTGGAAATCAGTGTTTGATTTATTTATTAATAGATTTGTTACTGAATTTAAAACTACAAAAAATAGTTTTTGAAAATGTAATTAATTTATTTCATTGAAATAAAATAAGATTTTTTTGAAGTACTTAAATGACTAAAACCATAACTGAAGTAAGCATAAATTAAATATAATTAGAAATATGAAAAACAATAACCAATCAAATAACAAAACCAATAAAATGGCAAAAGTTACTAGAATTTAAACTAAAATGAAAACTGAAAATACGAAAATAAAAGCTAATATTAACAATTATGGTATAGCTGATACCAGTAAATGTCTGATATTAAAGTTATATAATATTTTTTCTAAATAAATGGAAAATAAAATACTTAAAATTAAAATCTAAAACTAAAATAAAAAACTAAATTAAAATACATTTTTAAAACAAGTGCATTTAAGCTTCACAAGCCTGATTTATTTAATCAGTCAGTATTTAATATAATCATTTAATAATAACAATGTAATGGCTAATTATTAAAATTCCAAACTAAATGGCCTAAATAATTAAAAAAGTGAATCAGTAAAATCAGACTTTTTAAACAAGTTAATTTAGGGATTACAACATTATAATATAAATTATGAAAATGGATACTCATTTTTCATTACTTAATATTATTATTTTTAATAAGTATTTAATATAATTTTTTTATTAACAATTTAAGACTAATTATTACAATTCCATACTATATTGTTTTAATTATTTATAAAAAATAAAAAGCGCTAAAATCTAAAATATTAAGCAAGTGAACTATAATTAATAATTACAATTATGTTAAATGCAAATTATTAAAATTCTAAATTGTTTTGTCTAAGTAAATGATGGCACAAAAAAAAGTGAATTTATGCATTATAGAGAAAAAATAATAATATATATATATATATATATATATGTATATAGTACACAGTGCTGTCAAACGATTAATCACAATTAATCGCATCCAAAATAAAAGTTTTTGTTTACATAATATGTGTGTGCTGTACATATTTATTATTATGTATATATATATTTGTTTGTTTCTATTTATTTAATTAAGTATTTAATATAATAATTTAATAGTAACAATTATGCTATGGCATATTATCAAAATAACATATTATATGGGCCTCACAACATTATAATGTAAAGTATGTGAAATGGTAAATTTTTATTTAACATTTTTAATATATATTCATTTAATATTCACTTTATTTAATATGATTTTTAAATAATAACTTAGTTTATAGCTGCTTATATATTTTTATTTTCTGAACAAACTAAAAACAAAGCAAAAAACTACAATTAGTTGTTTTAAATGCTACAAGAGAATTAAAGCATCACAACATTATAATAACTAAGAAATATAGATATTCATTTTGACTGATTTTTTTATTGTGTTGTTTTTAACACATATTTTGAAGTCAGCATTAGATAACAGGTGGCCTAAATGTAAAAACAGAGGAAGTTCGATCTAAAAGCTGACGTAATGTCAGCTGATGAACCATATAACATGCATCTGTAACACTCAGTAATGCAGTGCTTCTCTGGTTTTCCTCTGTTTTTGTGGCCTACTTTGACTCATCCTCATGTGGTCATGTGCTGGCCTCATGCCTGCCTGCTTTCATGGCCCAATAACCCATCTTTAAAAACAGGAAGTGTCCCTCTTGATGGAGCGACACTCGCCTTCAAGTGTTTCTTCATTGTTCAACTGCCTTCTTGATGAATCGGACAAAAATGAAACCTTACAACATGTCTCAAAATGAAAGTGTCCGATTGAGGTTATGTTTCCTTCCAAAAATGTGAATTTAACATATGCGCAAAACTGGAATATTGCATAAAACATTTGCAAATAAAGCACCGTTTCAATGCACAAGGTGGAATTTGTTTTCATCGTAGTTTATGCACATTTTTTCTTATCGGATAAAAAGTTTAAGCGTATATTTAAGTTTTTTTAAATGCATTTTTAGAATTTATGCGCATCTTGGCGTTTCCATTATCCAGCATTTTTATTATTTTTTATGCGATATTCCAAACTGCGCATAAAAGTAGGTGGAAGGAAACACAGCTGGTGTTAAGAAGATAAGAGCTTTATTGTTCATTTTCCTCTGGAGTTTCCCCCAGACTGTCTTGTTGTAGTTGTGTGTTTGGTCCAGCAGAGGGAGCTGTTGGGAGTCTTTTGCTTTACTGATATTGTTTGTTCCTGTGCGCAGGGTTTCCTGATCGGCGCCCGTCCCGAGAATGCCTGCGTGCCGATCAACCCCCCTCCCCTGCGGGACAACCTCAGCAGCGCCTTCATCGTGCTGATCAAGCGCTTCGACTGTAACTTTGACATCAAGGTAGGTTTGACTGCAGCGTCGCAGACCAGGGGAAGTTTGTTTCCCTCGTTTGCCTGAAACAGCACAGATTCCCCCCTCAAGAGTGTCACAGAGAACGTGGGGAAGGTTTGTTTATACACGCAGCGTAACGTGTCAGAACACCCTCCACGATACCTGACCCTGTGCCAACACATGAAATCATCAGGCAACTGATTGCATGTTTTTCTGCAGCATGGCAAAGATCTCTATCACACAGAAACTAACAGTTTAACAACGCCTACTGTATGCTGGCGGTGGAAATAACTGTGTTTCCATAGTGTTATGTATGTATCATTATAGTATTTATGAATATTTTAAATGAGTTTTTTTTTTTTTGTTCAGTTTTCATTATTATAATTTTTTTTTTTATTAAATATTTTTCTTTAGCTTTAAATTTAGCTTAATTTATTTTAATGTATTTAAATTATTTACTTTTTTTCAGGCAACACTCCTCTTTTTTTGTTTAATTTCTTTTAGGTCACAGTTATTCATCTAATATTTATATTATATTTTATTTCAGCTTTATTTCAGTTAATTACATTTTTTTTTTATAGTTTTCATTTTAGTCAGGTTATTAAAGTTAACTAAACTATAGTTAAAGTTAATTATAGTTGTTATAGTTAACTAAAACTAAACATTTGTATGAAAATGTTGTTAGTTAAAATAAATGTTAACTAAAAATAAAATAACAAAAAAAAATGAATTCAAATAAAAAACTTATTTTATTAAACTTACTTAAGCTTATTTCAAACTCCTTTTATTTGAACATTTACCGATTTTTAATAATACTAATAAATAAAAAAATGAAAAACTATATAGACATAAAAAAACATACAAAACACTTTACTTTAACAAAATGAAAACTTTACTGAAAACAGAAAATATAAAAATAAAATATAATACTAAAATCTATATCAGTTATACTAAAATAACACTGATCTTAGAATGACACTGATTTCATGCTATGTGTGTGTGTGTGTGTGTATATATATATATATATAACAAGAATAATAGCTCAATTTTAAATAATCAAGTAATTTTTTTTTATCCAAATAAGAGGTACATTTATATTTTGGTATGACATTCTAGTCTCCTAGCAATGCTTTGTCCCATCATGCTTTTGCTCAGGTACATTGACTGTGTGTGTGTGTGGTCATGAGTGTGTGAGTCACTCCACTCACACCTGATGTTGCTCATCATCTCTTCAGTGCTTTCAGTGGGGCTCCAGAGTGCTTGATTTCTGTCCGTCTCCATTGTCCATTGAGTTTTTTTACAACCCCCCCAAAAATGTAAAGATATTTATGAATTAATAATTCATGCTATTTAAAAAAAAAAAAAAAAAAAATTACCTTGTCAAATGTTTTTTTAAAAAACGTTTTTGAAAATAATGATAATGTTTGAACACTCACATGCATTCAAAATATACAAAAAATATGAACTTTTCAATGGTTGCACCACATGACGTTTTATTTTTGACATTGAAAACCTTTTTTTTTTTTGTGTGGTTGTTTTATGAAAATATCTCAAAACCATATGAAACAGACACATTTCTAATATTTCTAAATTATAAAAAATATAAATTAATAAAAATCCTTTTATAAAGAACATATTTAAGTTATAAAAATGCATTAAAAAAACCTGTTTTAAAAAAATATATATTTTTATAAAAATTCATGTTAAAATGTATTCACAAATAATATAATTTATATTAAATAATTTATAAAAATATATTTGTACAAGTTGTATAAATTATTATACACATGCATTCAAAATATACCAAAAATATGAACTTTTCAATGGTTGCACCACATGACATTTTATTTTTGACATTGAAAACTTTTTTTTGTGGTTTCATGAAAATATCTCAAAACCATATGAAACAGACACATTTCTAATATTTCTAAATTATAAAAAATATAAATTAATAAAAATCCTTTTATAAAGAACATATTTAAGTTATAAAAATGCATTAAAAACTGTTTTAAAAAAATATATATTTTTATAAAAATTCATGTTAAAATGTATTCACAAATAATATCATTTATATAAAATAAATAATTTATAAAAATGTATTTGTACAAGTTGTATAAATTATTATTATTAGATTAAAAATGTTTAATACAAAATACATTAAAAAACAAAAATAAATAACTATTTGATTTTATGAAATGTTATAATTTGTGTTAGTTATGTATTGTTTTATAAATTATATAATTTATCAATTAAAAAACTTTTTTACAAATTAAAAAATATATATATTATAAATTATATAATTCATAATACTTTTTAAAAATTGATTTGAAAATATAATATATTTTAAAATGCTATAATGTTTGTTATAAATATATATAATCCTTTTATTTTTTTTATTTTTTTCAATTATAAAATACATTTTTAAATCCATAATTTATATTACAAATGTCCTGCTATTACTCCTAAAACTACAAACACGGGTAACATAGAAACGCCTCCGTCCAAGTACGCAAATGCGCTCCTAAATGCAAAACCAGCCCCCGCTCTACAAGACGCGCTTCACTGCGAACACGTTTCATGCTGCTGGCAAATAATATGCAAAGACTTCAAGAGGACTGCCTGCAGTTTCTGTTCACCTGCGGGACTTTGGACGACTTCCAAACACAGTCGCGTAATGCCTTTCGAAAATATTTTTTCCTATACCACAATAAACCGTTAATCATCGACAGCGCTGTGCAATTTGTGCACCTTTGTAAGGTGTGTGTGTAGAGATAGAGTATGGTTATAAAACATCAGGTAAAAACAAAAGCATAACATTTTGGCGCATCTTTCGCAATATTTTCTAATCACGTGATGATATTATATCTACAGCTGATATTTTATCTGTGAGCTTCACGTGCCGTGAATGTGATTGATGTCTGAGTAATGTCTTGAATGTTTTTATCACTGCTTGCACAAACATTCACTTATCCAGTACAGCAGGAATCTCACTCTAGACCACACCAAGAGCACATGTTTATATATACAACAATACAGCGCTAGAATGTATTTAAAGTAGTTATATGTATCTTGGTTGTGTTGCATGTTAAAAGTGAGAATCTGATCCTGTAATTCTCAGTTCTGCCATTAGTGGCCGCTGTTAAAAATGCAGGCTGTTAAAATGAATAATACCGAAAACAAGACCAGACTGAGCTGAAATGACAAATACTCAAGTTTTGCCCTCTCTACTGCGCAAATGTCTTCACTGATCAAGTCTGAAAATTACTTTTGATGTGAACGTTCATTAAAGAAACCTTTATGGCTTAAAGGTTATATTTTTAAATATATTTTTACGGGTTGATACACTGATAAATCAGCTAGGGATGTTAAATTATTAGCTTTACGTCCCTTGTATTGCTTTATTTATTTAGTCAGATATTACAGGAAATTTTGAGTACAGTAAGTGTTTTTTTTTTTATTTCAGTAAATTAAAAAAATCTCAACGTTTCGGAAAATGTTTACTTGCATTTATAAGGAAATAATAAGAAATTTGGATGAATATTATGAAATTAAGTCACATTTCACTCAATAATACAGTAATTTTTACCATGATAAAGTGGAAAATTTAATTTAGTGTAATTAATTGTTTTTATTTATTTAAAACAGCATAAAGGTAGTACCATAAATACTATCTGTATATACTAGTGCTGTCAAACGATTAATCGTGATTAATCGCATCCAAAATAAAAGTTTTTGTTTACATAATATATGTGTGTGGACTGTTTATATTTATTATATATATATATACAGTATATAAACACATTCATACAGTATATATATATAGAAAATATTTACATGTATATATTTATATTATATAAAATATATATTTAATATGTAAATAGTACACATTTTTCTTAAATATATACATGCATGTGTGTGTATTTATATATACATAATAAATAAACACAGTACACATATATTATGTAAACAAAAACTTTTATTTGGATGCGATTAATCACAATTAATCGTTTGACAGCACTAGTATGTATAATACTTGACAGTATTTTTAACTCTCTAATTTATATATTTTTATTCTTAACAATTTACTTTTTATGCAGAATTTTACTTTACAGTATATCATTGTTACGAATGTAATCTTCTTCTCAAATTACTCATTACCATGTGTTCAGTTTTTTTACTTTTGAATATTAAATATATTTTATACATAACAACTATTGTATATACATTTTAAAATAAAGCTTTATCCAAAATAGAAATTTTATCAGATTTTTTTTTCATTACAGTAATGAAAATTATTAATGTCACATTTAAAAAAAGCAAATATTTCTTATTTCTTTAGATTTCGAGGGGAACTCTGATCCAGACATGCTCTTGAACACACTAAACCAGTGTGCATGTGAATACACAAGACTGTGTGTCACACAAGACGTGTGTGGGGGGGTTGGAGGAGTGCACGTATGACGCCTGTGTTTATCTGAACACAATGCTTCTGTCTCTGTCCTTCTTCAGGTCCTCCATGCGCAGAAGGCCGGCTACAAGGCGGCGATTGTCCACAATGTGGACTCTGATGACTTAATCAGCATGGGATCCAATGATCGTAAGTTTCTGCACACGAATGCATAAAACATGCAGCGGAGACACGCGCTCATGTGTTCTGCTGCGGGACAATGCTGTGATTCACAAACCTCTGCCTCTGTGCTGCTAATAACCAACGCTGTATTTATGAAGTCTGAGCTGTGATGTTGTTTGACTTGAGATGTCAATGTAGAGGAACCAACCTTCAGCGTTCTCAAGTCAAGCTTTATTGTCATTCTGCTACATGTGTGGACCTATAGTGGAACGAAATGTTGTGTCTCGCAGGACCGCGGTGCTACATACTAGTAAAACATAAATATAAACATACAACAATAGAAGTATAAGAAAAACAATTATAGACCTATACAACAGTTAACCATCTGACTATACATATACCTTAAATAGTTGACTATACATGCACAAACTGAGACTGTACAAAACCTTTACGTAAATACTGTACATGAAATTGGGCAAAAGAGATATTTTGAAAGAAATAGGTTACTCAAAAATGAAAGTTTTCTGAAAATGTACTCATCCTCAGTCCATCCAAGATGTACAGTCGTGGTCAGAATTATTATCGGCACCCTTGGTAAATATGATCAAAGAAGGCTGTGAAAATTAATCTGCATTGTTAATCTTTTTGATCTTTTATTTAAAAAAATCACAAAAATCTAACCATTCATTGGATAATAAGAACTTAAAATGGGAGGAAATATTATGAAATAAATGTTTTTCTCTAATACACATTGGACACAATTAACGGCACCCTTTTATTCAATACTTTTTGAAACCTCCATTTGCCAGTTTAACAGCTCTGAGTTTTCTCCTATAATACCTGATGAGGTTAGAGAACACCTGACAAGAGATCAGAGACCATTCCTTCATACAGAATCTCTCCAGATCCTTCAGATTCACTGCTTCTTCTCTTCAGTTCACCTCACTCATTTTCTACAGGGTTCAGGTCAGAGGACTGGAATGGCCAGCAGAAGCTTGGTTTTGTGCCCAGTGACCCATTTTTGTGGTGTTTTTGAGGTTTGTGTTTGGATTATTGTACGGTCGGAAGATCCAAACATGGCCCATTATAAGAGCGAGTCGGTCACTTGTTGATTTTTTTTATCTGTTGGTATTTGATAGAATTCATGATGCCATGTGTCTAAACAAGATGTCCAGGACCTCCAGCAGAAAGATAGGCCCACAACATCAAAAATACAGCAGTATATTTCATTGTACACATGGGGTACTTTTTATCCCTGTGTTCACCAAACCCATCTTGAGTGTTTGCTGCTAAAAAGCTCATTTTTTAGTTTCATCTAACCATAGAAGCCAGTCCCATTTGAAGTTCCAGTCGTGTCTGATAACTGAATATGCTGGAGAGTTTTTGTTTTGATGAGCGAACCCTCCCAAACAACATGTGGTGATGTAGGGGCTGTTTGACTTTTTTTTTGAAGGTTTTCTGACCCCGAGACTCAACTATTTTCTGCAATTCTCCAGCTGTGGTCCTTGGAGAGTCTTTGGCCACTCAAACTCTCCTCCTCACCGTGCATTAGGATGATATAGACACACGTCCTCTTCCAGGCAGATTCATAACATTTTCTGTTGATTAGAAATTCTTAATTATTGCCCTGATGGTGGAAATGGGAATTTTCACTGCTCTAGCTCTTTTCTTAAAGACACTTCACTAATTTATGAAGCTCAATTATCTTTTGCTGCATAGATGGATGATTAAGAGAATTTGGGCTTTGTTTTCCCTCCTATTTATATTTCTGTGAAACAGGAAGCCATGGCTGGATAATTTCATGTTCATAATCACCCTGGAGTGCTCAAAATTGTGAATATGAATGGGAATATACTTCAGAGATATTTTACTCATAAGAATTTCTAGGGGTGCCAATAATTGTGTCCAACGTGTATTTGAGAAAAACATTTATTTCATAAGATTTTCCCCCATTTTCAATTGTTTTAGTTCAATGAAAGGTTAGATTTTTGTGATTAAAAAATAAATAAAAGATCAAAAGGATTAATAATGCAGGTTTATTTTCAGAGCCTTCTTTGATCATATTTACCAAGGCCGCCAACAATTCTGACCACGACTGTAGATGAGTTTGTTTCTTCATCAGATTTGGAGAAATGTAGCATTACATCACTGTCTCAGCAATGGATGCTCTGCAGTGAATGGGTGCCGTCAGAATGAGAGTCCAAACAGCTGATAAAAACACCACAATAATCCAAAGCATATTTCCATATTTCAATCAACTCTCATATAGATTTAACAGCATTTGACAATAATGGAGTGTAGGATTGATGTTGAGCAGATATAGACAGGTGGTGCTGGGGAGGAGGAGGGATAAATTAAACTTTTCAGTTTTCATTCATTTGTTTATTTATTTGAAGTGAACTATTCCTTTAAAGTGGACATATTGAACAAAATAAATATTATTTTACATTTTAAAATACACTCGATTATTTAACATTCATTTGTTTGAAGAACCAAAGTGAATCAGAATCAGATCTGGTCATATTTAGTGTCTCAATGTACGTATTGTTTTGCAGTGGATATTCTGAAGCAGATAGACATTCCTTCAGTGTTTATTGGTGAAGAAGCGGCCAACTCTCTCAAAGAGGATTACATCTATGAGAAAGGGTGAGGGCTCTGATTTCACTACTGAATACTTCACTGTTCAGATGGTTACTTAACAGAAACATCTGATGAATTCAGCTGCGTTGGCACTCCCAAGAGTCATATGACACTATAGAAAGTCTGCTGTTCACACAGAGTATTCACAAACAGTTTTTCCACACCAAAATTACTGACTTAAATTAAAAGGTTCATATATTTAATTATATATAATAAAATATATATGTATTAAATACAAATAATACATTACATACATACATAATGAGTTTTAAGTATTATTGTCTGTTTATAAGATCTGTCGTATAAAAGCAGTATCACAGTCTTGCTTTGTGTTTTCAGTGGTCATGTGATTCTCATGCCGGACTTCAGTTTGCCTCTGGAATATTATCTGATCCCATTCCTCATCATTGTTGGAATCTGCCTCATCCTCATTGTAGTTTTCATGGTGAGTCACGATTGTGTGTAATTTAAAATAAATAAATATATATATAAAATATGCAAGTAAACAATCAAATATCTTAGTCTTGACTGACATGTTTACATCTTTTCAATCTCAGATCACAAAGTTTGTACAGGACAGACATAGAGCCAGGAGAAGTCGCTTACGCAAGGACCAGCTGAAGAAACTCCCAATTCACAAGTTTAAGAAAGGTAAGAGATGTCTTAAATAAGATCTGATGCTTAGAATAAATTGAGGTTCAGCATTCAAATACATAAAGTTAAGATTTTATTCTGTAAGAACCCATTAAATTAGTCATAAGTGACAGAAACATCTTCAAAGGGTTAGTTCACCCAAAAATGAAAATTCTGTCGTTAATTACTCACCCTGATGTTGTTCCCAACCCGTAAGACCTTCGTTCATCTTCGGAACACAAATTAAGATATTTTTGATGATATTTGAGAGCTCTCAGACCCTCCCATAGACAGCAAGGGTCCTTACACGATCAAGGTCCAGAAAAGTACCAAGATGATCGACAAAGTAGTCCATGTGACATCAGTCTGTCAACTGTAATTTTACGAAGCCACGCAAGTGCTGATCCAGATCCAGCATGATGACGTTGAACACACGGCGTGATGACGTTGAACACAAGGCATGTGTTCAACATCATCACGCTGAATCTAGATCAGCGCTTGAGCCACCACGCGCTTGCGTCATGTACTGTCGTGAACGCACGTCCACAAGAGAAACAGTGGAGACGAACATGTGGAATAAAATCTTTATTTTTGTTTTCTTTGCGCAAAAAGTATTCTCGTGGCTTCATAAAATGGAGGTCTTACGGGTTTGGAACGACATCAATGTGAGTAATTAATGACAGAATTCTCATTTTTGGGTGAACTAATCCTTTAAAGGTGCTGTATGTAGGATTGAACTAGGTATTGCAGTCCAAATTTAAAATATTGGAGAGGGTTTTTTTCACTAGCCACTCCTCCTCAGACTTGACGTACACGCAGGATGCCAGATTAACGACACCAACAGGAACGAGCGCACATGACGATGAATGACATGAAATACGCTGTGTTTTCCGCCAACTGGCAACCCAGGGTGCTGAAATACAATTGGGTAAACTGGCAGTGGGCGGGTTTCACAAACCATAACAAACACAGACATTCCGGGCCGGACCGCACATTTTCAAAGGAGAATAACTGACTGTAGCACTGTTTTTCAGATAAACAAGTATGTTAACTTAGCATGCAAACATATTATGGTATTTTTATGCTTTAGTAGAGTCAAAATTTATATACAGCACCTTTAAAAAAAAAAAAAAATAAAAAAAGATATCTGAAATAAATGCGGTTCTTCTGAACTGTCTATTCAACAAATTATCCTGGAAAAAATATCACAGTTTCCACAAAAATGTGAAGTAGCTCAACTGTTTTCAAGATTGATAATAATCAGAAATGTTTTATTGTACAACAAATCAGCATATTAGAATGATTTCTGAACGATTATGTGACATTGAACACTGGAGTAATGATGCTGAAAATTCAGCTTTGAGCACAGAAATAAATTACATTTTAACATATATTCACATAGAAAAGGCATTTTAAAATTATAATAATATTTCATAATATTGCTGATTTTTCTGTATTTTTGATCAATTAAATGCAGCCTTGATGAGCAAAAGAGACTTCTTTGAAAAACATAAAAAAAAAACTCCAAACTTTTGCCAGTAGTGTAAAATTATCACAAAGGTTTTTATTCGTTATTTGTTTAACCATTAAATTGTGTAAAGATTCTAATAGTTCTAGAATCGGATTCAAACGTCAATTAAAAAGATTTAACATGTTTGATTCATGCCATCAAATCAGTTCTTTATTTAAAAAAAATAAATGTATAGTTCTTCTGGAAACTATAAAAAGCCATTTCAAAGCAAATACGTAAATACTGAAATATATTATTTTTAAAAAATGGGTCATTTTAAAAATAAATCAACTTGGTAAACAAACAAACAAACAAAAAAGTTGTAAAGAGTTAACGTAGTTGTAAAATGTTAATGTTTACTGAACTCAAATGTCAAAGATTCACTTAAAACGGCTGTCTGATTTGTGTTTGAGGGAAAATCCAGTGTTTTTGTAGGCTCTTCCACTTATTACTTATTTCCTGTATGTACCAGAAATAAGCAGAACAATGTATACTTTGGATATACACTCTATACTTAGTAAGAATGGGCCCTTTAGCCTCTTTATTTTGATGTTGTGAAGCTGTCGTGTTGCTGGTTCATCAGTATTTGGTATTATCTGTGCTGGACGAACAACACAACAGAATTGTGGGAGAAATGTGGAATTCCCCTCCCGCGCCGGAGCCCTCGGCGTTTCCACCTCCTCATAGTGAATCATCAAGCCATTTTACAACCAAATCAACACCGTGACCATTGACCATTCACTGTGGGCCAAGCTCGCTCTTAGTGCATTAGAAATGCGTTCGCCTATAAACGTGAAAGCAGACGCCGGAGACGTTCCTCCTGAAGGTGTCAGACATCACTTTCACTGAGTATAAGGAAAGAGTGCAGTCTGGACTCAGGTTACAGACACACCTGTGTTCACGTATCCACTTTCAAACATTAAAAAGATGAAAGGTGTGCGAGGTTTCCTAAAGCCAGCGGGCCGGCGGCAGCAGAACGTGTCTGAGTCGTCTCTTACGCTTCAGATATTCAGAGAAAATGAGTCATATCAGCTTGAAGGTCATTTGTAATTGTTTCCATCGTACGTATTTACCAGATGTTATGTGGATAATTTATCTGCAACAAGTGAATGCTACCAGGGCGCGTACTTAAAATTGGTTCAGAAATAAGCTTTATTTTCTTTATGCAAAACATATTGACATGAGCGAGGCAGCTTGTCTATTTGAATGATGTTTTTGACTAGAGTGTAGAATAGGACTGTCACGAAATCAGATTTTCACTACAAAATTAAAATTATCCTAGCCAGTAGAATTCATGATAACTATATTTACGCGACAGCTGTAGAAATTTTGAAGAAAAAACGTTTGTAATTTGTAACCATAACTGTTCAAAAATGTGTAAAAAAAAAAAACTGTTAATCTATACTAACTATAACTAGCTAACTATAATGATAGCTATATTAGCATTTACACCAGCGGATGATAACTTTCTTATAAGTGTGCGCTGGAGTTTTGTCGTCTGCTGCTTTAAAGCCCCATTCACACCAAAAATGATAACTGTTAAGATAACTTTAACATGTTTAAGTGTGTAACTTATAAGTAACTTAGTAAGTAACTTATTTCTTATTTTAAGTGTGTGCTGCAGTTTTGTCATCTGCTACTTCAAAGCCTCATTCACATAAGATAACGATAACTGTAAAGATAACGATAACTATATTAGTTTCCACACCAATGCACGATTTATTCATTATAAGCATGCTCTACATTTTTGTCATCTGCCACTTTAAATGCTTAAGCTCTTTAAAGCAGGATGGGTTCTGATTGGTTGTCAGTGTTTTAATCGGAAAAATTGCTCTGAAAGTGATTCCAAAGATATCGTTCCTCTGTATCGTTATTGTTATAATTGTGGTGTGTCTCTGTTCTCATAGAATTAGAAATTTTTTAAAAACTTTAGCTATCATTATAGTTATCATCCTTGGTGTGAACAGACACCCTCCTTTTTTTACGGAATACAAAACTCGCATGTTGACTAGCAAACTTTTTCCTGTTGCAAAAGTGTGTCTTGCTTTGATGTTTCATCTAATCTGACATGTTTTTTTTTATGACAGTAATAGATATTGCGCCATCTTCCATTTTCGTTATGATGGGTGGCATCAGTGTTAAGGTGCAGTAGCGCCACCTACTGTATTGGAGTGTCAACCAGATACTGGTGCTGGATTTTTTTCCGAAATTGTGTAGTATTAACACAGTATCTGTATTTCATTTTTTTTACATATCACGGTTATCGGTAATACCTGTATATTGTGACACCTCTAGTGGATATTACGTTTTTGTCTTAATAGCATATTTTATTATTATTATTTACACAGTATATAACATGTATTAATTGTGCTAGTTGGAGACCTAGGGAAAGCTAAAGCACAGAAATTTAATATTTAGTTTGCTGCATAAGAAGTGATCATATTAATGAGATTTAAAATTGAATACTAGCTTACTGTTTACTAAATACTGTGCAGTGTACACTACATATTGCCTACTATTCTTCAGTATTCACTTTGCAATGATACATTTTTCAGTGGTTGTCACATGACCTGAAGTGCATTGCATTGTGGGATACACTATTCTGTCTAAAAGGCTTTGTTGTATATTGCACATTTTCACAAATAAGCAGTTAGGCTGCGTCCGAAATCGCACATTCACTTTTGAATAATTACTTTGCGACCGTTATATTCTATATAGTATGAAAGTAATCTAAACTTACACTATTCACATTTTCATACACCAGGCAGAAAAATATTTAATATTGAGAATAACAATTTTCAGCATTTGGAGGAAAAAAACTTTTTTGAGATGGCACGACTTACCCTAAAGGATGTATATGATTTATAGTGATATATATATAGCATGTAAATTATATATGTGACCCTGGACCACAAAACCAGTCATAAGGGTCAATTTTTTTAAATTGAGCTGAATAAATAAGCTTTCCATTGTTGTATGGTTTGTTATGATAGGACAATATTTGGCTGAGATACAACTATTTGAAAATCTGGAATCTGAGGGTACAAAAAAATCTAAATATTGAGAAAATCTCCTTTAAAGTTGTCCAAATGAAGTACTTAGTAATGCATATTACTAATCAAACATTAAGTTTTGATATATTTATGATGAAATTTACAAAATATCTTCATGGAACATGATCTTTACTTAATGTCCTAATGATTTTTGGCATAAAGGAAAAATTGATAATTTTGACCCATACAATGTATTGTTGGCTATTGCTACAAATTTTGTGGTCCAGGGTCACATATAGAGAGTCCTTCCTAAATATATGATTACAAATATAAATAAATGTGCTAGATTAACCCACTGATACATCTTACCCTATATCATTTATACACAAGCAGTTGTTTCATCCATTTGGACATTACTGAGGCTTTTGAATCCCGTCACACAGATAAAGGCCTGCAAACGTGTGTGTTTCACCCTGATGTTCACCTTCCTCTGGTTCCCGCTCGTGGCGTCTCTGCTGACTCGTTGGTTTTCTTCATCCGGCCGCTGTGCTGATTCATCACTTCTGCCGGCCGCTGCAGTCTGCCTCACTGAGAGAGCGAGCGGGTTTTTCCTGTCATATGACAGCGCAGCTGGACCGCAGACCCAGAACACACAGCTGCTGTCATGGCCGTTATACGACACACCGCGGAAAACACACTGGCTTTACTGCAGGCATAGATTTATCATACTATAGTAAGCATTTCAATGTATTACCTTTGAAAGATATATAAAAAAACTGTTATAATACTAATTTATTAAAATACAATTTTCAAATATTCTTTCAGACAAAGACAAAGATTCAGACAAATATATGAATCAGGTTGAAGTGATTCAGATATGCAAACTCAAAAATTCAGTGCAAATATCACAAATATCGAATATGTCTAACAAATTAGCAAATTCAAAACACTTTGTGAATTGCTAGTAGTGTAGTCTAGTGTAGACACAGTGAGAGCCACGCAGATGCACGTGATCACTGAATTACGTTCACTTCCGTAATTCAAAAAACTTCTATTTGTGCCTGAACTGACACGTATGAGCGAAATTGTCAAAATGCACGTCTCTGCAAGTATCCTCATTCACACAGTTGCTTATGGCTTAGGTGAAGGTAAACAATTGAGAAAGAAAATGGATGTGTAACAGAATATTGGTTCACAGCAGTTTAATATTCCTGTTGATTTCTGTGTCATGAATGTTAATCAAACAACAAAACACAGAGAAAAATCACTTTTGTAACTTTAACAGATTTATTAGATTTATTTTATACAGTGAAGACTCTATGCAGTGCTATTTTACATTTGATTAGGCCTATTCAATTTGTGTACCTGAATACTGTTAGACTTACCAGAAGAATATAAAGTACTGTTTATTTTTTTATTTGTATCTTTGTTCTATTAATTTATATTTATCTATGCTTGTAATTTGTTTTATTTTTCTATGCTGATTTAGTCACCTACAAAATCACCCCAATCATTGAATATCTTATTTTCCCAAATAGAGCTATTCAAGTCATCTGGTGAATTTTTTTTTTTTTTTTTTTTTTCTCCATATCGCAATATAAATGGCAGAAAAACTAAATATCGCAATGCGAGTTTTTTCCAATATCGTGTAGCCCTAATTGTTAGTCTAATTGATGTGATCTTAAGGAAAATGAACCATTTATAGTAATATATATATATATATATATATATATATATATATATATATATATACAAAATCGAAACTTTTGCGAATCACTATTGCAAGTCTACTTGATGTGATCTTTAGGAAAATTGTAAAAAAACAAAAAAATATACAATTTGGGTTAATTTTCTATTGCCAAAAAATAGTGCAAATATATCTTGAATATTGGAAAAGTCTACTGAATTTGCAAATTCAATATCATTGCGAAATCGCTAGTTTACTTGATGTTATCTTGAGGAAACTTAATAAAAACAATGATTATAGTAGTCAAAAAAAAAAGAGAACTTAATTTTTAATTATCTATTGCCAAAACAAATCTGCGCAAATGTATCACAAATATACACAGAACCTTTGTGAATCACTATTGCAACTCTACTTGATGTGATCATGAATAAAATTAATAGTGAAAAAAAAACTTGATTATAATAAAATTGTTAAAAAAAATTATACAATTTTGGTTAATTTTCTATTACGAAAAAATTACTGCAAATATATCATGAATATTGGATACTTCTATCATTGCGATTCGCTAGTCTGCTTGACGTGATCTCGAGGAAACTTAATCATGAGGGAAAAACGAAGATTATAGTAAAATCTGAAGATTTTTCTTTTGCCAAAAAACAGCACAAATATTGGATCGCTGTTTGAACATGGTAATGGTAAACTATATTATGAAGTGCCTTTCAAACATTAACCCAGTAGATGCAGGTTTTCCCTTAAACCATAACTCTTCATCAGTTCAGAACGAATGAAGAATTTTCCACAAGGCCATTGGCTTCAATGTCGAGTTGTTTCTGTTGTAAACAGTGGATTGGTAACATTAAAAACCTGCTGTCTCTGTAAACTCTTCAACCAACCATCAAGTCTGTGACATCCTGCAGATACGAGCGTCTCCATATATGGTCACATGCAGCCATGGCAGTTTGTGTTCGTTTACTGCTTATATAAACACTGAGCATCAGCGGAGCGGCTCCTTCATTGGTGCAAAGAAACCTGAAAAAAGCCAGAGGAATTTGAAGGAGGGCAGGATAAATTCCTGGACTTATTGAGACTGGAATGTTTTCCTTGATCCACAAAACCCAGAATCTGAAAGCAAACGCTGCATGTTTATCAATCATGTGCTGCAAGTGTGAAAATCAGAAGCCCTTCTATTAACGATATTGATGTAATATATATATATTGATTAAATAATCTGTTTCTTAATTCCTCGTAGGTGATTCGTATGACGTGTGTGCCATTTGTTTGGATGAGTACGAGGAGGGCGACAAGCTGCGGGTTCTTCCCTGCTCACATGGTGAGTTTGTGTCTCGTTCGGCCCTTGATCAGCAAAAAATACTAAATTGGTTCATTTGCAGCTTGAAAAATTTAGCTGTTAAATCACTTAAATATTTCAGATTCAAAACAAGTATTGTCAACAGCATGTGTGTTGCTTACAACTAAAGGAAATAATGTAAAAATATTGTAAACTACTATCAAAACACAATTTGTTTTTGTTTTTATGAACAATAGTATTACTTATTTAACTAAAGTATTATTCAATTAAATTATGAAATGAAGCATTTAACCTAGAGCATTTGTTGAAAATGTTGTAGCCACATGACAAAAATAAACGGCATTTGTTAAATTAATTAAAAAAAAAACATTAAATAAAAGCATCGTAAAAAACTTTTAAGTCAGTTAATGTAACAGTAAACAATAAACCAATTATAATTTGTTTATTTATTTAGAAATTAAAAATAATTTAATGAATTAAATTTAAATGTAAACATTTATTAGATAAAGGCATGGCGTTTTCTTTCTTTTCATATGTAAAAAAATATATCTATATAAAGTTATGATTTTTTTTTTTAACCCAGGACATTAAAGTACACAATCATTAAAATAATTTGTATATTACATGCATGTAATATCAATTTATATACAAAAAAATAATAGTTATATGTATTAAAAAATGTACATAGGGTACACTTTATAATTGTGTATGTCAGTTTTAAGATACATTTTTAATTAAAATTAGAGCAGTTTTTGTTACTAATAAATAAAAGAATAACAAATGAAGGCATGGTAGGGGAAAATAAAAATATTTTTATAAATTAAGAAAAAAACTCATGGCATTAACGTGCAGAATAATAATTAGAATAATTTATATATTAAATCCAATTATCAGTAAAAATTTATTTGAATATACATTTTTTAGATGCATACAAAATGCACACATATACACACATAATGTACACTGTATAGTCATGGGAGATCATGTTTTATTATTAATTTTTCATTACTTTTATTTAGTGGATTTTTTAAACAAACTACTAATAAAATCGAAAGGATTTGGATTGTAATAGATCAGCTCTGTCACGATGTGTGGCACTAATTCTCTCTGCACCAATCATCAGCCTATCACTGCAAGTGTGTCGACCCATGGCTGACCAAAACCAAGAAGACCTGCCCCGTGTGCAAGCAGAAGGTCGTGCCGTCTGACGGCGACTCCGAGTCAGAGTCGGGCGATAGCGGCGGCGAGGAGAACGAAGTGTCGGAAAACACGCCCCTGCTGCGATCTGTGGCCTCCACCAGCGCCCATTCCTTCGGCACCATGTCCGGCTCGCTGTCCCATCCCGACGCCGAGTCCTCGGACTACGACGAGCGCAGCAACACCACCGACAGCGAGGAGGAGGTTACGGTGGAGACTGTCGTCGTACAGCTGCAGCAGGGCCGTCCCGACAACATGGAGGCCAGCGCTTGAGGCGTTAGCCAACGCTAACTCGAACTCTCAGTGAGATTCCAATACTTTTCACTGTCACTTACAGTTTATCGTCACACATCTGTTTAACGTTCGGCTATACTATGCAGCGAAGTTATATAAATCATGATTTCCCCCCAAATGAAGTGTGCAATTGCGTGAATTTTGCCAACTTTGTCATTAGCGCTTGCTGCCAAACTCATCTCAGACCTGTATCTGATTGCGACCAACTGCATGTTTTATACGACACAATAAGACTTTATTAGCGACACTGACGTCACCGTTTTAGTTTTGATCATTAACAGCGGAGCCATTCTAAACACCAGTCACTCAAGTGATCTTGGAAGAGTAGTTAGGTAATAACATCATTTATATACTGTAAGTAGGAATTAAGTTGGGCAAGTAGGTTCGAAGGGTTTTTTTTGATAACGTGAGCTGTGTTACCGATGTCTGGTTGCCTTTTAATGTTGCTTTACTGTAAATATACCTTTCTGCTCACCCTTGTTTCTAAGTAGTCTACATTCATTTCTCTTCATGATTAAAATACTACACCTTTTGCTGTTTGTGTGTCAATTTGTCATCTAGTTTTGGAAGCAGCACATAGTTTTAAAGGTGCTGTATGTAATTATTTTTGACTGCATAAATGCATAAAACACTAGTATTATGTTTAGGAAGCATGCTAAGTTCACATATTTGTCTCACCGAAAAACAAAGCTAGAGTCAGTTACTCTACTTTGAGATGTGTGTTCCGTGTCAGAATGTCTGTTTTTGTTTTGGTCTGTGTGACTCCGCCCACTGCCAGTTTACCCAATAGTATTTTGAAAACATGTTGCAAGGTGGTGGAAAACCCAGCGTACTGAAGCTAGCAAACAAACTGGATCCAAAAAGCCTCGGCTCTATGACCTGACACCTATTAAAACATGGATGAATCAGTTAATCGATTTAAAGTGTGCAAGGCTTGTTGTCTTCCCTTGTCAATTGTGCTTGATCCTATTGTGTCCTCAATCTGGCAACCCACATGAGCATTGAGTCTAATGAGAGAGAGAAACGACATTATCCAGTATTTTGAATTTGGACCGCAGTACCCATTTCAACTGCTAGCTGTCAATATTACATACTGCACCCCATACATAAACAATATAAACATAAGTGGACCTAGAAGAAAAGTGTGCACAAATCTTTCATATTTTGACAAAGAAAAAGCCATATTTTGTTTGTTAACATTGTCCTTTTATATTTTTGGCATTGACATTCTAAATCCCAAATATTTAATAGTGTTTATAACCATTTTACATTTTTGTGCGCAACAAAACGTCCTGAGAGAAATGTGGTTTTGTGCAATAAAAATAGGGGTGAAAAGGGGTGGAAATTTTCTGAAAACTTACCCGAATCTTTTTTGGAAACTTTCCATTATTTTTTTTTTTTTCTTCCACTCCTTTGCAACTTTAAATAACAAATCCATTAATTTTTTTATTTTATTTTTTCATGAACACTTTTCATTTTGTGCAATAAATGTTTATGACCATTTGTTCTTTTTGTGCAATGAAGGAAAAATGATAGTTTATAAAACTAAAAATTTAATAAAAAAAAAAAAAAATTTCATCAAGTTCTTTCAACAGATTCTGTGTTTCTCATTACCATGTAATTACCAGATCATTTTTGGTAACTGATGAAGGTCTGATAGCATGTTAATGTGACATTCAGTTAAAGTTTTACTTCTCCATTTTTATGTGCAAAACAGGAAAAATTGTGTACAATAAAACAAATTTGCCTACCATGAACAATTTCCAATTTTTGTGCAAAGTCCATTATCTACTTTAAACTTTTTTTTTTGGAAAAACAGAAAAGATTTCCCATGAGATGAACCCTGCAACAACACACAGCAAAGAAAACCAACAAGTAACTGGGTTGGAATAGATTCATTTAATCTGTAAACAAGGTGGTGAAATTAATTTAATGGCATTTCTCAGATTTTATGCATATGAAATCAGACTATCCAAGATGTATGAAAAAAAAGAAATGTACTAGAGTCACCTGTACAAATACCCCACAAGGCCAGAACCTAAGCTGATACTAAAAACCCCTGAACAAAGAAGCGACAGAATCATTCGGGAAGCTGTTTGAATCAATAACAACAGATTCTCTACATTATGGCACAGGATACACATTATGATTTGAGTGTCACACTTGAACATTTGGACTTGATGAAACATCAAGTTTTGACAGACAGTTGTATCGCTGACGACTCGAAGGCAATTTATTCCACAGTCATAACAGTACTCGTTCAATTCGATTCAAGTGTTGAAGTCTGCAATCAGATGCTAGTGTTTTGTTGATTAGCATTTATGGTAGTGTGTAAATAACCTAAGCAGTGGCGAAAATTGGTCCGACTGAAAAGAAACTCTAAACCGCTAATACCCACTGTCTGAAATGGCAGTCGTCTTGAAAATTAATATATATATATATATATATATATATATATATACATAAGCTAGCAAAGTAAGTGTGATGACGGAATGTCAATAAACATTCAATTGTAGGGTTGGTGGGGGGAAAAAATGCTACCTGCAGCTCAAAAATCACAGTAAAACCAACTAAACGAGGCCTCAACTTGAGAAAAAACATCAATCGGTAGTGTGACGTTTACAGTTAGTGTTGATGCGCCAATGGCGACAAACTTCAGGTTGA
The DNA here is from genome assembly GCA_027422415.1 of Schizothorax lantsangensis. Taxonomy (NCBI): domain Eukaryota; kingdom Metazoa; phylum Chordata; class Actinopteri; order Cypriniformes; family Cyprinidae; genus Schizothorax; species Schizothorax lantsangensis. Next base: position 31,988,333 of record CM049843.1, on the reverse strand, counting down.
GGAAAAATTACAAAACGGACGTTTGTTAGAGCAGACGCCATATTTAATTTGATGAAAACGCTAAATATGTCGTCCAGCCTAACTAGGGTTCATTTGGTAGGCTTGTAGATATGCATACAGTCGACCGTTCCCAGATTGGATCTAGGAATGGGAATTTGAGTTGAGCTCAAGCCCTTGGTTAATCAACCAAACTCCCAAAAAAAAGACGTGAAGTTTTCACGCTAGCTTTTGGTCTGAAGCGCGCCATGGGATCGTAGTGCCAAAATGGGACCGAACTCATTAAATGGACATTAATGGGAAAGAAATGGGGTTGGGTAGCACAAAATGGAAGTAAAGTTGAAAACCAATGGATGATGAAGCCATCTAGAAAGGTTAGCAGAATGAGCAGCTAGGATTGGAGGTGTCTTAATATCCAGATTTCCTCAGGTAATCAGCCATGTGATACGCTTTCTTGTTGAGCAGCCCTCCATGGGTGCCTTCCTTGCCCATGACTAAAACCAATGCTGGAGTACACAAGGGGGAAAAAAAACAAGAACAAAAATCAACAAACTTGAGGGGGGAAAATAAAGAAATGACTTTCCCAACTTAAAAAGCGATGCAATTGTTGACAAGATTCATTACCCTTCCTTGCCATTAAGATGACCAAAAACTTTACATGTGTTTACATGGGGGGGGGGGGGGATGGGGGGGATATTCACAGCTTATTGTTTGGAACGTGGGTGACTTTTTCTCACTAAATTTCACTACTTGATCAAGAAAAAAAAAAAAAAAAAACCTAGAACCCTGAATCTCTCAAGTATTTTGCCATTGAATATGCCTTCTTATTCAGGCCGCCGCCGTGGACCCCTTCTTTGCCCATTACAAGAACCAAGACTGAAAGAAAAAGACAGAGAGAGGAAGTTAAGAGGACAGGAAAATCCCAGCTCTGGAAAAAAGCCAAACCAAGATCAACAAGGCCAGATAGGACAGAATAAAACGCAGAAAGAGATCGAGATAACATGCATGCAGAGGGAAAGACTGCAGCCTAGAGGAAATACCTTCATTTAGCTACTAATGGTAACACTTTAATAACTAATAATAGTTCAACTTTGTTTTTAAGAGTTATGTGCTATTTTTGTGGTATCATCAATTTCAGATTTGCATACTTCTTAAAAAAAAAAAAAGTAAAAAAAGTATGTTTTTAAGACCATGAAGAGTTTATCTGACAAGTAAACACAACAATAAATACAATTATGGCAATGTTAATTATAATGCACAGTAATGGTTACAACAACCATTTTATATAAATAAATATAAATTATATATAAATAAATATATATTGAGTATATCTATTGACACTTTTGATAAAATAACCATAACTTAATATTTAAGTTATTAAAAAATATATAAATTATACAAGTTTTTTCAGTTATGAAACAATGTAAGATTTAAGTTAAGAATGGACTGTCATGATAATGTTGCATTGCAAAAATAATATAAATTAGAATGTTTATAACAATATTTGTAACTAAAGTTTTTGAAAAGTTATAAAAACAATATTATAAATTAAATATAGATATTAGTACATAGTATTATACTATTTATATATTACAATTAATATATTTGTAATATTATAATTTCATAAATTAATTTCCCATTTTTTGGCCATTATAAGCTACACAGTGGATCAGATGTTATGCAAATCAAAAATCTGCCTCTTAGGTAATGCTTAACCATTACTTGTTATACCATTAATAAGTAATGGTTGACGATGGGCCGCTGAATTATTAAAAATTAATGCACATCTGAGGTGGTAATGCGGCACTAATTTATCATCCATTATCCCGTTTATACCACGATTGCCAAAGATTTCAAGTTTTTCTCTCAATACATTACATTTTTCATCCTTACAACACTCAAATGTACTACTTTCTTGCACATCTTGCCTTCAGGGAGATATTTAAAGTAAAAAGTTAGCTATTTTTCCTGGTTCATTTGCTGTTGCATGCCGTAGGGCTCTTGGAAATAGCTGAAATAATTTGGCAGTGAACGGGAACTGTAATGCAGTTAATCAGAATCAAGCTTTCAACAGCACTGTAGTATAATGAACCTTATTATAATGTTACCATTTAAGTTTAGCAATGACCAAACAATTAGTATATTCATCTGGAGATATAGATTTGGATTTAATTTCCAGAAAGTGTTGATTAGCCTAAGTGTTAGAGAAATAGATTGTAGCATGTGATTCATTCAATTCAAGCAGGAAAAGCAAGTTTAGTTCCTCTCCTCAATACATGCTGTGAGCTATAAGAAAGAGATTGATTCATAAAGGATCACTTTATTTCAGGAAACAGGAAATCCTCTCACATTTTACAGAGCGACAGACCCCAGATGTGTGTGAGAGTAGCAGAAACGCACATGCATGTGAGCGGGAATGTACCTCAACAGGTCCCAGAAACTTCCTGAACACCTGAGCTCAAGTCTCATGATCAACTGAGATGCTCTAAAATCACTAGCTAGAATAAAACACTGCATTTCTTTGCAAAAAACGATGTAGAAAACCATAAAAAAAAGCAAGATTCTCAAAGAAATGCTTGGGTCATATTTCAGGCCAAATTAGGATTATTTTTCAGTTAATTAGGATTTTTGCATTACATTTTCCTCACTAGTAAAATAAATAAATAAAAAAATTATATATATATTTTTAATTGACATTTATATATTTTATTAACATTTAGCGTTTTTTGCAAATAAACTCTTTTATATATACATGTATGAGATTCACCCACTGATGTGTCACTTCCCAGCTCCTAATTGTGAATATTTAATGGCTTTCGTCTCCCATTAAGTCATAAATAATTTTTTTAACTATTTATAGACATCATTATTTCTGCTTCCAAGTCTGCCTCAGAAAATAGAATTTAAAATAATAAGGATACATAACTTTCATGTACACAAGACTCCTGTGTTATACAGGAAAGATATTGAGGAAAGGAAACATCTACATTATTAAGTTTTACCAACAAAAGATATTTGTGATGAAATAAGAACGGACAAGTACCTTTGGCTGCTTTGCCGACAGTGACGTTGTACGTGGCCTCTCCTCCTTGACTCTTTGTCCTTATGTCCATTGTCCAATCATTGTCGACTAGGAGGCTGTCTCGGATAACGGAGCACTTCTTTGAACCCAAGGTCAGGCCGTTGGTGAAAAAACTCTCTCGGTCTTTTCCTACTAGGATGTCGATTTCTGTGGGCTGGTGTTTAAAAAAAAATAAAACAATATTAAATGTGGAACTGTATCTTCTTGTCTAGTCTTTTAAATTTTAATATGGATTAATGAACAACCAAATCCAATCAACAAATGCAGGTAGGCGGTTAGATGAGCATGATAATTTATGGCGAGATCCATGCAGATAATTTTAGATAAACTAAAGATACAAAGTTGTAGAAATATCGTCATGCAGTTTGAACATCAATGAGTCATTAAGAACACAACAAAAATATAAGTTAAATATAGTGGTTATAGTCAGTTATAACTAGCTGTTTTTGTGCACAATATTTATTTTTAATGTGAAAAGACAAATTACCAGCTGTTGGAAACACCTGGCCTAGACATGACTTCAACCTATTTTTGTGATGAAATCTGCCTGACAACTCAGTTTACAGTTTTAGTTTCCATGTAGTGTTGTTAAAGCTGCGGTCACATCAGTGAAATATTGGCAAAATTTCACAAACAAAAACGTACAGTGTCAATAGTGACATTGTCGTAGTGATGTACAAATTAACACTTTCTAACCAAGAAGCTTTCTGTTGGTCAGCATAGCAAATTCAAAACCAATTTGAACCCAATAAATAAAAAATAAAAAATTGTGAGGGGAATTTTGCCCCCATTGAAATAACTGGATTTTGCCCACAAAATGTGAGAAAATTAGTAAAAGTTTGCGGGCAAAAAAAGGTTTGTTTTCAATGTAGCAATGTTTGGATTCTTTCAAACCAATCAGCTTTTGGTTGATCAATGTGGTGAAGTTGCATGACCAACAAAATCTGCGTGGGGAAATCTTTCGGCTTTGTGCAAAATTCCCAATCATGCAGACTCCTATTGAAATCACCATCACAATTATACTGAGCAACAATAAATGTGTCAAATTAGCTACATTTTGCATAAAATAAAGGTCCATTGTAAAAAGCATAGCAATGTTTTAAACAAATCTCACACCAAAGTCACTTTCAAACGAATTAGCTTTCTATTGGTCAATGCGATGAAATCACATGACCAAAAAAACATTGCGAAATCTGTGTGGGCAAATCTTTTGGCTTTGCACAAAATTCCCATTCTTGCAGATTACTGTTGAAATGACTGGACTTTGCCCACTAAATTCTGCTGAGTAACAATAAATGTGTCAAATTAGCCAGCCTAATGTCAATAGTGTAGCGATGTTTCAAGCACATTTCACACCAAAGTCACTTTCAAACCAATCAGCTTTCTGTTGGACAGTGCAGCAAATTACAAAAATTTGCATTGGGAAATTGTCTAGGAAAATTTAGGCAAAATTCACTATTATGCAGATACCTATTGAAATGACTGGATTTCACCCATAAAATTTTGCTGAGCAGCAATAAATGTGTCAAATATGACCAACTGAACCCACTGCGAAATCTGTTGGGGGAAATCTTTCAGCTTTGCACAAAATTCCCAAACGTGCAGATTGCTATTGAAATGATTAGATTTCGTCCACTAAAGTTCGCTGAGCAATGTTAAATGATAAAAGTTGACCGCACCTTTACGTTGAGCAAATTTGCATTAACCAACTATAATTTGATGCCAAGTTTGAACAAGGAAAACTTTAACCCTGAAGCCCAAAGTATACCTCTGTTTTTACGCATATGCAAGGTTTCATATTCTGTGCGTGAAGCACATTTTGTCAAAAGAATAGTATACGCGTACTGTAGGCACGAAACCCGGTTTTTGTAACCAGGTCACACGTGCATTAAATTTGTTTTGCACTAATTAGTTGTTCCACAAGGTGGCAACACTGGCCAGGGCCATTGTTTCACAGTAGAAAACAAAACCAAAGAGATGAAACAAAAACAACAAAATAGTGGAGACTGTGACAACAACAGACAACTTTGGTTTAAATGGATAAATGGCTTTTTTGTTTGTTTTAATCAGTCATAAATGGAGAAAAATAGTGGACAAAGATTAAGTTTTGTTTAAACAGGTGTCGACCGCCTGCGCATACTATCAAATGGAGTAGGCTATACTTTGAAAAGCTACATGACTGCACATATGCGCTAGTGTACACGTACAAAAACAAAGTATACTTTGGGCTTAAAGCAAAATTCTTTTGAAATTACTCCAACTCCAGGAAATGTGACCACACTTTTAGTCACTAGTCACTGGACAACCTAACAGCTAATCAATTCTGATTAACAGTCTTCCAAAAACAATGAAAACATCATTGATATTCACACTGCCAAACTACATCTGACTACAAATCCTCCAGTTTGATCATTAAACAGCAAACATGGATGTTTATTTTTAGAGTACTCCACAATTTTCAAAGGATATTACTGGAGCATGATAAAAGCATAGCAGAGCGGAGGTGATTTGTACCAGTGTCCTTAAAAGGAGGAACTTCTACAACACAACATATCTGGGAAACATTCTGCCTAACCCTCAAACTGGAATGCAGTAATCACATTAAACAACGGTTTTATGTGTCAAATGCCAGCACTGATCAAGCCTGAACGTGCAATTTTCTTATTCATTTCATTGTCATTTGGACTGCATCACAGTAGCTTTGTTTGTACTGGCCCACTATGAATCTACTGAGCCGTTTTCCCCTAAGGCCAAACCACATAAAACTAAAAGCAGCTACTCTTTGGTGAGAATCAGCGAGCCGATGCATTTCCAGTAAGGTCTGGAGGTGCTTGCATGGTGATAGACACAGCCTTTAACTTCATGAAGCATTTTTGAACTCATACTTGGACTCATTCCTTTCTCTATCAGTACAGGAAACTAAGCGGAAAAAACCTACTGCTTTTACTGTCAGTCAAACCCGTATGACTGACAGAGGCTGTCAAGCTTTAACGCAAGAGATGTCATGCAGGTTTGAAACAACATGAGGGTGAGGAGATCGTTTTTTAGGTGGACTATACAGAAACGCCTTACAACCAGAATCTGGTCCTTTGATCCTCAAATCTTTCAACTTACTGAATTATTAAGAATAAGGAGGTTATAATAAAGTTTGACATGACTCAACTTTGCAAATCTCATTTCATAACAGAAATCCATTACAACAGATGCATATTCCTATGCATATTCCATCCAGTATGAGGATTCCCACACCTTTTAATAAGAGAATTCTCATGACTTTTCCAGTCTTTTATCCAGTACTGGATAAGGATTTTTTCATTCAGGATTATTACTCTCACTAAAAGTACCAATTTCTAGCTGATGGAATATTTTAGAACTGAATTCACAAAAGAAGTGTATGACTATGGTTAACGTTTGTTAAATTTCCTGACCTTAAAACAAACTTTCCAAATACTTTCAGGTTTTCCATAACCATCTGAACCTTGCAATATATACACACTACTATATAATCTTAAAGAGACAGTTCACCCAAAATGGAAAATTTACTCACCTTCAAGTTGTTCAAAACCTGTAGGAGTTTCTTTTTTCTATATTGTACACAAAAGAAGAATGTTAGTAACCAAAAAGTTGACGGTAGCCATTGACTTCCATAGAATGGAGAAAAAAAAAAAAAAAAAAAAAAAGTCAACTATTTGGTTACCAAAATTCTTCAAAATATCCTTTTTTGTGTGTTCAACATAGGAAAGAAGCTTATACAAGCTTGGAACAACTTGAATTTGAGTAAATTATGACAATTTCATTTTTGGGTGAACTATCCCTTTAAATATGCAAGTTGTACATCTGTTGCTGTAGTTGACCAAAAATTAAAACTGTGTCGTTATTTATTCACTCTCATGTATTTCCTAACATACATGTCTATCTTTCTTCTGTAGAACACAAACATTCTGAGAAATGTTTCAGTGTTTTTGTTCATACAATAAATCACATCTTGGTATGAAAGAACATGAGTAATGGAGAATTTAAAAATGTTGGGTGAACTATCCCTATAAACCTGTTAATGAAAATATAAAATGCATGTTTAGACTACATATCGCAAAAATAAACTTACAAGCAGCAACTGAAGGCAGCACATTTAGCTGGGGGAAATAAAGGTCAGTGTAATAAATAAGGCTGTTGTTAGATTTATTAACACCCATTTATGGAGCGCCATTTTGGACAACGGGAAGAGGGCAGGTACTGCGAAGATCCCAAATTCTGGAATGACCTTACGCACGTTCCGCGGCTGAATGATGCGCGTCGCGTACGTAAGGCTAGTCTGGACTCTGGTGATTTTCGAAACTGACCGGTTCGCATCGGCCTGTTTGCACTAACAACACCTCCCTCTTTATGACTGAAACTTTAAGTCTCTGCACCACCTCAACCTTGACTTTTAACACTCGACATTTGAGTTTTAACATCACAATAATTATTTTAAAATATTTTGGCCTTTCTTCGTCAAATACAACCAGCTAACCTAAATGATCTAATGACAGACTTAGCCCAAATAAATAAAGGCGCAAGAAATTGAAACACTATCATCCTGGGTGAACAAAAATCTCTCCAAATTCTGTTTTTGTTTAGTCAGTATGTGTTAGCTTTCATTCCCATTCAAGCTGATCAGGCCCTTGTTTTCTAATACACTGGCTGACAGGTTGATCGAAACCCTGGTTGTGTCCCAAACCTTTGGGAGTCTCCTACAAAGACAGCACTTCATAGTTCCAGCAGCATTTTACACCAAGGCGTTTAAAATCCCGCTTTACATTACGCGATGTAAAATAAACAAAGCAAATATTTTTAGGCGCTAATTCCAAATTAAAGCGGTTTAGAGCCGCATCCCGATCCGGTCTAGCTAGGCAGCGTATTTGTTATTGAAACACAGCCACAGTTTTCAGCCCTCCACTAAAGCCAGCATAAAGAGTGCAGTTAATAATGCTTATTTACCGTGATGTTTATGAATGTGCCCCCCTCCTGCGCTGCCCAAACGTATTTAGAGTCTGAGTTGCACCCAACAATGGCGGAGTCCTGGCAGCAGCCATCCGACATCAGGTTATCCACATAGCTCTGCCACGACATATTTGCCTTCTGCTTTCAAACGCTCACAAGCTATCCTTAAAAAGACGGGACTGACAGTTTCGCGCAGTTACCGTATATGTGGATGTCCCGCACGCCCCCTTCTCTAATGAGACTTTGAGCAGTAAAGAGTCCCGGCTGAATGGAGACTCTGGGTGTAGTCCCTCAAATATCCCTCCGCGCAGGCGCTTAGGCTGCGGTCCATTAGGACAAAGCCGTGTGCGCGGATTAATACGAGTTCTGATTGGACGCTAGTGTGCATGAGCGTTTAGAAGCCACGTTTTGTATGACAAAGTTAGTTAATGTGTGCAATGTATGTATGAAACAACATTACATTTTACCTACGATCCTGGGACTACTATTTCATTTGCACATTTCACTTTGCTTTCAGGACCAAAAGTTCAGTGTTATTCACATCAAAAGCAGTTTCAAAAGATTTTGTCACATGGCTAAAAACAAACTCCAGATGTGACCTAATGTTGGCCTTTGTCTGAAGCGGCTTCCTTTTTTCATTTTGTAGATTAAGAACTTTGCCTGTCATCTGTTTTTGACAGATGACTATTTTTGTTGTTGTTGTTTTATTGTTTTTTACACGAGTTTTTATGAAAGCTCCTCGGTCCTCGAGACAGCAGGGATTCATGTTAGCAGCAACACCTCACAAAGTTAGTGATATGTTTGGGTGAGATCAAATAGCCTAACATTTGATTAAATTTGAGTTACAACGCAGTCGGGAAATATGGTTTCTGGTCAGGTCGGATCACAGGTGGATTTTCGAAGAAATGGACAATGTAGCAATCTACATCAAATATGTTTCTGTCTGTATGTACGTGTATGCAACATCCAAAACTGACATAATGAAACCTGATAAAATATTTGTCAGTTTGACTATCGGTCGGATTTGTTGTTTATCACCACATAAATCATAGCCCCTTCCGACCTCTTGTGGACAAATCACGTAATGACATAAAAAAAATCATATTCATAAGTAGTGACTTTAGGTGACATAGGTGCCTTTACACAGCCAAGTTAAGGCTGCTCTGTGCCATCTCAAAATTCAGTGTCAAGACATAATGAAAAGCCAGATTAAATTATGCCTGCTCTGCAGCCTCAGTATAACTAGCTTAACTAGAGTATAACTCTAGTTGTAATTGCTGTGTAAATGCATTCATTCCACCTCAGAACAGCATTAATTTGTCTGCGTAAAGACTCCTCTTCAGAAGCCAGAAAATAAATCATTTTATTTCTTGGTATATTTTTAAAAACAGTCGATAGATATACCTGTTTCGATAGATATACCTGGCTCAATTTCATTTTTTTGCATATTATTGGCTGGCACAAAAACAGTGTCCATGTTATTGTTAGTAGTGCAGAGAGAAACAACAAAAGCAGCATTCAAGAGCTGTCTAGTACAACTCTTGAGCACTCTTGAGCAGAAATGTGCAAATATTTTGGACGGAACATGTACAAAAGTGACAGCAGGAAATACAAAATGCAGTGATTTCCCAGAAGCTTGAACACATAGTGGAAATATTTACAAAGTAGCTAGGCTATATAGTTGACATTTTTCGGATTTGTGTATTAACAGGCCTCTTTAGAAGAAAGCCAAACGTTTTACTTGTTCAATGGAGATTAACAAGATACATAAGACATGCTTGAATGATCACATAGCCTAAACAATTTCTGAAGCACAAAATTACACCCGACTGTATCTATGCTGCGCTAGCGACCTCTTGTGGATTAGATTTGTTATGATATAAAGACAGATTAGTGCTATTTTCGATTATCTTAGAAGTAAAACAATATGAAGCCCAGAATAGTTCACGAAAGAGCAAAAATGTTACATGAAGTAATAATAAAGTATCTCTAAACAATAGCTGTTGTAAACAATTTGAGAATTTCTGTTAAAATATTAATCATAACATTCAAAACTCATACTTGCCCAACCTGAATTTGTATTGTGTTACCTGTTTACCCAACAGCTATCATAAAAATATGATATTGTAATTTTAAAAGCAAAAATTCACATACTGAGAGATTTAGTTTTCGTGAATAAAAAAAATAATAAGTCATGTTTACTCATAAGGAGTCTTACACAGCCTTCATTGTGCAATAAAGGAAGAAGGCCAATATAAATAAGACATAAGATAACCTGAGAAGACGTGCATAGCTAATGCACCAGCTGAGAGGAGAAAATTGTAACCAATGTCAACAACTTCAAGAATTGATTTGTTTCTTTGACCTAATTTAATAAATCACTCTCTTTTTCAAGAATGGAATTTCTCCTCACATGTTAGTTCAGTGAACCTTTCCAAAGATACATAGGTGTGACTTGCAAATGTTACGCTTTTATTATAATTTTATGTTTACGCTGACACCGTTTTTATGTCGATCTATGAAACTGGAGACCTGGAATCAAATTGTGACTTGACTTAGGAAATGAACAAGGAAAACCCTAGAAATCATACATGTTTTTGGTAGGTTTTTAAAACTAACATAAAGCAAAATTATCATCAGAAGGCATTTGAGTGTTGGCTTGGCCTGGAAAGGAATGAAATTTAACTTGGACTTCTTCTCAAAAACATGGTTTCAGCACATGTACGAGATGATTACAACCAGTGTTGGGAAAAGTTATTAAAAGTAATGCATTACGATATTGCGCTACTCCATTAAAAAAAGTAACTTGCATTACTTATTTGAAAAAGTAACTCAGATATTTCATTGTAAATTAAAAAGTAATGTTTTACTTTTCTAGTTACTTGGAAAAGTAATCTCATTACACAACTCACGTTACTTATAATGTGTTACCACCAACACTGTTTACAACCACAGAACCAAACACTCTCAAAATCTTTCATTCAAAAGTTTATACTAACACATTGAAGACAAAAATCCTGATATGTACACAGCTTACAAAACGAGTATTTTCTTCAAGTCCAGATTTACCTACTTTGGCTACTCCAAGCCAGAATGAACCTGACTGTTCACACAAACTCTCTCTCTCTCTCTCTCAAAATAAAAAAAGCAACTTCACGTTTAGATTTTAAATTTAGAGAAATTCCCTCAAACCTTTTTTTATATCTCGGAAAAGCTGTATGAGCTGGACGAAACCACAGAGTGTGTTCACACAGCGTCCAGCCCATGAAAACAAAGAACGTCTCTGTCTGGACATGACAAATAGCACCTGTCTTCAGACGATTGATTCAAAGCCCTCAAAGTATTTTAAAATGCAAACTGGTTTTAGTACTTGGACATAAATGCAGGCAGCTAAAATAACAAGCATGTCCCATTGACCACGGGACCGAGGCAAATACAATAAACAATCATATGTTGTGTAACTTCTGAGTGACACTCTGAATCCCGAAGCAATAAGTTGTTTTATAAACAACTAATAATCACTTTCAGGATCTACTATTACTAAATCAACCCGTTTTTAGAAAGCTACATTGGAGTTTTCTAATATAAAAAGCTTGGCAAGTATTTCTGTCAGTATAGCACACTTTTCACCGCTGTTTGGATCGGGCTGCATGAGGATGGCAAACTCGAAAGCAAAACAAACACAGCCTCCTGTACTTATTGGAATAGACCCATGCCTAAAATAATGACCTAAACTAACAAACAAACTCCAGCAAAGATGTTTCTGTCTACACTAGCTGCATTCCTTCTCGCCCCCTGCGTGAACTTTTTCCGAAAGGCTAAACAAAGAAGAAACTGTGTTTTGTAACATGATTTTGCTAGAAACACTTGAAGCATGACTAGGCAAAAATGAACAAAATAAATCAATTGTTATGCATTAAGTAAAAAAAATATTAGATAGAACAACCTAAGAAAAACATTTGCTTTATGTACACATACACACACATATATATATATATGTATACACACACACACACACACACACACACACACACGCACGCACACTTATGTCTAATATTCTGGTAAAATGTCTGTTAAAGGTGACATAGCAAGCCTGTTCAACATTATACAATCATTTTTCTTTCCACCATAACTAACAACAAACCTATTTGGTTGTGTCCAGTCTGGTTTTGACAATTTACATAAAACCACTTGAAAAATCCCCTCGTGTATGATAGCCAACTACAATCAACAAAAGTAAATGACCCTTTTGACAGGAAAAAAGATTGAAATGTAAGATATGTAAATAAAGCAGCTGTGTCTAGACAGAGCAACAAAATATTAATATAATATAATTTAACATAATATAAAATCATTTAATATAATATAATTGCAGTGCAATTGCATTGGTGTGGAAAATAAAACTTCTGTTTTTATCAAATGTTTTTATGAATTCATTATTATTATTAGATTAGTCATTTAGCAGACTCTTTTATCCAAAGCGACTTACAAATGAGGACAACGGAAGCAATCAAAATCAACAAAAGAGCAATGATATGCAAGTAGCATTTTTTTTATTATATGATAAATAAAAAGAAAACAGATAGAATAGAAGAAGAATAGAGCAAGCTAGTGTTAGAGGCCTTTTTTGCTTTTGTTAACTGTATAATAAATAAAAAGAAAATGAATAGATAGAAAACAAAAAGATTAGAGAAGCTAGTGTTAGTTTTTTTAAAGAAAACAAGCAGTTTGTAAATGAATAGAGTGCAAGTCTAAAAGGGGCAAGTTTTTTTTTTTAAATAATAGAATTAGATTAGAGATTGCTAGAGTAAGAGGGTCAAATAAAGACGGAAATATTTATTAAAATCATTAATAACATTATCAGAGAGTAGGCTACAATAAGAAAAAGAGTAATACAAACATTTAGGAAAATGTATTTATGTCGTCTGAATTTGTTTCCCTTGGCACTTGTTAAAAAAAATAAAATAAACACCACCACGAATAATGCGCAGTGGTTAGTATTCTCGACTGAGTTACGTACGCTCGTGCGCAGTCCATCAATAGAGCAGCGTGCGCGTTACGTAGCCATCTTGTGTAGAGCAAAGGAAGCGGAGCCGTTAGCGCGAGATCTGCACTGACAGCCGACAGACTGACAAACAAACCGTCGTTCTGCTCCCGACAGACTGCGTTAACGTAAGAAACGGAGAGCAAACATGCGTTACGACGTGTCAAGATGTCTATCCGATGTGTTTCGCGGAGAATGTGTGCTTTTGAAGACGGCAGAGCGCTAAAAACAGACGGCGCCTCAGAGTCGCGCGAGTCCAGCGACTGGAGAGTTTCAACTGCGAGGGCGGCCTGAGGGAAAACTCTCACTCCGGGACATGGCCTTCGTTTAGGCCGCGGAGAATAAACACACGGGCTTGGCAGGATTAAACACAGCTGAAATAAAGCTGTCGTTGTGTTTGGAGCTTCAGGAGTTTCAGTTTAAAGGATTTAAAGGACTAAAAATGGCGCGATGAGGACGGAGCTCTGAGGGAGTCTTGCGTTAGCGTGACGCTAACTGAAAATTACATGACATATTTTCATATAACTTACATTGCGTTGCTACGCTTACATTGGAGCTGTGCGCTTCACTCTGACGTGCTGAGAGAGACACTTAAAGCTGTCAAAATGTCTAAAATGCCATCGAAAAAGAAGAGCTGTTTTCAGATCACTAGCGTAACGCAGGCTGCGCAGGTGGCGGCCAGCAGCAACACGGACGACACCGAGAGTTTAGACGAGAGCCCAGGACTGAGGACATGTCCTCATCCGAGATATACGACATGTTCAAAGCTGGAGATTTCGAGCCGGAGACGTGTGATGTCAGTTTATCGGACGAATCCCTACATAACGAGGCCGAAACATCTGGGGCGAGCGCCCAAGATGCTCCCATAACGAACATACCTGGTTCTCGCAATGCGAGTGCGGTTCATATAAACCCACCTGTCCGTTCAGTCAGTGGGTCTGTATCTTCCCAGTCTTCGGTTGCATCTAATGCACCGTCCAGCATCCAGACTTCATCAGTTAGCAGTTCTGCCACAGTAAGTAGCTGCAGCTCCCGTTTCAGGGTCATCAAATTAGACCATGGCACAGGTGAACCCTTCAAAAGAGGTAGGTGGACTTGCACTGAGTTTTACGAGCGAGATACAGACGCTTCCTCATCCGGCCGGACTATGGATAGCGTTAAACACGCAAGCGCCGCGGATCATAGCGCAGAAAAGGACGGACAAGGAGTCGCCGGCGGTTCGGTGGCTCTGCGTGTTGGGTCTTCAACATCTGCAGCAGAACCTCATACAGATAGTGGCTACTTATCTGCCCCATCGAACCCGCCTGCGGAGCTTCAGCAGCAAACCCTAGGCATCTCGCAGCAGGGATTAGGGCTTGCAGCCCAGAATGCCCATATCAAATCTCCAAGCATGCCTTTGGCAACTCAACCACAGCCGTTTTTCCCAGGTAAACAGGTGCAGAAACCTGGGCAGATTCTTCAGAGTGTTGTTCCATCGAATCAAGCCCAAACGGTCTCGGTGGCTTCGCTTCCACTCGTGACCCCGTTAAACCAGGGTCCGGCACCTGTCATGACTCCTGCAGCGCCGGGAAACACCGCTCACGTGCTCGGATTAGTTCCCCAGCCCGTGGACGGCAGAGGGCTTCCCATCAGCCAGTCAGTGCATGTTCAGGGGCTTTTACAGCAGTTAGGCATCAGCACGGCTCTAGCGACCGTGTCGGCCGCAGCTGTTGTACAGCAGGCACCAGTTCCACTCATTCAGCCGGCGGTAACCGTGTCTGTCAGCCCCCTTGCTGGGGTCCCTGGTGTGCAAAATGTGCCTGCTGTTGTGTCCAGTGCCTCTAATGCCCCCCAGAGCATGCCAAATCAGACACCGCAGAATCCGCCTCAGGGAGTCCACGGCGGGTTGCTAGGAGGACTGGGTGCGCAGACGACCCCCGCTAACTTTTGCCAGCTTCCCACCGGCATCGCCCAGGCCGAGGAGAACCAGAGGAAGCCCGACGGGCTGCTCCAGAGCTCTGTACTCATAGGAAAAGATGCCATCAAACCCCTGAATCCCGAGGGCGTGCAGCTTCCCACACCTGCTGTCAGCAGCCTGTTTGGAATAGCTATTCCCTTTGATGGGGATGAGGACAGGTAAACCTTAATTCTTGATGTTGCTCACTTCGATTAAAATAGTTCAAGTAATTAATCAAATATGTGTTGGGTAAACCATTTTATCACATCTTTTGCAGGAGTTGCAAATATTTACTTTTGAAAGCATGTTACCTTGAAAATATGAGTCAATTTTTTTGCATCAGAGTGAAAATGTTCGTTGACTCGTATGTTTTTCTTTCCTGTTATTTTTTTTATTTTTTTAAGTGGGTAGTTTTTCACTAAACTTGTCCTGGAGGCCCCCTAAATGATCCTTTTTTTAACAGACTGTGGTGACGCATTTCCACGTAAATCAGGGACGTCCAAACCTGTCCCTGATGGGCCACTGACCTGCAGAGTTCAGCTCCAGACCTAATTAAACACACCTGAACCAGCTAATCAAGGTCTTCAGGATTACTAGAAACTTCCAGGGAGGTGTGTTAAAGTTGGTTGGAGCGGAACTCCCAGGAACAGGATTGGACACCCCTGTCATAAATTTACCAATGTTTTTGTCCATTTTTTATAAAATGTATGTACATTATAACACTGTTCTTTGTGTTATATTACCTTGCCATTAATTCAGTTAAATCAGAAATCTAGTTAATGCTGTTGTGTGGGTATTTCTAAAATAATCTCTCTATTTTATTTATTTTTGGGAAAGGCATAGAAACACTATTGTAGGTTTTTGGATTCCTTGGCTCACGGTGAGTCGAATGCATACCAAAATGTACACTTTTACAGGTGAAGATTTTTTAACATTTTTAATTATCCGAAAAAGTTGTTTTTCTTTCGCTAATGCAAAAATCACCTCAATAGAAGTTTACCCAACTGTGATGACTTCTGAGAACCCAGTAAATGTGAAAAAGGTCTATTCCACATTTTGAATGTCACCTTGATTTTACACATCTGATTAAAGTCACCAGCTCATTTATATTGTATTGACATCTAAAATAAGAAGGTGGTCTCCAGGTCAGGAAACTTAATTTGTAACAATGTAATGATTATTTCTTCAAATCATGTTATACCAGATGTTTTGAGCTAATTACTACAAATCTATTTTACATAGTAAGAATAGTTTTAATTTGCTAGGTAGTAGTGAAGTAATCCTTATCACTTTGGTTCAGGTGTGTTTGATTACGTTTGTTGCTAAACTCTGCTGTACTGTAGTTCTCCAGGAGCAGGATTGGCTGCCTTGACTTCAAAGGATTTTACTCAAATGTGTAAAGGTCCGTCGGCCTTTATTCACCTATATGTCATTCCAAACCTGTAAGACTTTTCTTTCATCTGCAGAAGACAAAATATATTTTAAACTGTTTTAGTCTATGCAGTTTAATTCTGTTAAGGGTTTAAAACAAAGGTGCTGCTTTTAAAGTATCTTCTGTTGTGTTTTACAGAATAGAAAAGAAGAAAAGGACACTTTGTTCTCAAGCTTCAGTGGAACAAGTTCATATTTAATGTGTGGTTATTTTACTGTGAACTTGAGAGGAACAGATTTCATAAAATTCACCTTGACTAGCTTTTTTAAAAGTCAGTGCACACATGGCTTTGTTTAGATCTGAGGAAGCACCTAGCATCATTTTTTTGCAGGTAGTTATTTCCCCTGTCCTGCAAACCACTTCACACTTCTTTTAAAAAAGGCAGCCTTATGAGCATTTCATTGGTAAAGCCTTTGGAAAGTTTGACACGAGTGTCTGACTCAAGTGATCTCGTTTTGTGTTTGTGGAAAAAATTCACGCCAAATTTACCCAGCGCACTATCCAGTTCCTAAAGATTTGTTTTGGTGCCACTGTTTCCTCCTCATATGCTTTTCACCAGAAGTTGAGCTGTTTATTTAGACTGATTAGGTGATGTTAGTGTGTTTCCTATCTTGTGACGTGCAGAAGCTGCTCTCCGCTCTATGCACTAACACTGATAAGGCCTTCAAACATGTGTAACATCTGCACGATGTTATTATGCTGCATATGGACGTTGTTTACTCTCAGCAGTTGGTAGGAATCCAAGAAAAATCTGTACATTCTGTGCTGAATACATGCTGTCACCATTCTTGGCAGGCTTTTGAGAAGTTCAGAGATGGACCTGTAACCTATACAGGTTTAGATTAAATTGTACACATTTGTATTTATATTTAGGGTGTTAGTAACATTTTCATTGCAAAAAAAAAGACTTATTTTTATTCTTATACTGTTTAATGACAATTAAGCAGTTTAAACCAAATTATTTAGTAGATTTTTAGAATTATAGTTCCTGTGATAATGTTTGTTGCATTAGATGCTGGTTTTAATGAAACAAAATTACTAGTACTACTATTGTATTACTGTGCAAATGGGTTTTCTTTTGTATTACGTAGACTTTAACTTTGGTGCACAGATTAGGGAACGAAGAACTGAAGGATGTTTGATTTCCACTTGTTTTTTTTTTTGAGAATGCTTGGAAATATTGCAACATGTGGTGGCAAATGTTATCAAGGTTAAAGGAAAGACAGCAAAGGGTGAGTTTTCAAAATAGCTTTTTTACTGTTACTGATGGTAGTAGTTGATATGCTTTTCCTCTGTTTATTTTGTTGGCATAAATGCACGCACATTCATATTTGAGCAGTGAGATTTACCAAAATGATTGGAAAATAGACAAGGCAACGGTCAGTTTTATTTTGGCTTGATATTATTGAGAATGTGAGTAAACTTGAAAAAAAAAAATCAAATTTGATTCAGTGGAGTTTCTTAATCCGATTCGGAGAAATCCTCTGCAGTGAATGGGTGCTGTCAGAAAGAGAGTCAAACAGCTCCAGTCCATCAGTTAATGTCTTGTGAACCGAACAGCTGTGTGTTTGTAAGAAACAAATGACATTTTTTGACAAAATACATTTTTACTTCAAACTGTTGCTTCCAGTCGTCTTCAGGAGAGACTCTTCAGTCTGAATCAGGAGAGAAATCTGCACAGATCAAGCACTGTTTATAAGCTGTTTATAAGCTTTTTAATCAGCTGTTTGGACTCTCATTCTGACGGCACCCATTAACTGCATAGGATCCATTGATGAGCAAGTGATGTAATGTTACATTTCTCTGAATCTATTCCAGTGCAAAAACAAACTCGTATACATCTCGGATGATTAAGTATGAGGACATTCAAAAATGTAATTTTTGTGTGAACTATTCCTTTTAGTCTGCTGTTGAAAGAAGGTGAGGTTGTCCCAAACCAAAGACATCTTTTCTCTCACCTTTTAGACTGAGATATGCACATCAGCGTTTGAGTAGCTAATCTGTTTATACTAAAGATTATTGCATTAACTGAGGATGATGCGAGATGTCTCAGTTCTCTAGCCTCCTTCACTAAATACCCAGGAAATGACCCTTGATAATTTTGACTTTCACTCATCACTTTCTGTTCCCCTATAAACACCATAAGAAAGAGGAAGTGACCTTTTAACAGATATTAAGATATGAATCACTTTATTGACTTAAATGGCATCACGGTTGAAGCAATGGTGAACGCCTCAGGATTTGTAGAGAATGCGTTACAGGGTTCAGAACAGCTTAACTTTGAATACGTTTGGACAGTTAAAGAGTTTTGTTTCTCACCTATGCAATGAAGCTCTGTTTTTAAAAGAAAGTTTGTTGTTTTAATCCTCTTGTTGTTGTAGTTGTTATCTTCCAGGGGTTGTGCAACTACACCTACTTGACTATTGGCATCTTTGTATTTGTTGATAGATTATGAAAAATTAGTATAGTCTGACGTTTTTACATGTTTTGCTTTGCACCTGTTTGAGAAATAGCAGTAGCTGAAGTTTGTTTGTTTGTTTGAAGAGCAGGTGTGGTGCTGATGTCTTATTCCTCACAGTAATTGTGCAGGTGAGTCAGTCCTCTCACGGCGCTCTGACAGTTAGGCGTTTGTATATATTATGCCATCATGCTTTCATGTTTTGGAAGACGTGCCCTTGTACATGAAAGCGTTGACCCTACAGCTGAGTCTGTAACTGACTCATATGAATCGGAAACGTTAGAATGTGTGCTCACTTTTTTAACAAACTAGTGACATTTCTGTCATCTGAGTCTTATGACCCAAATCTCCAGAAGGTTGAAAATGCTATGTGAAACATCAGAGATTACTTTTTTGAACGGAGACAAAATTACATTGCATTTAGAAATTTGTTTAACTTTTTGGATGTTAATAGAAATATGATGGATCAAGTCAAAGGACTTGAGTGTAGAAAGAATCTGGACTTCCTCTATTTGTCTATTGTGTGTTTCAATTGAATTTAAAAGGACAGTTCACCCAAAATGAAAATTCTCACATGTCGATCCAAACCCGTAAGACCACAAATTAAGATATTTTTGATGAAATCCGAGAGCTTTCTGACTCTCCATAGACAGAAATGCCACTGAAATGTTCCCAGACCCAGAAACGTAGCAAGGACATTGTTAAAATAGTCCATGTGACATCAGTGGTTCAACCGTAATTTTATGAAGCTATGAGAATACATTTTGTGTGCAAAGAAAATAACAATAATGACTTTATTCAACAATTTCTCATAGCTTTGTAAAATTACGTTTAAGAATAATTAGAACAATCTTTAGCGCGCACTAAATAACAGAGTGTCATACCTATACTAGTGCTGTCAAACGATTAATCGTGATTAATTGCATCCAAAATAAAAGTTTTTGTTTACATAGCAGTGTTTCCCACACGTTGATTTATTCGTGGCGGCCCGCCACAATATCCACATCAACCGTCACAAATACCCACCACCCCCTGCCATCAGCTCCCGCTTCTCACACACACGAGCGCGACTTTAGCACAATATTTAGCGTTTTTTTTCCCATAAACGGTACATACTAACAAACCTAGCGACTTTTTAAAAAAAAAAACGTAGCTTTCATTCAGTTGGAAGATGTCGCCAGTACTGCCCCTGGAGCGTGAGGTCTGACTTTCCCGGCGCAGTGTCACCTCTCTCGGTGTCTGTTCTGAGCAGTGAGTGGCAGAGAAGCAGTGCTTTCAGCTGGCCGTACTGCAGCAGACTCGTCAATAAATGAGTACAAAACAGCGTTTCCAAGCACCTGTCACTTACTGACTGTTTGAACTTTTAAATTTGAACACAATTCGTCTGTTAAAATGCTCATAGTTTGTTACTCAGGCAGTGCGCTGAATAAGACAAAACGGTAATATAGCCAAAATCACCGCATATAGTCGCTTTTTTAGTGTAAGTTAGATGTATGTTGATTTTATCAGACGATGTCGCGACTATAAATCAGGATTTAAGGAGTATAGTGAGAGTGATTCCTGGTTAACGTAGTATTTATGGGTCGTGTTTAATCACTATTTATACCTGTTTTATGTATGACAACAGAAAATATGTAAATGTTAACAGCTTTATTGGACATTCAGTTGTATTATAGTTAATAGAGTAGAAAATCTAAAGTGCTAAAACTTGTCTGAACGCAAACTTGACGCAATGATGTCATAAATATGCAAATTAATATGTGACGTCACCTGCCGCCACAAGTGTCACAAAATCCTGTTGGAAACACTGCATAGTACAGGTGCATCTCAATAAATTAGAATGTCGTGAAAAAGTTCATTTTTTCTTGTAAGTTATTTCAAAAAGTGAAACTTTCATATATTTTAGATTCATTGCATGTAAAGTAAAACATTTAAAAAAAAATTGTTTTAATTTTGATGATTAGAGCTTACTGCTCATGAAAGTCAAAAATCAGTATCTCAAAATATTAGAATATTTACATTGGAGTTTCAATTAATGACCATCCCTACAGTATAAATTCTGGGTATCTCTTGTTCTTTGAAACCACAATAATCGAGAAGACTGCTGACTTGGCAATGATCCAGAAGACGAACATTAACGCCCTCCACAAAGAGGGTAAGTCACAGAGGGTCATTACTGAAAGCTGTGGCTGTTTACAGAGTGCTGTATCAAAGCATATTAAATGCAAAGTTGACTGGAAGGAAGAATTTGGGTAGGAAAAGGTGCACAAGCAACAGGGATGACCGCACGCTTGAGAATACAGTCACGCAAAGCTGATTCAAACACTTGAGAGAGCTTCACAAGGAGTGAACTGAAGCTGGAGGCAGTGCATCAAGAGTCACCACGCTCAGACGTCTTCAGGAAAAGGTGCACAAGCAACAGGGATGACCGCACGCTTGAGAATACAGTCAAGCAAAGCTGATTCAAACACTTGGGAGAGCTTCACAAGGAGTGGACTGAAGCTGGAGTCAGTGCATCAAGAGTCACCACGCTCAGACGTCTTCAGGAAAAGGGCTACCAAGCCACTTCTGAACCAGAGACAACGTCAGAAGCATCTTACCTGGGCTGTGGAGAAAAAGAACTGGACTGTTGCTCAGTGGTCCAAAGTCCTCTTTTCAGATGAAAGTAAATTTTGCATTTCATTTGGAAACAAGGTCCCAGAGTCTGGAGGAAGAGTGGAGAGGCACAGAATCCATGTTGCTTGAAGTCCAGTGTGAAGTTTCCACAGTCAGCGATGATTTGGGTGCCGTGACGTCTGCTGGTGTTGGTCCACTGTGTTTTCTACAGTCCACAGTCAACGCAGCCATCTACCAGGAAATTTTTAGAGCACTTCATGCTTCCTTCTGCTGACAAGCTTTATGGAGATGCTAATTTCATTTTCCAGCAGGACTTGGCACCTGCCCGCACTGCCAAATGTACTAAAAGCTGGTTCAATGACCATGGTGTTACTGTGCTTGATTGGCCAGCAAACTCGCCTGACCTGAACCCCATAGAGAATCTTTTTTTCTTTTTTGGGTATTGTCAAGAGGAAGATGAGAGACACCAGACCCAACAATGCAGATGATCTGAAGGCCGCTATCAAAGAAACCTGGGCTTCCATACCACCTCAGCAGTGCCACAAACTGATCACCTCCATGCCACGCCGAATTGAGGCAGTAATTAAAGCAAAAGGAGCCCCTACCATGTATTGAGTACATATACAGTAAATTATCATACTTTCCAGAAGGCCAACAATTCACTAAAAAAAATTTTTTTATTGGTCTTATGAAGTATTCTAATTAGAGCTGTCACGATTCGTCGATTTTAGTCGACTAGTCGATTTTGAAAAATCGTCGACTTCATTTTGCTGCGTCGACTAACTGCAAAATACCGGAAGTGCCGCATTTCACGGAGGAGAATCCACAAAACACATTATTAGACTATTTTCCAAGGCTGCATTACATTAAACCCATTTAAAAATCATAATTAAGCATAATTGTGAATTCACAAAAGCTATGATTTAATTAAATAATTATATGCCATGCAGTTCTAACACAGTATATACGCTTTAATTATTTACATGCGTGTAGGTTAAGTATGTGCGTCACACAGTGGCTCCGTTCACAGTAGTTCCACAGAAACTTATTTACATGTGGAGCATCTTAAACTCATCTCTGCATGTTGTTGTGAGTTTGGGTTTATTATAACGTTCATCTGGGAACGCAACGTGCGCCATTTCATCAGATTTGTAAGATAAATCATTTATAAACCTGTGCAAACACAGGATACAGAATACATCGCGATTTCAAAATAAAAGCTCAAACCCTCACTCTGAGTTTACACGTTTTGATGTCCACATATTCATTTAATTACAGTGGTTATAGCATTTCTGTCCTAAAGAAATGGACAAATATTAAAGATTAAGTGGACATTTGAATTAAATGGTGCTTGGTCAATATTAAACAAGGATTAGATCGAGCAGTAATGTTTAAAAATAATCATCAGGCGCCCCCTGCATGCCTTTGTTGTAATGCGTTATCTACATTAGCTCTATTGTTTATAATATATTATGTATTTTAACAGTTTTGTTCAATAAAACCATATGATTTCTTGCTTTTGATACTTTATTTGAACTAATTATTATTGCATCATTGCTATTATATATGTATTTTAAGTCATTTTAAAAGCTATTGTTCACTTACATCTATTTTTATTACCACAAAAACATTATTAGAATTATAGGGCCCTATGAAATCCATTTTATTTCCAAATTCATTTTTTTCCATTTTCATTTTTCTATACTCTGTTTTAATGGTTAAATTAAATTTTATTAATCAAAAAGCCTGTGTAATTAATTGAGTTTTACAGTTTTATCTGTACCAAATTTTTATTTTCTGGATTCCATTTTAATGGTTCCATTAATTTTCTTTTTCAGAAATACTGCACATTTACATTTTTCTCATAAATAAATTCTGGTAAATAATATTTCTGGTAAATACTCCTTTATTTGAAATACTGATTATAATTGTATTATTAGACTAGAACACGTGGATATGTTGTCATTCTTACACTATAATACTGAACTGATTTCAGTGATCTGGACTGAGATGAGATGGACACTTGCTTCTTGCACTCTATGTTGCACTTTACTTTTGCTTTAAAAAAGGATTTCATAGAAATTTGGATTTAATTAGGTTTAATAAAATATTCTTAAGTAAAATTGATTATTTTTTTTGCTGGAAATTAATCGTTTAGATTAATCGATAAATTAGTCGATAGATTAATCGAAATAAAAATAGTCGTTAGTGGCAGCCCTAATTCTAATTTGTTGAGATAGTGAATTGGTGGGTTTTTGTTAAATGTGAGCCTAAATCATTACAATTAAAAGAACCAAAGACTTAAACTACTTCAGTCTGTGTGCATTGAATTTATTTAATACACGAGTTTCACAATTTGAGTTGAATTACTGAAATAAATTAACTTTTCCACGACATTCTAATTTATTGAGATGCACCTGTATATGTGTATGTACTGTGTATATTTAAGTATATATAAATACACACACATGCATGTATATATTTTAAAAAAATGTTACGTTTATATATTAAATATTTTTATATATAATTAAATTATATGAATATAAATATATACATGTAAATGCATGTTGTATGTGTGTATTTATATATACATAATAAATCTACTCTAGTAAATATACATAAATAATTGCGATTAATCGTTTGACAGCACTAATCTATACACATTTTTCCCAGAACGTTCTTGCGACCCGGTAGCAATTCTTTCATGACCCGGTAGTGGGTCGTGACTCAGTGGTTGGGGACCTCTGCTCTACAGCATGTAGGTTGAATCCAAATAGGTTTTCTGAGCAGATCAATCATTTTAAAACTTTCTGTGAGACGGAATTTCACAAACAGTGAGTTAGTGATTGGGATTCTCTCAGCCGAAGCGCGCATAGTCGACTCTCAACAGCTCGCGAATCTCCAGTGTCAGATTGAGTTATTACATATTTGATTAAAATATTTTCCTTATTGTCCGGCTATTCCATTTTATCAGTGGCACATGCATTTTTTTTTTTTTTTTTTCTCTTTTTTTTACTTGTTTGCATTATTTTATTTTATTTGAATTTAAGGCAATAGATTTTTTGGTAACATTTTACAAAGCAACAATTTTTAAGAAGTCTCATTTGTTAATGCATTATTTAACATTAACTAACAGAGAAATTATTATTATTATTATATAATGGTGCCATGCCATGGACCCTACACAAAACGAGCCGAACCGTGGCTCCGAAACCGTGAACCGAACCGAACTGAACAGTGGGATTGGTGTATCGTTACACCCCTACTCATGGAACATTAAAATCTTTTTTTGCGGTACATGGGAGTTTTTGAGAAATTGGTGTTTCCATTGGGCGAATTTTCGATTCGCAATTTGAAGGGTAATGGAAATGCAGCTACAGATCTCATCCAAAATAATCCATCTATAATTGCGTGTAGAGTAACATTGTGTTTTTGTTTGAATGTTTTTCACTAGTAATGCTAAATGCAAATACTGAACCTTGAGAAACTAGCAGTTAAGAAATTTCTGAACTTAGCATCTGAATTTAGCATCGCCTACTTTGCACCTGGGTCTCCTCGAGTACTGTTATCGATTCAGAACAGCTACTGAATGACAACAGAAACTATGCTTTGAGGACAAAAATATAATCTGTTCGATACGGCATAGCGACAATAAGTAACCCTTACTGTAGGAAATGTTTATTTCTAGATATCAGTAGAGCTGTATTTGTCCTACATGTTGGTGAACTGCCAGTGTTTGCAAATTATGTGGCTAAAGATTAACCATGAATTATTAAACCAAACATGTTCCCGAAGTGGGCGTGGTTAAATGTGTCAGATGCTATGCCAACTAATGGTGTATTAGGTGTGGTAAGCTGTGCTATCTAACAGTGATGGTAAGCTTATTTTGCCAAATGATTCAACTCGCCGCTTGACATGACACAGTTTAGCATTTTTTTGAGACTCTGTTTCTGTGTCCCTGAGTTTTATAGACAATTTGTTTTAATTTCAGTTGATAGCAGACATCCTGAAATATAAATAAGAGTATTTGTGATACCCTTTTCTTTGAATGCTCTGTTTCTATAGATACTTTGTTATTAGAGTTATACAGCTCTGTGTACAGAAACCTGTTTCTGTGTAATCCTCTGCCAGCTTCACGTCCCCAGGGTAATTCCATTTGTCAGTCGTCATCTTTTGGTGGAAACATGAAAGAATATTTCCACAAGTGTTTTTTTTTGCGCACCATTTGAATGAATTTGACTAATTATCCGTTTTGGGTAATCTGTTCTCTCTGTATTTGTTTCCGTTTAGTCTTTTTGACTGAATTTACGTAACCATTTGTTCAAGAATTACCAAGCCCACGTGGAAATTTTCGCAACGAGTTTTGTAGAAAGCTTTGCAGAATTTAAGCACAAATCTATGGATTCCTTCATTTTTTTTATGTACATGTTGTATGCCTGCACTTTTTGTAATTGTACCCTTTTTTGTACCTCACTTTTACAAGCTCTATTTACTTAAAAAAAAGAAATGATTAAATTATTAAATATTTTGCCTTAATTGCTAAATTGATCCAAATTGCCTTAATTACTTCCATGTACCAAATAGGGCT
Source organism: Schizothorax lantsangensis (assembly GCA_027422415.1). NCBI lineage: Eukaryota > Metazoa > Chordata > Actinopteri > Cypriniformes > Cyprinidae > Schizothorax > Schizothorax lantsangensis. Next base: position 31,962,200 of record CM049843.1, on the reverse strand, counting down.
GCAACGTTAGTCGACATTATCGCAACGTCGACAATAAAAAATTGTCGACAAATATTTTTGTTGTCGAGTAGTCGTTTGATCTCATATGACCTAATGTAGAGCCTGCAATACTGCGGTTTGACCAGTGTGGCGCTGTAGCGCAAGACTTATTCAGCCCCTTTTTAGAGCAAGATGTAAAATAAGCCTTTCTCTCAGAACGAAATAAACAACAAAAACTGACAGCAGTGTGAAAGCAACAGTTAAAAATGCATCTGATTACAACGAGTGGATGTTTGCGAGCTCTGCATTCATAACGTAAATTACTCCAGTAGAGTTCGGTACATTATGTTTATTTATATAGTACTTATGCAATAGCCTAATTGAAGCAGCTTTACGGTATTAAACATGAAAAACAGATAGTGTCGCTTTCATTAGAATTACAACTTTTTTCTGTTATAAAGCAGCTCTCCAGTGTGAGCTAGCTAATGATAAAATATTTTTATTAGGGGAAAAAAAAATATTTCATTAAAGTGACAGTTTGGTTTGCAGAGATCAAATCTTGACTAGCTCAGGGCTGTTTTGATTATCATTTACATTTACATTTATGATTTAGCAGACGCTTTTATCCAAAGCGACTTACATTGCATTCAAGTTACAATTTAATTTGATGCTCTTGCTTTCCCTGGGAAGAATCCATGATCTTGCTGTAGCGCCATGCTCTACTATTTGAGCTACAGGAGCGTCAAACCCTATAAGAGACATTATGGTGAATAAAATAGTTTATCGCATCTTATCACTTACCTTTATTTTGTTTCTTATCTATATGCTTCAAGAGATGTTAGGCAGAATCAAAATGTGTCATTCAGTTACTTTTTCTGTAGCATTAAATGGTGAGAGAGTCTCTGTCTGTCATCTCATTTTGTGTGCCATATTTTTATAATGAATTGGTAACATTACAATAAGGTTATTTGTTAACATTAATGTATTAATTAACATGAATACAATACTGTATTAATAAGTATTAATCTTTGTTAAGCGGTTAATAAAAATACTGTTATGTTAGTTCACAATGCATTACAGAAAAAAACTTGTGATTTTAATAATCTTAGTAAATGCGATTTTAAGATTAACAAAGTATAGAAGTATTGTTCATTATTAATTCATGTTAGGCAAGGCAAGTTTATTTATATAGCACATTTCATACACAAAAAAAATTAAAAAACACAAAAGTGCTTTACATAAAAGGAAGTAAATACTTAAAAATAATAATCACAACAATAAAAACAAGGAATTAAAAAATAATAATAATCACAACAATAAAAACAAGGAATTAAAAAAAATAATAATCACAACAATAAAAACAAGGAAATAAAAAAATTCACGAATTTATGAATTACACAGACAGGAAGCACGGCGGGATAAAAATTCTAACTACATAGCTGGTGAAATAATCTCATGCTATAATCACATTAAAAATAATCTTTATAAGTCCCACTTCTGATGTAAAATAAGCATGAGCTATATGTAAAGTTTTAGCGACAACTTCAAGCGATCGACTCGCATTCAAGAGCTCCAGCTTCATTAGCAGTGTTAGCCTTTAAAATAAACTTACACTTAATACAAGCCTGTTACTTTACAGAAAACACTCGATTTCAAAGTCAGTATCTGATTATACTGTGCATAATAAATTCACGTGTATGAATTACACAGACAGGAAGCACGGCGGGATAAAAATAACTACATAGCTGGTCTCATGCTAACACAAACTTTATAAGTCCCACTTCTGATCATGAGCTCGACAACTTCAAGCGATCGACTCGCATTGCTTTCATATGCAACTTTTAACCACCACATTCCTATTCACGATCATTCTGGCAGCACTTGAAGACAGCATCAGTGAAAACACAGAGACGATGGTAGCTTTAGCAATAAGCCTTACAGAGTGCCAAGAAGCTCTTTCAGAAAGGCAATTTGGAAAACAAACGCATAACGTTTGCGCACGAAGCGTTGGTATTAATTCCTAAACATATAGGGGACGTTACTGATTTTTTTCCGGGATATTTCCTTTGAAAATGAAATTTAAGCACGGTGTCCTCGGCTCAGATGGAGGGAGTCTATGGAGACTCCTATGTTCATTAGTGCATCCCAAAACACAACACTTGAAATGCCTCTTTGGTGCTGACATATCTCCAGTAATGGCGGAGGTGGACCGCAGCTTTTCACTCAGGGCTGTGTTTATGCTAATAGGGCAGAGAGTGTCACAAATGGGCGGGACTTTTCCCCCTCGGTGACGTGCACAGAGGGAGAATCTGAAACGGCTCATTTGGAGAGACTGTTTATGATTTATTGGTTTTATAAAAAAATGAGTGGGTGGATTTTTAACATTATAGGCTGGTTGTTTTCACTCACTGCGGCCACACAACTGTTCAAACACCTTTATAAAAGTGATTTTTGCATAATAGGTCCCCTTTAACACATTTTGCTTCATAATGAATTTATTCCACAGCTTTTTGTGACTAGAAGGTGTTATGTTAATTATGAGGTTTGACATTTTGTGTTTCCTAAACAAATTACGTTTTCGATCACAACTCTGAGTTAGTGACAGCTATTTTGTAGCTATAAATGTTCAATTATTCAGTATTGTATTCACATTCACAAAAGACCACATTTAAACATTTGGAGTAGTTTTTATTTTTAATTTTTTTTAGATGCTTTAGATTTATAATTTGCCAAATTTTGTATTTTTTTTATTATAGAAACCATAGGTTAAGGCAATTCTATGGAAGCCCATTTCTGCCACTGAAAAAAAAAAAAAGGTAATTGCAACTTCTCACAATTCTGACTTTTTTTCTCGCAATTGCGAGTTTCTATATTGCAATTCTGACTTTTTTCTCTGGGAATTTTGAGATATAATCTTGCAATTGGGAGTTGTAAATTCAGAATTGTGAGATATAAACTTGCAATTGTGTGTTATGAAGTTAGAACTGCAAGATATGAACTCGCAATTCTGATTTTTGCCTGATTTAAACCCGGAATTCTGAAAAAAGAAATCAAAATTGCAAGGAAAACAAATCAGAATTGTGATACAAAAACTCTCAGTAACCGGTTTTATTTTTTGTTCAGCGGCAGAAATGAGCTTGCATACAATTCCAGTGAAGCCAGATTTAAAATAAATAATAATATGTGAGTCAAAGGATAATGGTCACTTTGTAACATTCCCTGTGCTGCATGATCGACCAAAGAAAATCGAATTAATCTCCTTTTAGTGAAGCTGTATAAACTTGGCTGTAAATCAATGTGATCATTTGTGTAGGGGATCTGTGACTCACACTCAATGGCTGTTCTGACTTTTCCTGTTTGGCATATTTTCACTCTGAACTCTGAATACTTCAGGCCTGTACTCAGGCGCCAGAGCTGTTTCACACCCTGAGCCTTTTCACTCTTAAGATATGAATGGCCATTCAACTTTGTCTTGAAAGCCCTTGAGGCATCACAGCAGATTTGTTTTGGTCTGTCCTTCCAAAGCTTTGACATTATTACCTTATTCATATCTCTCTCTCTCTTTCTTTCTTTTATCTGCAAGGAATCCCTCCACGGCTTTCTATCAGGCCTTCCCAAACGACAGGTCAAAGGCCATCAGTGATGGGTATGATCACTGTGTGTGTATTACATTGCACTCTTGGCAGCCGTGAGTGTGCATGGAGTGAGCATGGCATTTGTGGAAGTGTTTCAGGTCTAAGTGTCTGACATCCATAACTCTTACATTTGGACCCTTTTCACAGGCGGATGATGCAGTCACACAGTTATTAGCATTGTAGATCGTTTGTAAAATCATAGAATCACGGTTGTGCTTTCCCCCCCCACAAATATAGTCTTCTATTCACCACAGTAGAAGTTTACTCCGCTATGACTACTTCTGAGAAATGTGAAAAGGGTCCATTGTTGACACTTTTGGCTTGGGCATCTTTAAGGCCACTCATACACATGAGAAAGCGCTGACTGAGAAGATGTGTTTGAAGGGTGTAGATAGACTTGGGTCAGTTAGACTGGAGTTACTTCATTGGTCAATGGATGCCTTGGTCAGAGTGTGTTGCAGCAAATGTTTACTCAATTATTGGATGCATGATGGTACATCCACAGTAGTGTTGCTAAAATACAGCTTTTTATCAATACTGAAGTATCTAAAACTTTAAAATATCTAGTACTCTATTTTTTATTTTTTGCAGTATCGATGCACCGATACCAGCTGCGCTTTCTCGCTCGCTCTTCTCTCTGATAGCCACACACACCAGAGTAATGAGAGCATTTAACCTGTTGTCTAACAAAATACACATTTATTAACATATTTTTTACTCCAAACTCACTTCATAACATCAGCCGAGTGTTTGAAATAACCTCCTTTTGTCATCTGATGTGGTTTCTTTTTATTCAGGTACAGTGATAGCTGGAAGCCTTCGTCTATATTAGGGATTTCCTGGATCGCCAGAAGTAATATTATTATTGTGAGGCATATGTGGTGTTTCTGCACGAGGGCGCCTCCCGGCTTACAGTATGAATGAAACGGATATCACATGTGTTTATAGCACAAAATAATGCTCACACCACCCCATTTTGGGTAATAATGAAAAAAAAAAAAAAACTTCTCTCTGAAGAAATTGAAGCAGCAAAATAGAAAATGCACAAGTTTATCTCCAGTGTTTTGCCACCTCAACAAGTTTTCATTCATTTAAAAAATATACCTCATTTAGGGCCCTATGTAATCTGTTTTACCGTATTTTTACCCAGATTCCATTTTTTTCCATCAAATTCCAATTTTTTTTTTTTTTTTTTTTTTTTTTTCTGGACTCGTTTTTAATGGAAAATTACATTTTATTAATCAAAAACCATGCCTAATTAATTAAAATCATGAAACTTATACAATTTAACATAAATTTATTAAAAGTTTAACAAAAATTACATTGTTAGAGCCCAATGAAATGTTTTATTTTTTCTCACATTCAGTTTTATTGTTACCAAATTTTGTTTAAGCATGTCTAATTATTTGAATGCGTAAAAACAAGTTATTAAAATGTATTTTTACAATAGCCCTGTAAGTTTTTTTTTTTCACAGAAATTCTGTGTTGTGTATTTTAAATTTTCTGGTTATCAAATAAAGGCATAAAACATTAATTTAATTTATCTTTTAATCAAACGAAAATTAAACAAACTCTTTATTTTTTGCCAAACAAAGGGGTTTATTATTAAAATTAAAACATGGAAGAAATAGCCTATTGGAAAAAAAAAAAAAAAACTTGTACTAATTTTAGTAGTAGTAGTATTAGGTACATTATACTGCACAACAGTAATACATTTCTTCAAGTTAAACTGAACTTTTATTTTGAAGTGTTGCCATGAGGACCTTTAAGTTTCTGTGTGTAAATGATATGATAGTTTTATTCAAATTAAACAGTCAAATGCTTATGAATTGACCCTCAGAGCAGTTCTATAGTTCTATTTAAATTTTATGCTCTAATATTATGGTGGTTTTTCCCTGTGGTTTTGAAAATGGTATCGAATATTCATATTTTTCAAGGTATCGTATCAAAGTTATAAATTGCAGTATTGTGACAACACTATTCCACGGACCCTTTATCTCAATATCAGAGCGCATCATTCCTGGTTCTGCAGAGCCACTTTCTTGCAGGACTCTAGTCCGATAAGCCTCTGAATATAATATGTCAAATAAGAAATACTTGAGAAATTACTTATGTCATGTATAACCTCAGATTTCAAACTTTTTTGATATTTTGAGGTGGTTTTACAACACATTTAATTTGTCACACGTCTGCCAGGACTGAGCCATATGTTTCTGTGCGAGTTTATTGTGATCTTTAAAGTCAGCAAGTGTATTCCAGCCTTAAGTTAACATAGCTATATAGAAACAAATGTGTAATCACCTCTAAGAATTCTTGCTAAGTTGTCTCATTAAAATATGTAAATTGTAGAACTATTTCTCTATGAACAAAATGTCAATTAGAGGTGTTTTTACTGTGGTTTTGCATGAGTGCATTGAATACTAGTTTACTTAAACCTCAGAGGCACAAATTGACATTTGATTATGATTGAAAATTCGGTAGTTCTTGAACAAAGGGAGTGTTGTGCTGACAGTGAGCCAGAAGGATTTGACATTACTGTGTGACTCATAACTGTGGTGGGAAGGATGGTATTCATGTCAAGAGCAGATTTCTGATATTTGCTACATGTTCGCTCCTGTCCCCACTGAAGAACAACGTTTGACAGCCATCAAACCATTGCCTTGAAAGGGCCTTTTTTTGTGACCATATGCGTTTGTAAGCAAGTCTTGAGACTGATTTCTTGTGCTGTGACTCACAATCGAATGCCTGCTGCTAATTGAAATGATGAACTGTAGTAAGTTTCAAATTAACATTTTATATTCAGAACCATAAAACAATTTAACAGCAATTTTGCCTGAGAATAATTGTCATAGATCATTAGGGCAGTTGCATGTTTAATGCTTATTCATATTCTGAACCTCTCTGAGAGTATTTATGGGACAGGCATCGGTGCAGATAAGGAAACGTGTGCTTCTTATTTGACTATTTATCCCACTCTTTTATCTCCATCCAAAGGCTCCAGGGCTTTTAGTTACAGGCAGATTTCCATGGAAATACTTTAGTTTGAGAATATTTGCATAGCTTTTTTTCCTGTTGGTCTGTATTAAGTGCAAATGCATTGACTTTTTTGTAGAATTAGTTGTTGGATTATTGATACAGATATTGATTCCATCTGTTGCATCTGTGAGCTGTAGCTGTTACAAAATTATATTTGTATATGTGGAGTAGGAATGGTTCACTCAAAAAAACGAATCTTTGGTTGGAGAACAAAGAGATATTTTGCAGAATGTCCAAGCTGCTCTTCTCCACACAGTGAAAGTAGACCAGTCAGTTATTCACTGAAAATCTCTCCCTCACTGTATCTCAACTCTTTATGTTGCTTGACAGGTCATGGTCTACTTATTTTGTATGGACACAAGAGCAGCTTGGACTATTTTCCTAACATCTCCTTCTCAATTACACAAAAGAAAGACGTTTAGGCTCATTGGAAATATGTGCTTGCGGCGACATTTCTGCAACGTCGATATTATGTACCTTACTGCACGTTTCACGGCAGTTTCAAAGTGAAATGTCCACTGAGTGGTGCTAAAGTGCATGTTCAGTTCTTTACTGTGGTCATGTTTTTGTTACATATGTACAGGCATGTATTGCTGCATTTTTGCATGTTGCTTCAGAATAAAATAAAAAAAATTAATGCTCTATCGTGTTGGAAAATAACAAACGCCCTACAACAAACCCAACCCTAAACCTACACAATAGTGTTAACGTAAGCAAAAGTGATATAAAAATTAATGCACTGATGCAACCCTGCTATTTTAACTTACTTATACGTTGGTTTGAGCTGTTTTGTCGAACCGTAGTTTCACTGGATTTGTACCGGAGCGCTTCACCTCACAAGTGCAATGGCGTATCGGGTGTAGGGATGGCTCGATACCATAATTCTGGCTTCGGTACGATACCAGAATGTAATACCTGGGTATCGATACTAAATCGATACCATAGGTGACAAATAACCAGCCTAAAAAAAATAAGTGAACTGAAAGAAAAAAAAAGTAAACAAAGTGAATGATCATCATATATAGTGTTTATTAATCTTGGTTATACTATGGGGCCGTTGAATGCTTGAATCTGATTGGCTGACGAACATTCTAAGGTGTGCAATTATTTTCAGGGAAACGCATGGCGAACGTAGTTCCAGGCACCGTATTACAAGTCCATATCACTTCGCCAAATGATTTGTGTCATTTCAAAGGTCCTTACAGCCTAAAACAGCAAAAGAACCAAAACCCACAACGACACTAGCCAAACAAATAAATATAGTAAACAAAAGGATAAAAACGACAGATCATATCCAATTATGTACGGAAAGCACATACTCTCTCTCTCTCTCTCTCTCTCTCCCCTCACAGACGCACATGTATATTTGCACACACATTAACATAAGTGCAAAAGTTGAACACTTTTGAGAGATGCACATACTCACAGAGGTAATCTCCCTCTCTCTCTCCTCTCATAACTTAGTTATTAACTGTATTAACTGCATCTGACTGCATTAGTCTGCTATCAACGGCTCAAGCCTCTGTTACTAGGTTTAAAATTACGTTTTGTAATTAGCAAGAGAGGCGTTGGATGAAATGCGGAAGAAATAATCCTACTCACAATAGCGATTTAAGTAGAAAAACCAGACGAATGCCTTGAAATATATAATCTGATCGATGTCTTGAGGTGTGGCAACCGTAGTATAAGCAGAATAATTGACTTCGGTCCGTTGAATTATCAGAAAAATAATGCACACCCGAGGTGTAAGGGCCACTCCGCTTCGCGTCGTGACCGCATCACCACCTCGGGTGTGCATTATTTTTCTAATAATTCAACGGCCCGTCGCCAATTATTCCTTACTTAATGTTAGGTATGTGTTTAATGCATAAAGTAATGTTAACATACTAAACATGTATTAGTAGCCTACATTTATCATTTATAAATAATTATTGACCTACATTAATAAGTGCTGTAATGCTGTTAATGAATTATAACAAATGTTTCTTTAAAGTGTTATTCTAACAGTCAAAGTAATATTCAAAATCACGTTATTATTTCTCTCCCTCAGATTGTTTTCAGATTTCAGACTCAGATAGGCAAAGAAAAAGCTTTACATATAAATCTCTATCTCTCGGCTGCTTCATATTAGCGGTTGGCAGCGCGGCAGAAACATTCCCATCATATTATTGATACTAAAATTAATATAGCAAACTGTTGTTTCATTTAATTTAAATTAATATCTGATTGTTTGAAATGCAAGTGCAAATATTATGTGACCAAAACATCACATGTTTGAGCTTTCGTGTTTACTGCATCACATCTTATGTATGTGCGTTGATCAGTTGTGAATAAAAGTTAAATTTAAGTCTGAATTTATGAATGATGCACTAACCTGTCGATCTCTAATTCTCAGAAAAGATCAGGATGAGCAAGTGACAAATGCTTAGCAAGATTTGATGTCTTGCCTCCTGAGGTCAGTTCGTTCACCTTTATCATCTGTTTTGTATGAAAAGTAATGCCATATTTCACTTCTATGGTTCTCTTTATTTATTAATTTCGGGTGCATTGATAGTTTAATCTGTTTGATCCATCACGTTGTTCTGTTGTCAGGTTTACCGGGTTTGCAGCAATTTGGGAAGCACCTACTGAAGCACCTGGTGAACTTCGGAACAGCAGCGTGTGAAATACCGAAATGAGCAAAATTATGATATCGTACCGTTTGAAATATAATAGATACCGGTATTTTTCCAGTACCGGTATACCGCGCATCCCTAATCGGGTGAGCTACCAAGCAAACCTACAGCATTTGAAAACCCATACATATGAAGCTGTATGTGACGCTAATCAGTTTTCAAATCTCACAGCATGTGAAAATCATTTTGAAGTCATAATATAATATTGTGGAAGGAATTGTGTGAAAGTTAGCCTTTCTTAATCAAAACTCTGGACCTATAAATCATACTTTGTGTGGAAAGGAATACAAGTTGTTAAAGTTTTACTGCCTCTAGTGTTAATTTCAACTGGAAACTGCAGCGATTCGTACGTATAGGTATGTTTTTGGGTTTTGCAGAAAGGGAGATAGAGTCACGTATTTCCAATGAGCATGCATAGAAAGTCATACGTGTCTGGAACAATTTGAGTAAATGACAGTATTTTCATTATTGAGCAAACCTGCTTGTTTTTGTAAAGATGTCCTCACAAATTCAAATGACAAAATCAGTTGGCTTTCATGATTAATTGAATTTGGTTAACTTTTTTTTCTTCACAAATGTTCTAGAAAACTGCACCGACTGACTAAATCAAGCATAATGTTAAGCCCTTGGAAATCAGAGTTCAAATAGGTGTTGTGTAATGGATTCCTTTGTTTTGGATTAGAATTTAGAATGAAGAAAGCAGCAGAGCAAAGATTGTCATTGATTCTAGGCCAGCTAGTTCACAATCTGCTTATCCGACACTTAAAGTTCAGTTGTGTGGTTACATCTACAAATAGACTTTAACCAGCTTTATGTAGTGAAAATTAAAAATATATACTGAAATATCTGCAAATAACCCACATTAATTCAACTTGGATGAATGTTTTGAATGATTTTACTTAAGACATTGTCATATCATTTTAGATGTCTAGCTTTAGGACCAAAGTCAAATCAGTGTTTTTAGAATTTGGTTTGACCGAAAAATGACTTAAGAGCCCCTCCTATGGGTGCCATGTTCTTATAATTAAGTAGCATTTTGACACTGGGCATTTACCACTTGACTTTTGCCATTTGCAGTGTTGACTGGCTAAGTGTGCGGGTTGTTGGAAAATTATTCAATATTAGATTGATTCATTAAAGTGTTTTCAAAGCGTACACTGAGACTCATCAGCATTTCCACCCTCATGTTCTCTGTAAAACAATGAATGCTTGCAGATTTAAATAAGCCGTCTAACTAAGGTACAGCATGCACTCTGCTAAACAGCAGGAGGCGCCTGTTGGAGTGCATGTGGACGGAGGTGGTAACACCGGGTGATCCGCATGAATCACAGGGGCCCACATGACTCCCACCAGCAGTCATTGATTCTAGGCCAGCTGTGTGCAGACCAAAAACATTACGCAACAGCTCAACGAATCAATTAACAGCGTCTCTCAAGACTCTGGACTTGTTTACAACAAATGGGTGTTGAGGATGAATCACTCATGACTCTGATTTCGAGCTGAAGGAACTACATGAACTTTACCTGATTTACAGGGCATCTGATGGGAAGATATACCCTCTGAAAGACATTTTAAACCTGTTCTCACAGAACAAGTTTTTGCATTTCACTGTGCTGTTTTATTTTTTTCTTATGTAATCATGCTCTAAATCGAATTGCTTGATCGTTGCAGCATCTCACGCATGATGTGGCATTCTGAGAACGCTACTCAGTTTTTAGTAGTGATGCACCAACATAGTCGGTCGACTAGTCACTGATAACGTCATTATTGAACAAATAAGCCTGGAACTGAGACTCAAACACCTTGTGTACAGCTATAGCATTTGACACAGCGCTGCCCACATGGCTATTGCTCCTATAATAGCTCATTTTTATCAGTTCTTTTGTCTTTGGGTCGTTATATTTCTCACTGATTCCTGCTCATTCTAAATCAGATACAGGTAAAGTAGCACAGTATAGATTACATTTATATGAACGCATTAGTGAGTGAGTGATTGTGTGTGAATTCATTCTACCTGAAGAAATCATATTTAGAATCATAGAACAGTGTTGACAGTAAGTACATTTCCGTGCTACTGAGTGAATTCTGTTTGCGCGATCTGCGCGTGACGACGAGCCACTGTCTGTAGCTATGTGTGTGCATTACAGAGCAGCAGCGCATTAGATTAGAACAGCGATTAAATTACCTGTACAATAAGCTGTTTAAAACGTGCATTCTCTCATTCAATTTCGAGCATCCAGATGGTATAATCAGACATGTCTTGTGGAGCACTTTCAGAGTATGCATTTATTTGTCATGTTAACTGAAAACAGAGCGTGAATGTGGACTTCAAATATCTCTTACCTTGTTGCGCCCTCTATAGGACCAGCGACTAGTCGACGTCAAGCTTAAACCGTCACGGCAGAGCATTAAAGTCAACTAGTCGATTAGTCGGTGCAACCTAGGGCTGGAAAAATAAATCGATGCATCGCGAATTGAGAAATGATTCGGCATCGATTCTGAGATTTTCCGAAAGCATCGCGATTCTTTCTCAATAGTCGATTCTGAGCATAGTTTTGAACAGCAGATGGCGCTGCATGCTTTAGAAACAGCAGTACTCTGCTTGTTTCCAAATCCTTACACACACTTGAACCTAAAATAATCATTCATAAAATTCGAAAAGGTTGACGCGAATTACAAGGGTGTTCACACTGGGCTGTTTACATTAATTTCGCGTCATAAAAGCATTCTGAGCCAAGGTGAAAATTACATGACTCAGCCGAACGCACAAAGCACATTTCAGCACTTTTCTTCGTGAGCATTTGAGTGTGCGGATAAAAACTAGATTAGAGCGCCATCTGCTGTTATAATCTACACTCAGAATCGATTCCTGAGAGAATCGCGATGCATTCGGAAGATCTCAGAATCGATCCACGAAACGATTCTGCATCGATTTATCGTCGCAGCCCTAGTGCAACCCCTAATGTCTTGAAGAATGTAAATGAAGCTCAAGTTCCAAAATGACAAAGAGTAATACCATAAAACTACCATACAAGTAGAACTAGTGCACCATGAATTCTCATAGCTTTATTAGACCAAAAGTCGGCATTATTCACTGAAATTATTGACTTTCATCTTGGTTTTCTTTGGCATGTTTATAAGATAAGTAGATAGGTGCCGGTTTGTGAACAAATCACTGTTTTGAGTCAAATCTTTTGGTGATTCAGATTTGGTGATAGTTAGCAAATCAGATCCATTTTTGAGTTAAATTCACTGGCTCTTGTCGCCACCGATAGCCTTGTGGGCAGTGCGCCGACATACAGCGCCGTTGCGCTACAGGTGTCCCGAGTTCGAATCCTGACTCGAGGACCTTTCCCGATCCTGCCCCCCTATCTCTCTCCCACTTCACTTCCTGTCAGCTCAAATCTGTCCTATCATAATAAAGGCAAAAAAAGCCAAAAATAAATCTTTAAAAAATAAATAAATAAAGGAAAGTCAGTCATACATGTTTAAAGCGACAGAGTCCAGTATCTCTTCATTTGTCATTTTATTTCCCTGCAAAGAGAACTTTTGAGAAGTCAACAATGAATCCATTTTAGAGTTGTTATCCAAAGGTTTTTAAAATTTGCAGTTTTATAGTGTTTTACAGTGTAAAACCATTGCGAGTACGCCATGAAAATGGGCAAGGCATGGTGTTAAAACACCAACCAACTTAATCATGTGGAAAAAAAAATAAAAACTTGTTTGCACTTAAGATGGAAATATCACGTTTTCAGATATAGCCTAAATACCCTGAGAGTTCAAAATAATTTTGTGTACGTGTTCCTCTCCACGTCTATAAATTTTACTAATACCAGGTTCTATTCTTAGGAACGGAGTTTTCCCCTTTGTGGGCATTTATACTTCAAGGAGGAAGTTTCAGTTGGAATAAACTGGAATTCAAGTGTGTGTGTTTTGTTAGTCACGATGCAACATGCAGATAGATTTGACGTCATGCGCATAAACCATACTGTGTGAAATAGGTTGTTGAGAATGGGGTAATAAGATTTTGTCATGTCAACAAAATTGGCAAGAACTACATGATTCATTCATAAGCTCATCAACTTTATTGAAAGATAATAATCTTATTTCCAAGTTAAGGAACTGCCTTTTCTGCCAAGAGTTAGCAGGATATCAGTGGATTTCACAGAATTTTGATCAAGATACATATATTTTTAAATAGAATTCTGGATCCTGTGGAAATGGTGCCCCAAGAATCATAGAAAATGTAGGAAGTGTTTCCTAAAGGTCATATTTAGGTAAACAGATTTGAGTTCAGCAGTCAGTTGGTGTGTATAAATAGACTAACAAGCACTATTCTGATGCAACTACTTGACAACACAAGCAGGTGTTGACACCAGTTTAGAGCAGATGCCGTGGACACTAGTAGGGATGACTTGATCCATTTGGGGTTAATTGCAGCTTTCACACCTTTTTGACTCTGTGTAATTTAAGAGACATCTTAGAGGAGTGCAGAAGTGACTGCTTTTTTAATGCTAATAAATGTTTTACACATGAATGCATCTGATTGCCAGCTGTTTAATGGAAGATTCTTGTAGTCTAGGATACGTCTGTTCATTTTGACAGCAATTTTTCTTCTCAGATTTTGTTTAGCGCCTGAAGGAATGCGTTAGTTGCGCAGGTTGTGAAATTTAATGACACTAGATGCAGTTTGGGAGACACCTATGATCTGCGGCGGCATGTGTCGGTTTGCAGGTACACGTCTGTTTGACGTGCCTGCGGTCCAGTTCACAATCTGAATGACAGAATAAGATCTAGAAAGCACATGTATCCCAGAAAAAAAAGTCTTAAGCTTGTTTTTGTGACCACTGAGTGCCCAAAATTAAATTGGAGGCTGGTGACTACTTTGCGGTCATCGTCCTTGAATGCACTACATAATGCATTTCTATTGAAAAACACTCCATTAATGACTTTTTGTGTGTGTGTGTGTGTGTGTTGAATTCATTTTTGTATTCGTTTAGGGATTAATTCTAATATAAAGAGTTTAAAATTCAAGGAATGCTTTTTGTTCACTTTTAACCAATTTATAATTGATTTCAGCTTTGTGCATGTTAAGTATTTAGTCAAAAGAGATCTGCCTTTCCTTTGTGTATATATATATATATATATATTAGTATAGATACACTACCAGTCAAAAGTTTTGAATAATTAAGGGTTATGTATTTGTCTGTTGATTTATTCAAGAAGTCTCTTCTGCTTACCAAGGCTGCATTTGTTTGTTCAGAAATATAGTAAAACAGTAATACTGTGAGATATTATCACAATTTAAAATAACTTTTCTATTTTAATATTTTTTAAAAAGTAATTTCCAGCATCATTAGTGTGACATGAGCCTTCAGAAATCACTCAAATAATGTATTTTCTAAATCTTCCTGACTCTGTCCTAAAATGTTTGCGTTAAAAAGTCGTCTGTATGATTTATGTGCAATATAAACTTTAATAAGGCAACTCCCAGACGAGGAAACACGAGTAGGATAGAGAGGCTTGCTGAAGGATTTTATATGCCACGCCCCCGAGAGAGAGCACATAGTATAGGCCACGCCCCCCGAGAGCGCACATAGTATAGGCCACGCCCCCCGAGAGAGAGCACATAGTATAGGCCACGCCCCCGAGAGAGAGCACATAGTATAGGCCACGCCCCGGAGACCACAGATTCCTTAAATCCTGAAGAGCGCCTTTACTACTAACATTAACACGCTTCTGTGTCTGAGACTAAACGATTACCAACATGCGCTGCAAAATGAGTTATTGCCTGCCGTACTCTCCTGGATCCTCTCCTACATATTCTGGGAGGTTATTATCATACAGAGCACGATGCAGGTAAACGTTATAAATGTATAACAGGATTGAAACGCGATGTGTTTTATTATTTTCCTGAGATGAACTCTTCAGTGCTTTCATTGTCGCCTGATGCGCTTTGAGTGGCTTTTCTGGAAAGACGCTTCGTTTTATTCGCGTGGGTTTTATAAATGTGGGTTTATTATGTGAGATGATTATGTTTTGTGATTTGTGAATGTTGGGTTGTGTTGCGGAATAAGCCTAAGGACATGTATGTCACGTACTCAGTGTTTCGGTTCATTAATATGAATGACTTGCCGTGCAAGGTCGTTTATACTGAAACTCTTCAGCATGCGAGGTGTTTATTAAGCGAAGTGTAATTATTTATTATCAGTTTACGTTAAAGCCTCGATTGTTTTAATGGTAGGAATCTAAGCAGCCGTTCACGGAGCGTTATTGCGCAACACAATGACGGAACGCAACTGAACTCGAGAGTCTCGAGGGGCGTTTAAAAAAGATGTACTGGTCACAAAAACGCAGCGTTCATGGCACAAAACGCGACCCGACGGCCTGACGCGCGTTTCCATTGATGATAAGCAAGAACGCGTTCTGTGTTCAGGGTTGAAGAACGTCTTTTTTCCCCCTTCTTTCTTCGGTTTTTGTTACTAATTGCTACTTTCACTTGATATTTATAGTTCTGTCTGTTGGTAGTTTTATTGTAAACGCTTGTATTTTATACCTTCATAACTTAATTGTTTATGCACAAATTCTGGATATATTTCCTTATGCGTAATGGAATATAATGTTGACAGGTTGTTTTGGATGTGGAGTATGTGCATGTCTGATTTCTATCTTATCTTTGAGCACTCAACACGTGTATGATTTTATATGATAAGTGCTGATAAACTCAACAAGGAAATGTCATCTATATTTACCATTCTGAATTATTGTGCACATATAGTAGGAAGTGTGATTTAACCGATATGATGTAACGAGCCTGACAGAAATATTCCTTAGAAGAGATCCCAATGTAAACTATCTCTCTTTTTTTAAACCTAGTCTTTGTTTTCTTTCTGCAGTGCCTCTGGTGCCAGTGTTGTGGCCATTGATAACAAAATAGAGCAAGCTATGGTGAGTATTGAATTTTTCCCCTTTTTTTTCTTAAATACGTTAATGCATTTATAAGTGAATTAAAAATAACTTTGATATTTTACTTGGGGCATAAAGGAAAGAAATGTGTATATATGAAGAGTTTATTTGCAAAAACAGATAACTCAGTTTTTTTTTTTTTTTTTCAATTATCATGTTTTTTATTATGCAATCATGTTTTATTGTGTTAGTTAGCTGTATTTTTTAGTTATTTAACCTTATCAAAATAACCCAACTGAAGTTTGATTGAGATTAATTGGAATTGACAATGAAAAAACATGATTTTTGAAAATTGTTAAAAACAATTTGTTAAAAATAAGAGATCTGAAAAACTTTGAAGTTCAATAAAGAAAATAATTTGAATGAAGCAAACAAGCAAAGTTAATTATGCAATTAATAAATGATAATTTGTAAATGATACTTTCTGCCTTGGAAAAAAACTAGGATGTGTACAACCTTTTATTTTTATCCACTTTTACTTTTTTTTTTGACCACATGGCATTTTTGGAGTCATTAAATTGAAACTTTTCTTGACAAGTTTTTTAAATCCATATGAAACTAGAATAAATATCAAGAGTACATTTATAACAACTTGCATTCATCATGAACAGACTCAATGTAATAAATCCCATTGTTTGGAGAAAAAGTTCTTCCATTAAAAAAAAAAAACACTATCCCTAAAACATGTTATATTACACAAGTGCTGGTAAATTAAACCATATATAATATTAGAGTTTTAAGCAAAAATAGATCTGATGTAATTTACAAAAAAAAAAGTCATATAAATAGCCACAGAAGCTGGCACGACACAAACAAAATCTGAGAACTTGCATCTGAAACATTCCATTGACCATCGCTGTGATCTTCTCCTCAGGATCTTGTGAAAAGCCATTTAATGTACGCCGTGCGCGAGGAAGTGGAGGTCATGAAGGAGCAGATCAAGGAGCTCTATGAGAGGAACTCTGTTCTGGAGAGGGAAAACGCAGTATTAAAATCTCTGGCCAACACTGAGCAGCTGACCCAGCTCACCTCTCAGCTCAACAACCTCGGCAGCACTTCACCCCAACAGACGGCGGTCAACGCCATCCTGCAGGAGGGAAGCAATCTCGTGGCCTTGCCCCCGCTGCCCAACGTGTCCACAGCGTGAAGACCTGCCTTCGCCGGATTCACTAGACTTGCATAAAAAAAAATCCAATCTGCAAAAGAGATTTTGGTTTCCAGTCGTGTTTGCCACTTGCGGAGAGCCATGCTTCGTTATACGTGCTGCTTGGCTTTCTCTGTATTAGACAATCATTTTGGGAGAAGCAAATTTGGCTCCACGATGGGTGCGGTAGCTTTCCGTGGGAATGGGCTGCTTGCAGGTGTGGAGTTCAGTAGAAAATTGGAGATTTAGCAGGAAGCTAAACGGTGATTTAGATCTAGAAACGGAGAGCAACTACCGTGGAAAGCTTGGGAGAGCCTAGAGCACGAGTTCTTTCATCCGTTTAGTTTTACTGTTTGCATATATTTATTAGAGGGCTGCTATTTTCATAATGTAAATGAACAATGTAACAGAGATCTATTATATATATATATATATATATATATATATATATATATATATATGAAACGTTCTCTAGGTTTCTGAAATGTAAGATACATGTTTAACAAGGCAATAATGTCCCCATGGCACAGTTCCAACACTAAAAGTGATTCAACAACATTGCTGATACAGTCCTGTATAGTATAGTTGAGTTGGTTCGGGGTTGAATGTACATGTGTATAGACTGTAAAGTATTAAAGTATAGCCAGTTGTACAGGTGAGCAGCAGTTATCAAGTATTTTTCTTTCAGATTTTATTAAGTATACTCGCTATACTTTCCCTAAGTACTTAAATTCTGGCTTTTCAGTTCGTTTTGTATTTTCAATTCGGGATGGGGGAAGAAGCTGTGAATTAGTTCGTACAATGCATTTGTAACCAAAGAAGAAAAACTGCATTTTTTTTGTAACGCACATTTTCTTGTTTGCGCTTTTTTTTTTTTTACTTCGTCACCTTTTGTTTCTGATTAGCATGTGCTGCATGATCTATCAGACTATTTTCTTACCTCATGTTTTTTTATTCATCATAATTTAAGCAGTCTGTGAACGATATTTGATTATGGATGGTGAAGGGTGATTTTTGGAGGAAAAAACCCAGTTGTGTTAACAAACAAATCAAAACGAGTCATCTGTTTTCATTTGCATGGTGTTGTAAGATTTGACATACAAACAAATGTTTATTACATTGCAGAAAATGTACAAAAATAAATGCCGATTTATATTTCCAGGTGTAGTTTACACTGATAACCTTCAAAGAACGATAAAATAATCATCGTAATGAAATCAAAGCCGCAAAAGTGTTCACAGATGTCTTTATGTATAGGGCATGTCCTCTGTTTTTAATGTCTTTTGTGCCTCTTGTACTATGGATGCAGCGATCTGGATTTATTTTTTTGCCCAGTTTGAGCCAAACAGTAATATTGTACAATCACTGTACATCGGTCTGAACTTTTTAGGTTTGCTTGTTTTTCTTTTTTTTTGGAGGGAAATATAGTATACAAGCAAAATGTATTGTATTTGATCACTGAGCCTTTGAGAATATCTTAAAATACCCTTGTAATGTGCTGTTTTGAAAAGTTTAGTTTTCTGTCAGAAATAAATTACTGTTCCATTGAGAACTAAATAATTTTAAATTGCTGTTTTCTTGTGCATAACTCACACAACAAACATTAACGGACATGAATTGCTAACCTTTTAAAGATGAGTTTCACACACACTTAGCTAATTAAATATGGACATACCATAGACTTAATTAAAGGTTAATTAAAATGTATACAGACCAAGGATGATAACTATAACGATAAAGATATAGTATTAAAAATCATTCTAAATTTAACAATCCACACCTCAACTGTAAGTATAATGACACAGAGTAATATAATTGGAATCACATGTTGTAGCTGATTAACAATAAAACCACTGACAGCCAATCAGAATCCACCCGACTTTAAAGAGCGCGAGTATTTAAATGTAAAGTAAGTGATTTCTGAGAAACAAACATGGCCAACCCAAAATGACCACGCCCCTATTTTGATAGCCCCGCCCCCAAATTCACAACATTCTATGCAACACAAGCACCTCCCCCATCGCGTATGGACACGCCCCCTTACTGGTGATTGGCTACAAGTGCGTTTTGGCGCTTGGTCCGATCCACTTTCAAAAGTGTTTCTCAACAATGCTTACTGCACCTTTAAAATGGCAAACGACAAAACTGTAGTGCCTGCTTATGATAACAGAACATTATGTTTTGTTGTGAACGCTAATATTTATGATTCTTGGTGTGAACTGGCCTTAAAGGGATCCCTGGGTATTAAGACATGTATAGCTTAATATAACGTAAATTATGTCTCTTATTTAAATATGTAGTAGAAAACCCATGAACATGTACATTATTTAAAAAAATCAACATCGTTTTTGGACAATTGGGGGGGGGGGCATTATTTTATGTGCACAGTACATTCTGCGTCGATGACATCGAATGGTTGCACTCAGAGAGCTACTGGCGCCTATTTCTATAGTCTTTGGCTTTTTACACAACTCAGAATACACAAGTCAGAAAATAAAATACTGATACGATACCACATTGTGTGGCTTTTGGTTGTAATTTTCAGTCGAAGGGCAACAAAAGAAGCAATGTAAGACTTCACTGCTTTCCTAGCGATAAGAAGAGGAGAAAAGAATGGGAAGAGGCCTGCGGACGAATAAAACTTCCTAAAGACCCGCTTCTTTTTCTCTCCACTTTAACCCTGATGCCTTTGAGTCTTTTAGTAGACCACAGCTACTGAAAGAGCTTACGAACGGCTGAGACAAGAAACACTAGATGCCATCTGTTAGGATGTAAACATGCCGACGCTAATCATGACGCACGGCCGCTAGAGGAGTTTCTCAGCGTGGATTTCCCTCGATATCCGGGGCTTTTAGACTCCTTGTGGGGAAAAATCCATGGTATAGCATTTGGTTTAAACCTACACTTATATCCATCGCCAGCTGTAAGCTCTCTCAGTAGCTGTGGTCATCATATCAGTATTTTATTTTCCGAGTTGTGTTGTGGTAAAAATAGCAACAGGTAGCTCTAGTAGCTCACTGAGTGCAACCATTTTACTTCATCAGAATAATGGCGCCCCCAATAGTCCAAAATATGTATAAAACGATGTGATTTTTTAAAATAACATAAATCTTTGATGGGTTTTCTACTACATATTTCAGTAAGAGAGAAGAGTATTTAAATGTGCAGTAAGCGATTTCTGAGAAACAAACACGGCCAACCCAAAATGGCCATGCCCCTATTTCGATAGCCCCGCCCCCAAATTCACGAACATTCTATGCAACACAAGCACCTCCCCCATCGCGTATGGACACACCTCCATGATGATTCTTGGTGTGAACCATTTTTCCATTCCACTGTGCTACTTTTGTTTTCTATGTAAACGTGCTAGATGAAAGTTTGTCCACATGTCCCTTTGCAGCATCTCGCGCACGAAGCAGCATTAAAATAAGTTCAACTTTAAAAGAACGCATCTCGAGGCATTGCATTTTCCCGCCATTCCACTCTTACGTTTTCAAAGCAAAACCACAGAGTGCGTTTGACGTCATTTGCAGACACAGCGTTCTAAAGGTGCATCTCAATAAATTAGAATGTCGTGGAAAAGTTCATTTATTTCAGTAATTCAACTCAAATTGTGAAACTCGTGTATTAAATAAATTCAATGCACACAGACTGAAGTAGTTTAAGTCTTTGGTTCTTTTAATTGTGATGATTTAGGCTCACATTTAACAAAAACCCACCAATTCACTATCTCAACAAATAAGAATACTTCATAAGACCAATAAAACATTTTTAGTGAATTGTTGGCCTTCTGGAAAGTATGTTAATTTACATTTACTATATGTACTCAATACTTGGTAGGGGCTCCTTTTGCTTTAATTACTGCCTCAATTCGGCGTGGCATGGAGGTGATCAGTTTGTGGCACTGCTGAGGTGGTATGGAAGCCCAGGTTTCTTTGACAGTGGCCTTCAGCTCATCTGCATTGTTGGGTCTGGTGTCTCTCATCTTCCTCTTGACAATACCCCATAGATTCTCTATGGGGTTCAGGTCAGGAGAGTTTGCTGGCCAATCAAGCACAGTAACACCATGGTCATTGAACCAGCTTTTGGTCAACCCTCTACAATGCGAGTAAATCACTCGCATATGCGACTAATCTTCACTCTGGGGCGACTAAATGATGTCTAATATTAGCCAATGGCTAATAAATTCTCAGATTTTACTCGCCAGTATGTGAGTTGGATGCTAAGTATAAGTTTAGCACAGATAGCCTATATATTTACTCGCTGAACACTCTGACTGAGCGCCTCAGAGTTTCACTCTCCGTCAAGCGATCTGTGCTATTTCTCAGTTCATCTGAATGGATGCGCAGCACGCCTGTATTTGACGTAACGTACTCGCCGTCGCTTTGGTGAGAGCAGAGAGAGCAAGAGAGAGTCTTACATAACATGCAGAATTGACGCGCTACATGTAAACGATATTCTTTGTTGTATTTTCCTGTCAAAATAACGGAGTTCCTTTGGAATTCTTCAGCTTTTAAGAACTGCCGGGTTTTCCGGTAGTGGGCGGAACTAATGCGCAAACGGCAATCTCATTGGCTGGCGCTCACTATTATCGTCCGTTTTGATATCAGCGAATCCGTTCGAGGGAACGCACACAACCTGATTAATATTCATGAATCCAGCAGCTCGTTAATCCTTAGTGCGTTTTATACTGTTCTTATTAGCAGAATTCGTATTATTATTATCGTCTTATCAGTATTATTGTTAGTTTTTTCCCATTTTTTTACAGAAACACTGAATGACCAAAAAAGCACCACCACCAGTCCTAAATTCAGTTAAAATTTCTATGCATTCATACATGGTTACTAAGTTTTAATTCTAATTACTAAAGTTCTATCATTAAATAATACTTGATTATCATAATGTCATATTATAATGCTTGACTGACTGATGTTAAGAGTGTACTTTCAGATATTTAAAAAGCTGTACCATTTTACAAACATATATATACATACATACATATATACATACATATATGTGTATATGTGGATATATATATATATTTGATTTGTATTTATCTGTATTTTTACGTTCTACTGTTAGTGTTTAGTGTTATCTGTATGCACCAAGGGTCTGAGAGTAACGCAATTTAAATTCTCTGTATGTATGTACGGTACATGTGGCAGAATTGACCAATAAAGCAGACTTTGACTTTTGAGAGATATATATATATATATAGGCCTAGTATTATCAGTCTGGTGAGTAAACAAAAAAAATTACTATCCAATGGCGATTCAATTGCCAAGGTGTCCGTAGAGGGTTGTTTGGTGCTTTTGGCAGTGTGGGCAGGTGCCAAATCCTGCTGGAAAATGAAATCAGCATCTTTAAAAAGCTGGTCAGCAGAAGGAAGCATGAAGTGCTCCAAAATTTCTTGGTAAACGGGTGCAGTGACGTTGGTTTTCAAAAAACACAATGGACCAACACCAGCAGATGACATTGCACCCCAAATCATCACAGACTGTGGAAACTTCACACTGGACTTCATGCAACTTGGGCTATGAGCTTCTCCACCCTTCCTCCAGACTCTAGGACCTTGGTTTCCAAATGAAATACAAAACTTGCTCTCATCTGAAAAGAGGACTTTGGACCACTGGGCAACAGTCCAGTTCTTCTTCTCCTTAGCCCAGGTAAGATGCCTCTGACGTTGTCTGTGGTTCAGGAGTGGCTTAACAAGAGGAATACGACAACTGTCGCCAAAGTCCTTGACACGTCTATGTGTGGTGGCTCTTGATGCCTTGACCCCAGCCTCAGTCCATTCCTTGTGAAGTTCACCCAAATTCTTGAATCGATTTTGCTTGACAATCCTCATAAGGCTGCGGTTCTCTCGGTTGGTTGTGCATCTTTTTCTTACACACTTTTTCCTTCCACTCAACTTTCTGTTAACATGCTTGGATACAGCACTCTGTGAACAGCCAGCTTCTTTGGCAATGAATGTTTGTGGCTTACCCTCCTTGTGAAGGGTGTCAATGATTGTCTTCTGGACAACTGTCAGATCAGCAGTCTTCCCCATGATTGTGTAGCCTAGTGAACCAAACTGAGAGACCATTTTGAAGGCTCAGGAAACCTTTGCAGGTGTTTTGAGTTGATTAGCTGATTGGCATGTCACCATATTCTAATTTGTTGAGATAGTGAATTGGTGGGTTTTTGTTAAATGTGAGCCTAAATCATCACAATTAAAAGAACCAAAGACTTAAACTACTTCAGTCTGTGTGCACTGAATTTATTTAATACACGAGTTTCACAATTTGAGTTGAATTACTGAAATAAATGAACTTATCCACGACATTCTAATTTACTGAGATGCACCTGTATAGCCTACTTGAAAGCACGAGGAACCTGCCGATCACCGCACCCAATCAGAAAGTGGCAGACGTGGCAGCAACCAATCAGATGACAAGCTAGCGACAGCAGCGTGTAAATAAATAAATACCACATTAGCGGCAACAGAACTCATATGAATTGACATTTATGATCGGGAGTAAAGTTTGGCATTCAGTCTCCATAGGTTTGCTATTAACTGTAATATTAACTAAAGACAGTGTAATGCTACATAATTATTTTTTAACATTTATAAGTAGCATCACAGCTACATTAGGTGTCTAACATCATCTTTGGACTGTGGGATATTTATGCTAATAGTAAGCAATAAATGACTAATAAGGGTTTTGTTTTACTTGGGGGGGCAAACCAAGCCAGTCGATTTGGTCAGTCAAACTACAATACATTCGTCTCAGAGCGCTGACTGTTTCTATAGCAACCGGGACTTCGCTGACTTTACCGATTAGCGATTGGCTCTTTCATTCAGAAGGCGGGGCTTCCTGCGATTGAGCGGCCATATTAAGCGTTGCATTTTTCCCCATTCAAAACTATACGAGTGACATGTCTTGGGTATTCTATAGTCTTTGCTAGCAATAAACACATTGAATAGAATGCATCATAAACATATGTTTGCCAACAGAATCGCGAAGAAGATTTTAAGCAAATCAACGAGTGAATTACCCACTGCTTTAAAACAGATATCTGTTGGACATTAGTAAACGCACAGGCACACAAACACATTTAGTAACGTTGAATCTTACTAAAATGGCCGATTAAGCAGTTTATATTCTGAAATATATTTCTAGGTTTTGTTCCGTGTGCATTAAATTACATTTGGATGTAAATGGTCCTTTTCCTCACATAAATGTAAAACACTGAGCTGCTAACTGAGCGTCCTGTGGATCACCTTTATGAGGCTGTCCGGGTCTGGAGTAGGGGTGGGCGTATCGATCCTAATATCGATACCAACGTTGGTATCGGTATCGGATCGATACTAGCCTGATAAGATTGATACTTTAGGTTATTTTTTCTCCTATACACTTAATACATTGCTTAATACATATAACAAAGTGTAGACATGTCTGTGTGTGTATATTCCGTTCTTTTCATTTCTCGTATGCAAACATTACTGCTCCTCCCCTGCTACGCTGGTTTGTTGTCATGGCATCACGTGACTCAGCGGCTCCAAGCGCGAGCGGATAGATGGAAGGAACTCCGAGCTACAAAATAATTGAAAAGGGGAAGAAGGAAATCCTTCACATAGTAAGGATATGCAATATGCATAGTGCATATTGTATATATCTGTATACCGAGTTTGTCCTTTTTATGCAGTATCACTGTAAGGTGTATTCTGAGTTTGGCCTTTTAATATTATTTCTTAATGCATTAAGACACTTTAAATGTTTTGATTATAACAGTTTGTAATTTAGCATGTTTTCATATATATTCTGGGCTCAGCTGCTTGCCAAATATTATATTTTATTAACAAACTGTATACCGAATTTAGTCTTTATTTATTTATTTGGTCTTTATCACTGTCTTCCTCCATTAATTGCACCATATTAAATGTTTTTATATTGCAATGAGAGAAAATGAAATTCAGCATGTTGCATTCATGTTCTGGGTTCATCTGCTTACCTGTACATACATAGTATATATTTTTTATAAACTATACTGAATTTGGCCTTTTCATATCACAGTTTTTTATTGCAATAATAACAAACAAATATTACAGTATGTATAAAACAAACAGAAAATACAGTACGCACATAACATACTAAAATCCTTTCAAATAATAAACGAGTTATGGTTTAATAGTTCTTCATATCATAATAAATTTTCATTCAATAAGCCACTTACGTTAAACTTTTCTTTAAAATGGTTTGCTATGGGAGGAAAATGCATAATATGAAAACTTTGAGCGTTGCTTTCATATTCTGGGCACATCTGCTAACTTGTATATCTAGTTTGCAACATTAATAAGGTGTATACTGAGTTTTGTCTTTTAATATTATGTTCTTAATTTATTAAGCCACGTTAATTATTTTTGTAACTCTTTTCGATGGGAGGAAAATACTTAACATGAAACGTGCATTGCTTTTATGTTCTGGGCTCCTCTGCCTGCAAAGTCCTTTTAGAAAGGCAAATAATATCCACGTATAGCTTTAAGGTGAATATAATATTAGTCATATCAACATTAGATTGTTAATTTTTTTAATTGTTGTTGGTCATTTAAATGTATTTTTTTTAAACGACAAGTATCGGAATCGGTATCGGTATCGGCGATACTGGCCCTGTATTTACTCAGTATCTCATTGATACCAATATTTGCAGTATCGCACACCAGTAGTCTGGAGTCGGCATCTAGCTTCATCTGTCTTATTTTGGTTATGTTCAGATTCCTCTGCAGTTGTTGTATGTTTAAAAAAACCCGCTAAATATCCAAAATGCAGATTCGTCACGCGCAACTTCTTACGCAAATAAGATTGGGAAAGCCATTAGTAAGTTTGATTTTATTTCTTAAATTATTTACAATAAATAACAGTAAAATATATTAAAAATAACTACATTATGTGCATATTTACTTTTGAGTTGAAAACATTATTAATTAACAAATATTTAGTTCAAATCTTTCAATCTCCGCCTATGGGTTTGCCAGATTTCGATTTATTTGAGTCATGTTGAAAACACATAAATTGTGTTTTCACGAAATTGCCACATAAGATTGTTTCTAAGCAGCAGTAAAATAACAAGCAAATGCTCGGATTAATGTTGCAAGGTGCTTCAGTTTCGAAAAATAACATTTCAGCAGCTCTAGTAAGACAACAGTGCATTCTTCAGCTCAAGTCGGTTCGATAGTGTGAATGCTGCAAATCAGTTATGAAGCGAACTCTACTCAACTGTAAAGCAGATCTACACAACACAATAGTGTCAGTATTCAGCTCAAATCAGTTCAGATTCAGTTCAGAAATAGTGCAAAGTTCGTCATTGAGTTACATAAAGCAATTTTTGAAGGTTAGGAGTCATTGAAACAGATCATTGTAATTTTTAGTAATTTTTAATTTTTTTATTTTACTGTCATATTATAAGTATTGTTGAGGACAGCTGTCTTATTAGATCAGGAGTTTCCGCGATATGCCAAAAGAACTGAGTGGAAACAAAATGATGGCTGATGTCAAGGTTAACGTGTTCAATAAAGTTATTAATTAAATAATCTTGATCTTTTCGGGTTTTTTAGCATTAAGCAGGACTTATGGATCACTGCTGCCATCTACTGGTCATTTCTGTCAATTAGCTCTAAATTCCATCAAATTACAAAAGATATATATAAACTTTTAATTACTTACATTTCTTATTCTTTCTAAAAAAAATGTTTGCACTACAAAAGTATCTATTCTATTCTATTCTGTTATTTTCTGTTCTGTTATTTTCTGTTCTGTTCTATTCTATTCTATTCTATTCTGTTATTTTCTGTTCTGTTCTATTCTATTCTATTCTATTCTGTTATTTTCTGTTCTGTTCTATTCTATTCTATTCTGTTATTTTCTGTTCTGTTCTATTTTCTATTCTATTCTGTTATTTTCTGTTCTGTTCTGTTATTTTGTGTTCTGTTCTATTCTATTCTATTCTGTTATTTTCTGTTCTGTTCTGTTATTTTCTGTTCTGTTATTCTATTCTATTCTATTCTGTTATTTTCTGTTCTGTTCTGTTATTTTCTGTTCTGTTCTATTCCATTCTATTCTGTTATTTTCTGTTCTGTTCTGTTATTTTCTGTTCTGTTCTGTTCTATTCTATTCTATTCTATTCTGTTATTTTCTTTCTGTTCTTTTCTGTTCTGTTCTGTTCTATTTTCTGTTCTGTTCTGTTCTGTTATTTTCTGTTCTGTTCTGTTCTATTCTATTCTATTCTATTCTGTTATTTTCTGTTCTGTTCTGTTATTTTCTGTTCTGTTCTATTCTATTCTGTTCTGTTCTGTTCTATTCTATTCTATTCTATTCTATTCTGTTATTTTCTGTTCTGTTCTGTTATTTTCTGTTCTGTTCTGTTCTATTCTATTCTATTCTGTTATTTTCTGTTCTGTTCTATTCTATTCTATTCTGTTATTTTCTGTTCTGTTCTGTTATTTTCTGTTCTGTTCTGTTCTATTCTATTCTATTCTGTTATTTTCTGTTCTGTTCTATTCTATTCTATTCTATTCTGTTATTTTCTGTTCTGTTCTATTCTATTCTGTTATTTTCTGTTCTGTTCTATTCTATTCTGTTATTTTCTGTTCTGTTCTGTTCTATTTTCTGTTCTGTTCTATTCTATTCTGTTCTATTTTCTGTTATTTTCTGTTCTGTTCTATTCTATTCTATTCTGTTCTGTTCTATTCTATTCTATTCTGTTCTGTTCTATTTTCTGTTATTTTCTGTTCTATTCTATTCTGTTCTATTTTCTGTTCTGTTCTGTTCTATTCTATTCTGTTATTTTCTGTTCTGTTCTATTCTGTTCTGTTCTATTCTATTCTGTTCTGTTATTTTCTGTTCTGTTCTATTCTATTCTGTTATTTTCTGTTCTGTTCTGTTATTTTTCTGTTATTTTCTGTTCTGTTCTATTCTATTCTGTTCTATTCTGTTATTTTCTGTTCTATTCTATTCTGTTATTTTCTGTTCTGTTCTGTTCTGTTATTCTATTCTGTTATTTTCTGTTCTGTTCTGTTCTATTCTATTCTATTCTGTTCTGTTCTGTTCTATTTTCTGTTATTTTCTGTTCTGTTCTGTTCTGTTCTGTTCTATTCTATTCTGTTATTCTGTTCTGTTCTATTCTATTCTGTTATTTTCTGTTCTGTTCTATTCTATTCTGTTATTTTCTGTTCTGTTCTATTCTATTCTATTCTATTCTATTCTGTTATTTTCTGTTCTGTTCTGTTCTATTCTATTCTATTCTGTTATTTTCTGTTCTGTTATTTTCTGTTCTGTTCTGTTCTATTCTATTCTATTCTGTTATTTTCTGTTCTGTTCTGTTCTGTTATTCTATTCTATTCTATTCTGTTATTTTCTGTTCTATTCTATTCTATTCTGTTATTTTCTATTCTATTCTATTCTGTTCTGTTCTGTTCTATTCTATTCTATTCTGTTATTTTCTGTTCTGTTCTATTCTATTCTATTCTGTTATTTTCTGTTCTGTTCTATTCTATTCTGTTATTTTCTGTTCTGTTCTATTCTATTCTATTCTGTTATTTTCTGTTCTGTTCTATTCTATTCTGTTATTTTCTGTTATTTTCTGTTCTATTCTATTCTATTCTGTTATTTTCTGTTATTTTCTGTTCTGTTCTATTCTATTCTGTTATTTTCTGTTCTGTTCTATTCTATTCTATTCTATTCTGTTATTTTCTGTTCTGTTCTGTTCTATTCTATTCTGTTATTTTCTGTTCTGTTCTATTCTATTCTATTCTGTTATTTTCTGTTCTGTTCTGTTCTATTCTATTCTGTTATTTTCTGTTCTGTTCTGTTCTATTCTATTCTGTTATTTTCTGCTGCCCTTGGCTCTAACTGTCAATACAGAAAACCTTAAAATGTTTTAATTTTCATGTGCCTGTAATAACCTGACACGACACGACACGCCTGCTGAGTGACTCATGAAAATCGCCTTTAAAGTTGTCCAAATGAGTTCCTAGCAATGCATATAACTAATCAAAAATTAAGTTTTTATATATTTACGGTAGGAAATTCACAAAATATCTTCATGGAACATGATGTTTACAAAAATTAAGTTTTTATATATTTACGGTAGGAAATTCTACAAAATATCTTCATGATTTCTGGCATAAACGAAAAATCTATAATTTTGACCCATATAATGTATTGTTGGCTATTGCTACAAACATACCCCAGCGACTTATGACTGCTTTTGTGCTCCGGGGACACATTTGAAAACATTGTAGTTGAACAGCGCCACCGTGTGGCCACAACGTGTAAGATCACAAATGAAGCTGAGAACAGTGACAGACGCTTTTTCTCATCGCTTAGGACGGTTGTATTTGTATTTAAATTCAGTTAAGTTTTGGTTGTTTTTAATTGTTCATAACTATTTTTCTTTAGATATTTAAATTGCATTTAAATGTAATCATAATGAAAATTAATGTAATGTAATAAATTAAATATAAAAATGAATGGAAAACAAATTAAATATGCCAAATAAATAAAAACGAAATCCTTCAGTAATATTTTTTTTGCTTTAAAATTATTTACATTTAATTTATAATTAAAATAAATTAAATATAATACATATAAAAGTAAATGCAAAATAAATTACGTATACCAAATAAATAAAACTAAATTATTCATTAATACATACTTCGAATATAATTTACATTTAATTAATAAATGAAATTAAATATAATACATGAAATATAAAAATAAATTAAATATACCATGTAAAAAAAATATATATATTTGGCTTTAAATACAATTTAAATGTAATTAATAATTACAATAAATGAAAAATAGTAGGCCTAAATTAAATATTAAAATAAATGCAAAATAAATTATATGTACCAAATAAAATAAAATAAAATAAATTGTTCATGAAAGTTTCATTTCAAATACAATCCAAATTTAATTAAGAATTAAAATAAACGCAACGAAATAAAAAAAAAACTATAAAAATAAATGCAAAACAAATGAAATTTACTACCAAATTTAAAAAAAATATAAACGACATAAAAACTTTTCAAATTGTTCATAAATATTTGGTTTAGATACAACTCAAATATAAATAATAAATGAAATATACAAAATAATAAAAACCAAATTGTTCAAAAATATGTTGTCTTAAATATAATTAATAATAAAACATAAATGAAAAATAATGAATTAAATATTAATAATGCAAAATCAATATACAAAAACAACATGAATTAAATATATAAAATAACAACCGCTGCTGGGGATTATACTTAATATTACTTAATTACCTAATATTTTTTTCTAATATATCAATATATTATGAGGACATGGTGGCCAGTATAGTGTAAATGCTTTGATACGATAAAATTCTACGTTTAACTTTTATTATGAAAAACAATCCGCTTCCGCTACTTCAGGAATGCGCTTCCGGTCAGAGAGCGCTTTATCTCTGACTTCACCGTCGTATCTCTTGTTATGGTGAGGGACGCCCAGTGGAAACATCTTCTACCTGTCCGCGGATTTTCTGTGTTTAAACCCGACCTAAACTCTAAATCAAGCCGCTACCTGGACTGGAGATGGAAATATCCATGGAGGCGGAAGATGGAGAGCGCAGGTAAACAAAAACATTAATATCTAACAGTTACAGCAGTTTGACAGCTAGACTCGCAGCTCTAGTTATGGTTTAAATTTAGCATTTAAGATTTAACATTTAACACAAAAAGAACATTTAAATGATATATGTATACACTAAAAATCTTGTTTGCGAAGATCATCATATCGAGCTAGCCGGCTAGTGCGTTTGGACATAGTACTATGGTGAAGACTTTGCTAATGAATATTAATTACGCTACGGTACGTTTGCCTTCAAAGCGTCTCATCTGATTTGCCGAGCTGTATATGTTATTATGTAAGCAGGAGAATCAACCAATGGGAGGCTCGGCGCTCGCGGAAGCGTTCGGTGTCTTGATTAATATTAATGAGACTCGCCTTTACCATAGTGGGATTCAGTATCGTATGTTCTAGCAGCTTTAGACTTGCAGCGAATAACAACAGTCTTGTGACATGCTCACATTTAGCTGGTAAATAGCAAGACGTAAGCGCGAGATTTCATTTTAAGCTGTTATTTTGTGTGTTGTTAGCTCCTGCGAGCTGACTAAGTTAGCATGAAAGGTCATAACAGAAACTCGCGTTAAAAAAAAGTCACACTTGTGGTCTTTGGTCAAAAATGACCGACCATAGGAAATGAATGGGAAATCGACAAAAACTCAGAGAACACTTACACACACACACACACACACACACACACACACACACACACACACACACACACACCTATGAACTGGTATCAAAACAAGTCATCAGAACCAAATCAGATCAGTCTCAGAAGAATTAAGCTCTGATATACATATACATTTTTCAAGAATTTGAATAATGCTTTCTCTGTGTTCAGGTGTGACTGTAGTAATACACTGATTCTTGAGAAGTGGGACAAAACGGTGCAAAATTGAAAAAAATAAAACCTTGTACTCAGACAAATGAAACTACATTTATGTATCTTATATGTACTAAGCTACTGAGCTATGCTTTGATTCAACCTCCCAACTTTTCTCTTTTTTTAACAAAATGTGCTTTTTACCTTGGATTGTGTAAAATAATTTCAACTTTATCTTTAACAGCAATCAAGATGTTTTTAACATTTCAAAACACATTGTCATGTTGGCAGACAGATTACACTTGCACATGTGACCAACAATTCCTCAACAAATATAAAATATCATAATGAAATATTATCAAAATATGTAACTGACAGAGTTGACAACCTGAATCTGTAGTCTTTTTAACTATCAAATAAATTGAATCAATCAAATACTGTATTAAAACAAACACAACAAACAGTTACTATGTTATTGTTTACAAAGCTTTTACTCAAGAGTCACATTCAAGTATTTTGATATATTATTGGAACACAAAATCTGAAGGTGGTGACATCTGACGGTGTTGACAAATTTGGTAGCCATTTAATTTGGTAGTTCATGTAGTAGCCATTTCATTTTTCATGATGCTATGCTAATGGAACCTGCTTCAGGAGAATAAAATGATCTAAACCAGTGCTTCCCAAACCTGTCCTGGAGGACCCCCTGCCCTGCACATTTTGTATGTCTCCCTAATCAGACACACCCAGTTTAGTTCTTGCAGTCTCTACTATCGAGTTGATGAGTGAAATCTGGTGTGTTAGATAAGGGAGATATACAAAAGGTGCAGGGCAGGGGGTCCTCCAGGACAGGTTTGGGAAGCACTGATCTAAACATTTCAAATAATTTTCTCAGAAATTGGAAGATGGAGTCGACATATGGTTGTGACCAGGAAATATTAACATTAGGATTTAAAATATTCTAAAACTATCCACCTGTTTCCGGGTGGCGCTAATGTAAAAAAAAGAACGTGGGTACAACTTCCGGTGAGGCAGCGGTAGTAGTATACCAATGGTATTGTGTGTGCTAATTAGCGAAGAGGCTAAGTGTTTTTTGGATCTTTTCCACTGTTGGGCCAGTGCGAGCCAGTGTTTTCAACGGGCCGGACAGGGCTAATAGCCTTGGACCTGTAGCACCGAGCCCAAATCACGCTGCGTTTCCACCGTCAGGCCAGAAGCTCCGTTGCCCAGTATAAACTTAACCTATTCAGTCTGAGCCAGAAAGAGAATTGATTAGTTCATCTCTGGGGTCTTCGGGTTTGAGTCGTTCGTTCATCACGTGATAGCCCCATAAACTTAACCTATTCAGTCTGAGCCAGAAATAGAATTGATTAGTTCATCTCTTGAGTCTTCGGGTTTGAGTCGTTCGTTCATCATGTGATAGCCCCATAAACTTAACCTATTCAGTCTGAGCCAGAAAGAGAATTGATTAGTTCATCTCTGGGGTCTTCGGGTTTGAGTCGTTCGTTCATCACGTGATAGCCCCATAAACTTAACCTATTCAGTCTGAGCCAGAAATAGAATTGATTGGTTCATCTCTTGAGTCTTCGGGTTTGAGTCGTTCGTTCATCACGTGATAGCCCCATAAACTTAACCTATTCAGTCTGAGCCAGAAAGAGAATTGATTAGTTAATCTCTGGGGTCTTCGGGTTTGAGTCATTCGTTCATCATGTGATAGCCCCATAAACTTAACCTATTCAGTCTGAGCCAGAAAGAGAATTGATTAGTTCATCTCTGGGATCTTCGGGTTTGAGTCGTTCGTTCATCACGTGATAGCCCCATAAACTTAACCTATTCAGTCTGAGCCAGAAATAGAATTGATTAGTTCATCTCTTGAGTCTTCGGGTTTGAGTCGTTCGTTCATCATGTGATAGCCCCATAAACTTAATCTATTCAGTCTGAGCCAGAAATAGAATTGATTAGTTCATCTCTGGGGTCTTCGGGTTTGAGTCGTTCGTTCATCACGTGATAGCCCCATAAACTTAACCTATTCAGTCTGAGCCAGAAAGAGAATTGATTAGTTCATCTCTGGGATCTTCGGGTTTGAGTCGTTCGTTCATCACGTGATAGCCCCATAAACTTAACCTATTCAGTCTGAGCCAGAAATAGAATTGATTAGTTCATCTCTGGGGTCTTCGGGTTTGAGTCGTTCGTTCATCATGTGATAGCCCCATAAACTTAACCTATTCAGTCTGAGCCAGAAATAGAATTGATTAGTTCATCTCTGGGGTCTTCGGGTTTGAGTCGTTCGTTCATCACGTGATAGCCCCATAAACTTAACCTATTCAGTCTGAGCCAGAAAGAGAATTGATTAGTTCATCTCTGGGATCTTCGGGTTTGAGTCGTTCGTTCATCATGTGATAGCCCCATAAACTTAACCTATTCAGTCTGAGCCAGAAAGAGAATTGATTAGTTCATCTCTGGGGTCTTCGGGTTTGAGTCGTTCGTTCATCACGTGATAGCCCCATAAACTTAACCTATTCAGTCTGAGCCAGAAATAGAATTGATTAGTTCATCTCTGGGGTCTTCTGGTTTGAGTCGTTCGTTCATCACGTGATATCCCCATAAACTTAACCTATTCAGTCTGAGCCAGAAATAGAATTGATTAGTTCATCTCTGGGGTCTTCGGGTTTGAGTCGTTCGTTCATCACGTGATAGCCCCATAAACTTAACCTATTCAGTCTGAGCCAGAAATAGAATTGATTAGTTCATCTCTTGAGTCTTCGGGTTTGAGTCGTTCGTTCATCACGTGATAGCCCCATAAACTTAACCTATTCAGTCTGAGCCAGAAATAGAATTGATTAGTTCATCTCTGGGGTCTTCGGGTTTGAGTCGTTCGTTCATCACGTGATAGCCCCATAAACTTAACCTATTCAGTCTGAGCCAGAAATAGAATTGATTAGTTCATCTCTTGAGTCTTCGGGTTTGAGTCGTTCGTTCATCATGTGATAGCCCCATAAACTTAACCTATTCAGTCTGAGCCAGAAATAGAATTGATTAGTTCATCTCTTGAGTCTTCGGGTTTGAGTCGTTCGTTCATCATGTGATAGCCCCATAAGCTTAACCTATTCAGTCTGTGCCGGAAAGTTTTGTTAACCTATTCAGTTTTGTCCCATGTCTCGAGATTTCAAAAACTGACACTTCAAATCAACATAAAAAAAACAACTATACCTTTACAAAAAGTTGTCTTTGAGAATGTCTAAATATATATCTTAACCCACAACTTAATAATAAATTAGAAGAATTATAGAATTTATAGACCTTTTATATAGAGCTATATAGGAATCTATGGGCTAAACCATGGAATTGCAGATGTTTTTCTTATTTTACTCCCACCAGATTTCACTAATCTGGCTTAAAAAATGGATTTTAAAGGCATTAACTCTATTTTAACATGAAATACTGCATTAATTGAAAAGTAATATAATTTTTTATTTTTAAATGTGTATTATTTTCAATGGGAAGAAATTGATCATAATTATTAATTGGTACCATGAAATTCTCAAAATACAAAATAAAAAATATTATAGAACAAAAAGTAAAATTAATGTAATGTTTTTACCTTAATGGAATGTAATGGCTGACTTAAGTAGTTCTGCAGCCCACATGAAAAAATACCATAGTAATTTATAGTAAATACTATAGTGTTTTTGAATCATACTATAGTAAAGTGTATTATACTGTATATATTATAGTGTTTACAACACATTGTTAATGAATGCGACAGTATACTGTAGTATTAACTATAGTGAACTGATAAACTGTAATAAATAGGGATGCATGATATTATCGGACTGATATCGGAATCGGCCGATAATGGCTTTAAATGTAAATATCGGCATCGGCCCGATATGAAAAACTATGCCGATATGTCTTGCCGATAAGAGGAATACATTAACTCATGTGCTCAGGGAGTGCTAGTGATTAGATCACGTCAGCAGTGTGGCTCATACTTGAAGCAAAGTTTTGCCTGAATCATGATTAGATTGAGTGTTATGGATTGCTGCATTTAATCTGTGAAAGCACGTACAGAATGCGTTCGGTGTGTGATAGAGTAAACAGTGATAGCACGTGCAGCGGCAGCCTCCCCCGGGTCCTAACGCCTGTTCCGTAAGGAGTTTTAATCTGTAGGGGGTGCGTTTGGCCTACTTCTAATTAAATTAAAAGTAAAATAGCCTAAACAAATAAGATTTAGACTGTTTCTGATTTAAATAAATTAATAATTGATGTCATAAAATGAGTATGTTTTGATTTAAAGGTTAGAAGCTATAGCTTATATGAAAAAAAACAAAACATGACTAGTAAACTAAATAATTTTATATATATTGATTTATTCATTAATGTGTAATGTTTTATCTTTTAAACAAATCATAAGCTCTAAAAGATTTTCTGAATTTTTACAACTCTTTTGTTTTAGACCATCTACAAATGTTAAATCTTAAAATAAAATGTTAGGGTTAACACGGCATCTTTCTGGGGAAAATATGCAGCGATTGATATATAGTTTATTGTTAGTTATTTTCAAAGCTTCAATGTGCTGTCAAAAATCCATCATTATTGTTTATTTAATTCTAACAAATAATTTCTTGTTAATAAACTAACCAAAATTAAAAATATTTTTCTTATAATTTCTGCACAGGAGAGACTTGGTGTTGTTTCCAAACAAAAGGAAATATATCGGTATCGGAATTGGCCAAAATGAGTTGAAAAATATCAGCATATCTGATATCAGCAAAAATCCAATATCGTGCATCCCTAGTAATACATTTAGTATACTTTAGATTTTACTATGGTAAACTGTAGTGTAGGATAATATACTCTATATTTGTAGAAAACTTGGTACAGTATTGGGTAAAGTAATTTGTTTATATTACTATAGTTGTTATATTACCACAGCAACTATAGAATTACCACAACAAAGTAATTCAAGTACTTTAATATAGTACGGTTCAAAAACACTATAGTATTTACTATAATTACTATAGTATTTTTAACGGTTTATGATATTAGGTTATATTGTTTTAAAATGTTCATAATCAGATTACTTTCTTTTTTTATGGATCACGTGATTGCATCTTATTCACACAATGGCAGTAAATTATTCATATTTTATTGATACACCCCAGTTTTTATTTATTTGTTTATTTTTCTAATATACAGTCATGGCCAAAAATATCGGCACCCTTGGTAAATATGATCAAAGAAGGCTGTGAAAAGTAATCTGCATTGTTAATCCTTTTGATCTTTTATTAAAAAATTCACAAACATCTAACCTTTCATTGGATAATAAGAATTTAAAATGGGGGGAAATATTATGAAATAAATGTTTTTTTCTCAAATACACGTTGGACACAATTATTGGCACCCCTAGAAATTCTTTTTGGGAGTCCCCAAAAACAATCAGTCTGTTGTTGGGGACTCCCAAAACCAAAATATGAACCTTTCATAACGCATAACACTTTAATAATGTTAGTTCATGTGATGAAGGGATTCTTGGTGAACCAAACCCCTTTGACCTAAAATATCTACTTCAAATAATCTGAGATCTCAATAATTTAACAACATATTCATTTACATGTTCACGGTTCTCTAATGTCGGTGGACACACACACAGACACACACACACACACACGTATGTAACCATTTGGTGAGGTATGAACTGGTTTAATTTTATTATTTTGTTATAATTTTAATGTACTGAAAGACTTTTCATCTATCATCAAATTCTTCTGAGACTATGAAAATTCTTCCATATATATATATATATATATATATATTAAACATATGAGACAGTCAATTCGTAAATGAAACATGAAGCTTTGCGAGCGCAAACTCTGAGCAATTCATCTTCCTCTATATATAATATAATTATATAATTAAGCACACCTCTTTTTCACAAGGGTTGAAGTGTGTTTAGCACACTGTGTATTATAAATATAATTGTAAACGCAATTTACATGTGTTTTCTTTAGATGGGAACACTGGAAGCTTCTGTCTAATCTGAAGACGACTGTTGAAGGGCTGCTGTCCACCAACAACCCTAACGTGTGGTCCCGCTACGGGGGTCTTCAGCGCCTGCACAAGGACATGAACAACATCCTGGGCCACGGCCTCAAACACGAACAGGTGTGGAGGAACATGAGGGTTTTTCTTGAAAGTACCTAGAATATCCTGTGGTGACGGCAGGAATATATTTAAAACAACAGCCTGATTTACCAGGAACCATTAGACACAAATAAGCTCTGTGGCTAATCAGACGAGGAAGAGTGTCTTTAAGTTTCGTTACTACTTTGTTTTACTTTCTGTACCTAACTGGAGATAAGAAATGGCCTCTGTGGCCTTTCCAACAAAGAAAATATTGTTAGTTTATAGATTAACATCATAAAACCTACATCAGCATTATTATACACTTCTGGCCAAATGTTTCTGGTCAGTAAGATTTTTTTTTTTTTTTTACGTTTTTGAAAAAAGTCTCTTCTGCTCACCAAGGCTGCATTTATTTGATCAGGAAATTACTAAAACTGTTATGTTGTGAAATATTGTTACAATTTATAATAACAATTTTACATTTTTTTTATTATAT
The DNA here is from genome assembly GCA_027422415.1 of Schizothorax lantsangensis. Classification (NCBI taxonomy): domain Eukaryota; kingdom Metazoa; phylum Chordata; class Actinopteri; order Cypriniformes; family Cyprinidae; genus Schizothorax; species Schizothorax lantsangensis. The sequence continues at coordinate 31,923,686 of CM049843.1, read as the reverse complement.
TGTAAAATATATTTTATTCCTGTGATGCAAAGCTGAATTTTCAGCATCATTACTCCAGTCTTCAGTGTCACATGATCACATTTTTAAAATATGTAAAAACAGAAATTGGTTATTTTAAATTGTAACAATATTACTGTATTTTTACTGCATTTTTGATCAAATAAATTCAGACTTGGTGAGCAGGAGACCTTTTTCAAAACCCGGCAGTGTTTCTTTGAAAATCTCTAGTTTTTATGTGTTTAAAGTCTGCATTAAATAGAAATTCATATCTATTTTATAAATGCACTTTATTAGTTTTATTCTGAATTGAGCATGTAATATTTTAATTTACATGTCATGACAGTCGGAGAATAAACCAATTAGCGTAGAGGGGCGTTTCATTCCCACCCACATGTAGAGATCGAATATTCAAGTCATTTATTCGTTTTCTATCCCTTTATTACATAAAAACGAAAAATGAAGCCGAATTCTTGATTTTTTGTTTTTTTTTTGTTTTGTTTGAACAGCGAAAAAATGTGCCGGTTTTTCATTTTTCAGATTTCAATATAAAAAAAAACAAAAAACGATTGAACGGAAGATACGCTGATTCATGACTCAATCTTCTGTTACTTTAATTTCATCTCAAATTTCAGTTCCATTTAATTGTTTTATGTAGTGTTTTATTTGTTATTTTTACAAATAAAATACAATAAAATTATAAAATACCCTTTTTTATTTTTACTTATAGATAAAACTTTGTCAGTTAGATGCCAATCAATGACAAAACAACTGCTGCTTCATTTTACTTTAAATTTAAATTTTACTATAATAATTTTACTTATAATTTCAGATCTCTATTTTTAGACATTTTTGTTGTTGTTTAAATGTAACTTTAATTTAAATATTTGTATTTTTCTCTTTTGTTATTAATAACAGTGTTGTCAAGCACAGAAGTGACCAAACACATTTTTAATGTATGAATCATTACGCTGTGGTACAAGATCTAATTTGGTTATTTTGTTTTGCAGATTTACTATAAACAAAAAGACTACTGGCGTTTCGCGTGGTGTGTGCGGTATCTCTGTCCTCATCTCGCCCATCATGTAGAACAGGTATTTGTCAGTCCAGTGAATATTTCCCACGTGAAGCTTGTTTTGACAACTTCAGTGAGATTTTTGACTCCTTGTTCTCTCGCTTTCAGTTCAGTCAGCTGGAGCCGGTGTTGAGCAGTGGCGTTCAGAGTTTCGGCGAGGGTTATAAAGCCGAGCGTTGGCTTCTACACAGCCTCCAAGGTCACATCTTATCTGCCCAGCTCAAACCGCTGCTGCAGCATAAGACAAATACACAGAAATATTACAATGGTAACTCAACATCCTCCAAACCTTTAGCATCTTCACTTACGTATACAGTTTTCCTATGTGTGATAATGTTGTTGGTTGTCCTCTTCTGTAGACACGGCCTTCCTGTTGAGTGAACCACACGTGTCTGCCATGTTCCAGTGTCTGGAGGCCGTAGAGCAGAATAACCCTCGACTGCTGGCTCTCATAGACACCGGCAGGGTGAGAAACTTGACCTCCTGGTAGAGGAAGTCTGTAATTGATTCATATTAGTAAGGTTTTTTTTCTACATTGTGATTCTAGAGGATGTGATTAAGCATAACAAAGAAGAGAAATGTTTTTCCTGGTCTTTGTTGAATCCAAACAGTGATGGAAACTCGTGTCTGAGACCCAGACTTAAAGTGATAGTTCACCCAGAAATGAAAATCCTGGCATTATTTACTCACCCTCAAGTTGTTCCAAACCTGTATGAGTTTCTTTCTCATGCTGAACATAAAAGAAGATATTTTGATGAATTGGGGTAACCAGACAGTTTATTGGGTGAACTGTCCCTTTAAGTCACAAATCAATATTAACTCAGTTTGTAAACAATTGACTTGAGACTTTTTTAGCAGTGTTGGTATCATTAATTAAAAGTAGAACTGTCAATCGTTTAAAATTTTTAATCTTAATTACGCAATGTTGCAATTAATTAATCGCCGTTTAGTTGCTCATCAATTTTGGCTGAGAAATCGCCCCCCAAAAGATAATTTAAAGTCATTATTATCTTAAATGAGAGAAGCATGGAATGGACATTACAAAAAAGCTTTTAAAAACACTTTCTGTTAATTGAATTAAAGTTAATGTAAAATGTAAATATTAGATGAAAAACTGAATGAAAATGTTGCCTTGGCAACTAACTTAATTACTAAAATTATGATAGTTATAACACTTAAGTACTAAAATTACTAACTGAAGTAGAAGTAAAAAAATAACAAAAGCTATTTTAATATTAATAATAAAAAATATGCATAATTTTAATACCATTACTTGTCAAATTTTGTTTTTAAATATTTAAACTTAACATTGAAAAGCACAGATTTCTTGCATGACTGAAAATCGCTACCCAAAGGCATTACCAAGATGACTGGCGAGTGGATCGGCTGAGGGGTGTGTGAAATTTACTAAAAATTAAATCCCCATATTTATTGGGATTTTTCCAATAATGATAATTAAACAATATTTTGCTGAGTGTGTTTTTGTGCTGGTACCTTGGCTGGTTTAGGCCTGTCATGGATAAATAAATATAACACTAAAACTGCCAGTAGGTGGCATTAAGTTCCTGCCTTAAAGGGGTCATATGATGCGATTTCAAGTGTTTCTTTCTCTTTGGAGTGTTACAAGCTGATTGTGCATAGATAAGATCCCTGAAGTTGCAAAGACTAAAGTCTCAAAACCAAAGAGATATTCTTTATCAAAGTTAAGACTCTGCCACGCCCCCCTAAAACGCCTCATTTAAACACGCCCCCACATGTCTACATCACGGTGTGTAAATATTTGCCTAAGACGTTGTTTCAGTAACCGCAGTAGTGTTGATGCAGCCGTGTCAGGGAGAAGCTGTGTTTCTAGGCGAAAGCAAGAGCACTTTATTTGGCCTTCTGAAAGTAGATGCATTTAGGAATCATTAAGATTACTTACAGAACAGCAACGCATTTTATGGATGACAGTTTCGTGAACCTAGGAGAGGAGGTAATTCTGACTTTGCTATGACAATCTGGCGCTTCTGAATCAGCGACTGTATGTTTTGTTATTAGTTTAAGTATTTGCTATTGACTGTTCAAATGCGGAGTTTTGCGCTTCGTGTGTGTGTGCTCGCGTGTGTGTGAGGGAGACACGGTCACACAACCGTGGCTTGTGTGTGTGTGTGTGTGTGTGTGTGTGAGAGAGAGAGAGAGAGACACACACACACACACACACACACACACACACACACACACACACACACACACACACACACACACACACACACACACACACACACACACACACACACACACACACACACACACACACACACACACACACACACACACACACACACACACACACAGTCACATCACAGTGGAGTGTACAGCCCGTCAGAAATCGTCTTAATCGTGGCTTGTTTGCAAACACATACGAGCTTCATCACGGTGTCTGTCACACGACTCTGTTCCCCTCTCGGGCTTGAACTGATGGTAAAACTAAGGACACTATTAACTGTCTTTACATTTATTTTGAAAGTTAAAACTCGCGATTATGGAAAGGGGCGTTACATTTCCAAATCATGCTTATGGTGTTCGGCCAATCACAATGCACTGGGTCAGTTGGCCAATCAGAGCAGACTGTGCTTGTCGGAAGGAGGGACTTTGTAGAAAACGAAGCGTTTGAGAGAGGCGGGGCATAGAGGACCTACAATAATATACAGTATTTGAAAAATAATGTGTTTTTTGAACATTAAAGCATGTCAACATATTCTGTTACACCAAATACACCAAATAATGATCTTTAAAAAAGCATCATATGACCCCTTTAATGAGTGATTCATTGAATCATTCATTCAAACGGCTAAATTTAAACGGCTGATTCATTTAGAAACGAAGTAAGTGATTTATAAATGGATCATTGAATCATTGATTCAAATGATTTGTTCAAAAACATATTTATTCAGGAACGAAACGCAGCATTGTTGAGCTGAGATGCACAAATGTTCTTCTCCGGCTTTGTTTGGAACGATTTTCATTGGTCAAACAGAAGAAAAAAAACAGATCATTTTCTGTATTAAATGTTAACTTGTTTGTTTAATAGTTGTATAAAATTAATATCACATTTGTGATCACACTAATGCGGTAATATTTAGGAAAATAGCACTGATGCTTGTATGATATTACTTAACTATATCACATCTTACAAATTTACAAAAAAACAACCAAACAAACATGGATAGATTTTTCTTTCATTACTTTACTTGAATTATAAGGGCGTTCTAACTGCATTCCACTAGGCTTCATCACGCAGTGAATGCTTTTTGTTTGTTTTTGCGAAGTGATTGACACACGTGACGATGTCGGCTCGCATATCATTAAAACAACAGTTACGTTATTAGACGATAAATAAATCACAAACCCCTAGATCGGCTTGCCTTAAAAGGGCATGCAACCCGTTAGTGCTATGCTAAGCTAGTAGGATAAGCTGTTGGCTTGCTAACTGAAGCCTAAGCAAACAACGTAAGTAAAGAAGAATGTGATTGTTTTTAACTTTGGTGATATTATGTTATATGTAATGTAAAATACTTTTCATTTATAATTCTGGGATTAGGTGATTTTGTTGGGCTGCAGTGTGTAGTTTGGTTTTTGTCCAAACACTCCAAGCATTGACGCACCTAACATGTGCAGCAGTGACCCTGCAGTGTAAAACAAAACTGCTTTGGCAATCTAAAAGAGGTTTTAAACATCCTTCACTGGTTGGAATTCATTTGTTTGGGTTTATAGAGGCTAAAGTCCATAGAAAGCGTTTGTAATAAGCTGAGAAGGGTTTAATAATGTGAGTTCCTCTGAAGTCTTTAGACCAGAAAACAGTTCCCTTCATAAACCTGTGAAATGTGTATTTGTAGGATAATGACAGTCAGTGTTTGTGTTTGTCCATGATCTCATCTCACACACTTGGTTGTTATCTCACTGAATGTCTGGCACAAATTCCAGCTTTCATTGATCTATCCAGTAAACATCTTTCCTATCAGATGAGACCATTGACACACGATCAATATATGTGATAAAGAAATAAGTAGTTTTGAAAAAGAAAACCCCTTAGACAGGAATAAAAACATGGAAGGAATATGCAAATTTAGGTTAGTTAAACTGTTGACATGTTTATAGCTAGCTAGCTACCTAAAATACAGTTTTTAAGGGGTCAGGGTTTGGCTGGTTAGCATAGCCCTTTAACCGTTGCTGGTAGATACCATAACTACACCAACTTACTTCGATTTAACATAGTTAAACTGTTAAAATCTTCGTAGTTAGCTAACTAAAGTACAGTTTTTAAGGGGTCATGGTTTGGTTAGCATAGCCCCTTTAGCTTCTTACGGATACCGTAACTACACCAACTTACTTCAATTTAACGTGGTTAAACATATCAAAATGTTTATAGCTAGTTAGCTAGCTAACTAAATAACATCCAGTTTTCCAAGGGGTCATGCTTAGACTGGTTAGCATAGCCCTTTTAGCCTCTTCTGGTAGATACCATTGTTAACATAGTTTATAGCTAGCTAGTTAACTAATTAGCTAAATAACATCCAGTTTTTCAAGGGGTCATGATATGGCTGCTTAGCATAGCCCTTTTAACCTCTGCTGGTAGATACCATAACTACACTATACCATCTCACTTCAATTTAAGTTGTCTAGCTAGCTAGGTAACTATATCCAGTTTTTCTAAAGGTCATGGTTTGGCTGGTTAGCATAGCTTATTTAGTGCCTGGTGGTAAATACCATAGATATATATATATATATATATATATATATATATATATATATATATATATATATATATATATATATATATATATATATATATATATATATATATATATATATATATATATATATATATATATATATATACAGTATATACGTAGATGCCTCATTAGCGACTGTTTCTATGGGCCGCGAAACGTAAGCCATCCGCCATTTTTGGAATGGTCTGCGAATCTTTGAGCGCGTTGACTGTGTGCGTCTACAACAGCAAGTTATGTAAAAACCATGACTGTACTATCTTCAATTTAAGTTAACTGTCAACATGTCTATCTAGCTAGCTAGCGAACTACATAACATCCAATTTTCAATTGGTCTTGGTTGACTGGTTAGCATAGCTTATTTAGCCCCTGCTGGTAGATAACATAACTACATTTTCAATACAAGTTAGTTAAAATGTCAGCATGTTTATAGCTAGCTAGCTAGTTAAATAACATCCAGTTTTTCAAAAGGTCATGGTTTGGTTGGTTAGCATAGCCCTTTTAGCCTCTGTTGGTAGGTGTTATAACTACACCATCTTACTACATTGTTGGCCTTCACTGTAACCATGCATTTCTACATATAGATATGTAAATTTCTTCTGTCTCTTTTGTCTTCAAAGCTTTCGCATGTGAAAGGGTCTCCGTTTGGTTTTCTGAAGAGTCAGAGTTTGTGTTTGCTTCCCGGGGCCACAGGAATTTGGAGGCCTGCGGACAATTCAGACTCCCGTCGGCTCACAACGTCCCAGAGCTGCCTTACAGAGATTCCCAACACCCCACTCTCCAAGAGCAGCTCAGGTCAGCAGGTTTCAGAGAACAACAGGCCGCTCTGTGGCTCCATTACCACGTTAAATGCTTGCCTTGTTTACACACAAAATGTCCCAGAAAACAGCATGTTATTTGGCGAGAAAACTAGGGATGGAAGGTGGGCAGTTAGCAATGCTTGCTGTGAAGAAATGTGACAGTTCCTTAGTATCACATTGCATCTCTTTGTTTGTTGTCCAGATGTCACTCCATCCAGCAGTACTCCGGGAGCTCCATGGGTGTGCAGTAGAGGAAACCAGGACACAGGAATCCCCCAGATCTCCTTCACTGAGCCTGCCTCAACCGCTCCGCCCGAGATCCGGGATTGTGTGGAAGCGGATCTGGATGACGGCCCGGAGTACCTGGCTATCGGTAATCTGGGGAAGCAGAAACGGTGCGACTCGTCCAGCTCCACTCAGAGCAGTGAACACATGGGGACTCAGGGCGACGCCCACACTCCTTTGGCTCCGCCCCCGCCGCGCCGCTGCTCCTTCTCAGTGGCTCAGAGAACCACAGGGCGGAGCTCGAGGGGCCACATCCGGTCGCTGTCTGACACGGGCGTCACGCAGAAGCAGAAAAATGGTGCGTACAAACAGTTCTTTGGAACACAGGCCTTGTCAAAACTAACGAAATGTAGCGAAACTACTAACGAAGCAACATTTATTAGTGTAAAAGCCTGCTTACGCCGAGGACATTAACTATAAGGATAACTCAAGATAATCGTACTAATTGTATGAGAATAGCAACATCCACGCCACAGCTATATCGATAATGGCACAAAGGAACGATATGGTTGGAATCACTTTCAGAATTTGTTTTTTCTAGCTATTTAGTGAAAATACTTGAAAAAAAGTCTGCATGCTCTCATATGCGAGATAAAAGCAGTTTACTGAAAAAACAAAGCACCCAGGCAAACGTTTCAGTCACATGACCTTTTTCAGTGCCAAGCATGTTTGCCTTGGTGCCTTGTTTCTTCAGTAAATTGCTTTTATCTCGCATTTGAGAGTGTGCAGACTTTTTTCAAGGATTTTACTTTTTAGAACTTTTTTGGTCTACGCACTTCGGTTGGATTGTTTTGAAGGCTTTTTAATTTTTTATTGAACAATAAAAACTTAAATCATAATCCACCCGACTTAAAAGAGCTTGAGCATTTAAAGTGAAAACGTACAATTTTTTAAATATTTTTATGTAAAATAAATATTTAACAAAATATTTTGGAATCTAAAAATGCTGTAAAATCAAAGCCACATGTCTAAGTTATGTTCCAAATTTGAAGTTAACATTACAAAAATTGAGGTTCCTATCATATTTTGTTTAGGCGCTATAGCAAAAATAGCCACCGGTTGACAACCAAACTCCAATTCATACAATTAATACACATTTTTTTCACAACATAACCACCAAAATATGTGTTTTGTCAAGATTAGAAACGTTTTGATTATAAAATACTGTAGTAAATTTTGTAATATGACACTTAACACTGCCCATGAGGGGGAGGAGCCCTCTGAAAGTACCATTATCATGGTAACGCAAAGTTCGTTTTCAAAATGGTTTCCACAAGATGAATTTTGAGTTTAAGCTGTCAAATTATATAAAATTTAAAATTTATCCTATTTACTTTCTTAATATTTAAAAAATATTATTACATTAATATTACATTAAAATGTAAAAATATCTTTAGCAGTTTTACACAAATATATATGCTTTGTTCCACCTTCATGAATCATTTAGTTTATAATTGATAAAATCAAGTCCTGCTCTACTTTTTTATTTTTCTGTCATGTTTCACCTAAAAATACATCAGATTATGAAAGTCAAATTGGCTGTTCGCTCACTTTAAATGATCTATAATGTTAACTAGCTTGATTTTAATTTAAAAATATGGCATTCCCATACACATTTGCAATAAAAAATATAAAAACAGATCTCCAAACCTTGCTTCTAGCTGTTGTACCTCTTGTGCTCTTTGGTCTTGCTGTGGATCAGGGTGATATTTTCTCTGCTTCAACTCTATTCTTTCTCTTTTTCTTCTCTGTATGGAAAGGAGGGAATCACAGGAAAATCACCATTATTATTGAGGACCCCGTCGCAGGTTTGCAGTGCCGTGGTGCTGCATCTTGTCCACATTTCTGTTACCCATGCATGATTCGCTGTTTCCGCTTTTTTATTTTGTTTCTCTTTTTTTCTTCAGCTTTTGGCATCGTTTGTCAAGCTGTTGCACAACATTCCTGTCCTGTGCCATTCTATTTGTTCTTATTTCTATTTAGTGAAATTTTACACAGTTGTGCCTGGAAAGTTTTTAATATTTAATTTTTCTCAGTTTCCTTTTAGTCTTTTCTGTTTTTTGGCCATTGTGTTATCAGTTATAAACATTCAAACACTACATGTTGTGTAGATCTAAATTTTCATCAGTTTTTATCAGGATCAGATCCTGCACCAGGAAGACGCATTTGCTTTCTTCCTTATCCTAATATCATGTATTTGTGCATAATTCGTATCATGTTTTTCTGTATTTCCCAGAGTCTGTTGCAGCTACACCAATTTCAAAGAGCTGTGGTCCTTTCTCGCCCCAGAGCAGCGACAGCAGCACCAACAGTTCCCTTTATATGGAGTCTAGTGAGTGAATTCATCTTTCGTCTTTCTTTGGGTCAATGACGTGATGCTTTCTATCTATTAATTTATTCAAAAATACATAAAAAATACAATTCATGCTTACAATGACCTAAATACACTACTTCTTTGAAGAGCATGTTTTTATTTAAAATTTAGTTTGATATTTTTGTGAGCATAAAGTAAAAAATTAAGGGTGGTACAAATGTTTTGATGTTATGACGAAGGAATATAGTAAAACATAAAATGTATTAACATTTTTGTTTTATTTATTTAATATTTTCTTTAAATAAAAAAAACATTTAACACAACTACTTTAGTGCTTGTTAATATTTGAAAAATTTTGGCCTTCAAAAGTAATGTGGTACAAAACCACATAATGTGGTAATGTGGCTGAAACATTTCACCATTTTAATGACGGCAAGATTAGTTAATGTTGTAAAATGTAATTTGGTACAACTGTACTGATATTGTAATGAAAAATGAATAAAGGAGTTTGACAATTTTTTTTATATACAGTCAGGTCCATAAATATTGGGACATCGACACAATTCTAACATTTTTGGCTCTATACACCACCACTATGGATTTCAAATGAAACAAACAAGATGTGCTTTAACTGCAGACTGTCAGCTTTCATTTGAGGGTATTTACATCCAAATCAGGTGAACGGTGTAGGAATTACAACAGTTTGCATATGTGCCTCCCACTTGTTAAGGGACCAAAAGTAATGGGACAGAATAATAATCATAAATCAAACTTTCACTTTTTAATACTTGGTTGCAAATCCTTTGCAGTCAATTACAGCCTGAAGTCTGGAACGCATAGACATCACCAGACGCTGGGTTTCATCCCTGGTGATGCTCTGCCAGGCCTCTACTGCAACCGTCTTCAGTTCCTGCTTGTTCTTGGGGCATTTTCCCTTCAGTTTTGTCTTCAGCAAGTGAAATGCATGCTCAATCGGATTCAGGTCAGGTGATTGACTTGGCCATTGCATAACAGTCCACTTCTTTCCCTTCAAAAACTCTTTGGTTGCTTTTGCAGTATGCTTTGGGTCATTGTCCATCTGCACTGTGAAGCGCCGTCCAATGAGTTCTGAAGCATTTGGCTGAATATGAGCAGATAATATTGCCCGAAACACTTCAGAATTCATCCTGCTGCTTTTGTCAGTAGTCACATCATCAATAAATACAAGAGAACCAGTTCCACTGGCAGCCATACATGCCCACGCTACCACCACCATGCTTCACTGATGAGGTGGTTTGCTTAGGATCATGAGCAGTCCCTTGCCTTCACAGTTCTGGAACAACATCCTATGGACAGATGAGACCAAGATCAACTTGTACCAGAGTGATGGGAAGAGAAGAGTATGGAGAAGGAAAGGAACTGCTCATGATCCTAAGCATACCACCTCATCAGTGAAGCATGGTGGTGGTAGCGTGGGCATGTATGGCTGCCAGTGGAACTGGTTCTCTTGTATTTATTGATGATGTGACTACTGACAAAAGCAGCAGGATGAATTCTGAAGTGTTTCGGGCAATATTATCTGCTCATATTCAGCCAAATGCTTCAGAACTCATTGGACGGCGCTTCACAGTGCAGATGGACAATGACCCAAAGCATACTGCAAAAGCAACCAAAGAGTTTTTGACGGGAAAGAAGTGGACTGTTATGCAATGGCCAAGTCAATCACCTGACCTGAATCCGATTGAGCATGCATTTCACTTGCTGAAGACAAAACTGAAGGGAAAATGCCCCAAGAACAAGCAGGAACTGAAGACGGTTGCAGTAGAGGCCTGGCAGAGCATCACCAGGGATGAAACCCAGCGTCTGGTGATGTCTATGCGTTCCAGACTTCAGGCTGTAATTGACTGCAAAGGATTTGCAACCAAGTATTAAAAAGTGAAAGTTTGATTTATGATTATTATTCTGTCCCATTACTTTTGGTCCCTTAACAAGTGGGAGGCACATATGCAAACTGTTGTAATTCCTACACCGTTCACCTGATTTGGATGTAAATACCCTCAAATTAAAGCTGACAGTCTGCAGTTAAAGCACATCTTGTTCGTTTCATTTGAAATCCATAGTGGTGGTGTATAGAGCCAAAAGTGTTAGAATTGTGTCGATGTCCCAATATTTATGGACCTGACTGTAACTGTTTACTGCTTATTTAAAAATGTCCAATTAATCAAAGTCATGTGATACAACATGATGAAATATGCAGGGTTTCTTAAAATGTCCAATAATTTGACCTTTATATGATGGCAAGATTAGTTGTGGTTAAAAAATGTCATGTGGTACAACTGTCCTGATAATCATAATGAATAATGAAAAAAGTTGTTATTCTTTATAAAATATTGTATCACAACTCCTTCACTGCTTATTAATTTATAAAAACTTCTGTCCATCTAATCAAAGTCATGTGGTATGACTAAAAAAAGTCTTGCAGTACAACCAACATACTGAAATATGCAGAAAAAACAAGTCTCTTAAAATATCAGATAATTACCTTTTTTTTTATGATGGCAAAATCAGTTCTGGTTGTAATATGTCATGTGGTGCGACTTCCAAAGAGCTGATATTTCTTAATAATTTTCGGATATTTGTTAAATTATTTACTTTAAAAAATATATATTTAAAAACCTTTTTGAAAATAATGATTAAGACTCATTACACTCACATGTATTTGAGGTGTAAGGAAAAAAATATTACTTTTCACTTGATGGTTACACCACATGACATTTTTGTCCTAAACCATACAAAAAAAACATGAACACAAAGTTCACATTTCTACATTTCTAACTAGATTTCCTTTTCTTCATTATGGACACTTGCATATTTTATCGAATTATATTAAAATAATCAATCTTAAATGTGCCTTCATGCTTGCAGACGGTAGCCAGTACAACAGCGTCCCAGACGGATTGTTCCGCAGACCGTCCGAGGGTCAGAGTCTGATCAGCTACCTCTCCGAGCAGGACTTTGGCAGCTGTGCTGATCTGGAAAAGGCAAGCGCAGACTCCTCACTTGCGCTCAGCGTCTCATATATTGTTTTTCATAACTCGTATTCATATCCCATCACTGCAGGAAAATGCCCACTTCAGCATCTCGGAGTCTCTGATTGCGGCCATCGAGCTGATGAAGTTTAACATGCGCAGGCCGGTGGAGGAGGCGGAGGAAGAGGGCGACAGCGACTCTGAAATCCAGCAGCTCAAACAGAAAATCCGTCTGCGCAGACTGCAGATACGCCACACGCGGATAAAGCCGCCGGTCTCCTCTAATAACCGTAAGACTGAGGTCGTTTGCAATCAAGAGGGAAATTAAATGTAAACTGGATGTGTGCAATGTATATTTATTGCTTTTTTCCACAGAAACCCCATCTGTGGACAGTGGCGGCTCACAGAGGAGCTCCCAGGATTCCTTTCACCCCTCTGACTCCGGCTCGGATAGAGATGTGGAGGATATCGAGCTCAAAGGTAGGAGCTCCAGACAGGAAGTCTGACCTCATTCCCGCTTTTGATCGTATAATCATCCTCACAATTGCCCTCATTACCCATAATGCCATGTGATGAGAAATGTGTTTGCATCCCAATCACATGACTGATTTCTAACTGATTATGCTTATTTTTGATCCCTAATTTGTAACATTGAATCAAGTTTTTTTTTTTTTTTTTTTTTTTTTTTCTTTCTTGATTTGTTTGTGTTTTAGCAGGAAAGAGCAGAATAGTCATTGCAGGTGTTGTTATTCTTAACACACGTTTACATACAGAGATGTTCACTCTAATTCTGGGTGGATTAAGATTTGTTTCTGTGGTTAAAAATCTTGTTGCACTTGGAAATGTAATATTACTGTATTGAAAAGGACATTGGCAATACTTTTAACCTTCATAATGTGACATTTCAAAGAATCATTTCAATGTTTAGCTAGAAATAATGTATTGTGGGACTTATGGGTAATATTTGTAAAATGTGTTTCTAAATTTTAATAAAACATAAGAGTCATATTGTGCAACCAAAAAGTAATTTGGTACAACCAACATCCTGTAACACATAAAAACAGTCCCTTAAAATGTTAGATAATTTGGCTTTATGATACCAGGATTAGTCCTGGTTGTAAAATGTCATGTCCTGACATAATGAAGAAAGAATGTAATGTAAAAAGAAATAAAACTGTCATAATATAACATATTTCAATGAAATATTTTGCTAGAAATAATGTTTCACATAGGTGATATATCCCAAAATTGTCAATCACCTTTTAGTAAACAATGAAACATTTTTATTTTTATTTTGAATAAAACATTTTAATTGCAAATATTATAGTCTAAAATAGTCTCAATATTTATGTACCTGCTATAAAATATTTGTTCATATTTGTGCACAATATAGGAACATATATTAATAAAGATCAACATATTTTTTTTACATATTTTTACAACATAAAATGCAACACAGATTTTACAGAAATTATTTGGACTTAATAAATCTATCACTATTTTAGTTTGAGGTATATATTTAAAACATTTGTAATATATAAACTACCCTAAATTTTGGGGTCAGTAGGATATATATATATATATATATATATTTAAATATGAAAATGAATACTTATTTGAGGATACATTAAATTTATTACAAGACAGTAGATCTAATGACAGTAAATGCATTTATAATGTTACAGGCTTCTGAACTTTTTATTAATCAAAGAAGAAACCAGTTATTAAATATTAAATTAAATATCATTTTTGAATAATGTGCAGTTTCTGCATTGATGAATGGTGACCAGGACATTTATTAAGAAATTAGTTGTGGCCCGTTTAGATTTCCTGTTGTCTTTATAAACTGTTCAACACCAGAAACGGGCGTCTGGTTGAGGATACAGTCTCTGGTCTCTGTCTCTCAGATGGCAGTGATGGTCAGTCCCTGCTGGCGGTGGCTCAGAGCGGCCTGTCCCTGTCACTCGCGTCCCTCTTCTCAGGTACCAGAGACAGACAGAGAAAGGGTCTCACAGACTTTTTTTTTTTTTTAGGGTTTTAGACTCTGTAGCTGTAGTTTGTGGCTGTTCCTGCTTTGTCCTCTGCTTTGCTTGTTCATCCCCTCTCACAAGTGTCCATCCCATGTGTCAATATGCATGTTATATAAGCTTCTTGTTTGATGTTGCCGTTTTCTGGCTTTTATTTATTATATGTGCTAATAAACTTGCAACCTTTAGCACTGCTTTCCTGCATTATGATGGGTGTGTCTCAGAAATTATACAATATTATTATATAAGAATGGCTTCAATCATTTGCCCTAATCATGATTCAATCATGCTTCAATTCATAACCAGTGCCATGAATCACCTATCTCTGTTTATCAACTTATGTAATATTAGGACACAGGCCATTTGCGAAATAAAAACTAAACTTTTCACTTAGTTTTACCAGACATTTTGCCAGACACTTCAATATTCTAATGATTAACATTTGCCTATAAAATGTAACATTTAATTATGTTTAAAATTGTTTTTAAATTATACTACATATAATTATTATATATATATATATATATATATATATTTTAAAATGTGTGTAATGTTTAAATATTTGTGTGATTTTAAAATGTAACTTAATTTTAATATTTATAAATACATCTTAGTTAAGAAAAAAAACCTGTTATTACTATAACTACAAATAATTAGAACTATCTCTCTCTCTCTATCTATCTATCTATCTATCTATATACACTAAATTGCCAAAAGTATTGGGTCGCCCCCTTCTAATGAACAGGTTTGACTGCTTTAGTAATTTCTATGAGTACAAATCTTAATGTTAAAGCATATAATGATATTCTAGGAAATTGTGTGCTTCTAATATTATAGCAACAGTTTGGACTCTTTTCTCTTCTAACATGACAATGTCTCTGTGTATAAGACAAGGTTCAAAAAGAAAATGATTGGATCAGTCAGTGTGGAAGAACTTGACTGGTCTGCATAAAACCAAGTCCTAATCCCAGTTTAACACCTCTGGTGTGACTGTAAATGCAGACCTTGAGCCAAAAACTCATCACCATACACCAATGACTTGTACATATGGGTTCAGTCATTTTAGACACTTCCAAAACTGTTGCAACAGAGATGGAAATACAATTTTTAAATACATGAATTATGTTCCCATCGTTGTTGCCATAGATTTGGAAGTGCATTTTGCTGTTCTAAAGAAGGGGGTGTCCCAATACTTTTGTCTATATAGTGTATGCAAAAATGCCAAATAATGTCTGATTTATTGGTCTGTCGCTGGTATATAGCTCTTCTTATACAGTAGATCTCATTGGAGAAAGTTTTAACTGTTTTATTCTCATTGTTGTCAGATGCAGACATCAAACGCAGTGCATCCAGCAGCAGGTCCTTCCTCAGCTCCAACTCCATGTAAGAACATCACAAATCTGTCTTTTTGTTTGTCCGAACTTTTTGTGGTTGTGAAGTCTAGTGGTTTTGAATGATATCCAGAACTGATTGGTGATCTGCTGTAATGTTTCTCTCCACAGCTCTCCATCAATGCTACAGTCAAACTCAGCAGAGTCGGTGGCGATGGGTCTCCTCAGGCAGTTTGAGGGCATGCAGCTGCCCGCCGCCTCAGAGCTCGACTGGCTGGTTCCAGAACAAGACGCTCCTCAAAAAGTACCACGACTTCTCTATTTACATCCTTAGGCCTGAAACACACTCTGATGCTGATGAATCGCATTCGATTATGAACGCGATATTGCATAGCTTGTCAGTGAACTACGGCTCTGTGTATTAATTGGCGCTCCATCTGAATGCACGTGATGGAGATTTGCTACTAATCACAAAACCGGCTTTACTGACAAGATGCGCATGACAATCACATGCAATTTATCGTGCAGCCCTACTTAAATGTGTATCTTTCCTGTTTTCTTATGGACTCAAAACAGCCCAAAATCTCAAATTTTATAAGTGCATGAAGAAGCCCGTAGTGTCTTGCCTTAAATTTTAGTTGTAACTGAAAATGTCTAAATGTTCTGCTAATTTTAGTATGTGTTTTTTGTTGTTGTTATTTTGTTTTAAAGCTCCTTCCAATACCAGATTCTCTTCCCATTTCACCTGACGATGGCGAACACGCAGACATTTACAAGTTACGCATCCGAGTGCGAGGGAATTTGGAGTGGGCTCCTCCCAGACCACAGATCATCTTCAACATCCACCCTCCTCCAAAGTGAGACCATCTCCATCAGTGTTCAGCTTCATTCCCTTCATGACATGCTTCTGTAATGTATCTATCTCTCCATTGATCTGTCAGGAGGAAAGTGGTGGTGGCCAAACAGAACTACCGCTGCGCAGGCTGCGGCATTCGCATCGATCCAGGTACAAAACACACATGCGTTGTACAAATACAGCTTGATTTCCTTGACTCTGTGGGTTCACGCTGGTGGTTTCTCTGTGTAATAGACTACATCAAGAGGCTGAGGTACTGTGAGTATCTGGGCCGCTACTTTTGCCAGTGCTGTCATGAGAACGCACAGGCCGTCATACCAGGAAAAATCATCAGGAAGTGGGACTTCAGTAAAAGCTACGTCAGCAACTTTTCCAGGGACTTGCTGGCCAAGATCTCAGGGGATCCGCTCTTCAACCTGAACGACATCAACAGCGGCCTGTACAAGAAAGTCAAAGCCCTGGAAACAGTGCGCGTACGTTACACACAGTCTCATGACTTCTTTTTAAACACCAACATTTGCTCCTCTCTAAGAATTGACACATCAATTTAGTTGAATTTACTAATTTAGTTAGTTTTGTAGTAATAGTGTGATAATAATAATATATAAATATTAATATAATACAATAATAATAATAAATAAATAAAAATGATATAAAATAAAATAGATAAATAAAAAAAATAAAATAAAAAATAACAATAAATATAAATAAATTTTATATTTATATATTTAATTTTAATTTCTATAGTTTTTTTGTAATAGTGTGATAATATTATATAAATATTAATATAATACAATAATAATAATAATAAATAAAAATTATATAAAATAAAATAGATAAATTAAAAAATACTAAAAATAACAAATAAAAATAAAATAAATATAAATGCATTTTATATTTATACATTTAAAATTTTAATTTCTATAGTTTTTTTAGTAATAGTGTGATTTATATGTAAATATAAAAAGAAAAAAAAATTATATATATACATGTATACATATATACATATTTATATATACATTTTCGGTACGGGTCTTTCGGTTCGGTACGCATGTGCACCGAACAAATATGAAATACAGTATTGTTTTAACCACTGCACGAGTAAAACTTAATTAGAAACTTCCAGTTTAATATATTGTTACTTTTGATAAGAAACAAAATTATGTTTTGACTCATCTTTCAAACTATGTCCATTTTTTTCAGGAAATTCAAACGGTAAATGACGTTTTGATGCTCTTTGATGTGGCGCGATAAATCACTGCAATCATCCCTTCCTTATTACTACTAGTTTAACGTGAAATAAACACGAATGAACATCTCATACCTCATATAATCGCTCAATCAGTGTTTCAACTGCGGAAAAACATCAATAAACAGCTTCTAAACAAAATGTCACACAGCATTTTATTTACCTCAGGCAAGTCATCAGTGTCCACGGCTCATAATTTTCTAGAGAAGAGCATTATATTTTATATAAGAGCGGAATATTGGACTATATACTCATTACATTTCATGTTACCTGTTAGTGGTCTTAATTATTTAAAGGGTTAGTTCACCCAAAAATATAAATTCTGTCATTAATTACTCACCCACATGTCTTTCCAAACATGTAAGATCTTCGTTCATCTTTGGGACACAACTTTAAGATAATTTTGATGAATTCCAAAAGCTATTACCACGATCAACGTAGACATCGGTAAAATAGTCCATGTGACATCAGGGGTTCAACCGTAATTTTACCGTCTTCCGCCATTTTGGAGAGTACCCCAGAACGTAATCAGCGTTGTTTACGTTCAGGATAAAGCGCGCGCATGCTGAACGTAAAAAGCGTTGATAACGTTGATTACGTTCTGAGATACTCTCCAAAATGGCGGAAGACTGTAACTCGGGGAGAAGAATTGTTGAATAAATTGTATTATTACTGTTTTCTTCGTGCACAAAAAGTATTCTCGTAGCTTCGTAAAATTATGGTTGAACCACTGATGTCACATGGACTATCACATGGACACTGGGATAATTTATGTATTTATTATACATAGTTCATATATTTAATCTATTATGTTTATTTTGTAAGGATGCATTAAACCATTAAAAGTAACTTTTGCTAAGTATGTAGAACACATTAATTTAGTTTTCTCTTTTGGGAATTACATTGTTCAAAATTACAAATGTGAATCTATTGTTTTGTTGTAATAGTGTAATAATTAATAAAATACTAATATAATAATAATAATACATTATGAAGTAACAAAATGTAGATAGTTTATATAAATGCACTAAATATATACACTACTATTGAAAAGTTTTAGGTCAGTAAGATTTTTTTTTTTTTTTTATTAATACTTTTATTCAGCGAGGATGCATTAAATTGATCGAAAGTGACAGTAAAGACATTTATAATGTTACAAAATATTTCTGTTTTAAATAAATGCTGTTCTTTTAAACTTTCTATTCATCAAATAAACATTTAAGCTGCTGAAAATTCAGCTTTGCCATGACAGGAATAAATAATATTTTAAAATGTACTAATTTGCTAAAAAAAAAAAAAAAAGTGGTTAAATTCTAAAAATATTTCACAATATTACTGTTTTTACTTAGTTTTTTTCTTAACTTTTGATCAAATAATTTTTGAAAGAATACTTGAGTATTTTTACCCTAGATTTTTGTACTTATAATATAATATTAATATAATATGTAATGTTTCTAATTGTGAATTGTATGGTTTCATTAAGAATGAATTTACTGTATTACAGGCATTGAGGGAACAGTTGAACCACATGAAGAATCTCTTAAGAACGTGCCGTTTGGCTAAAGAGTGAGTGTTTTTCCTGCACTTTTTCTTCGAGGCAGCACTGAAGAGCTCTGCGTCTCAAGTCTCTGTTCTGTTGACAGGGTTCTGGATCAGTTCGACACTCTTCCTGGACATCTGACCGAAGACTTTCACCTGTTCTCTCTCAACGACCTCACGGCCGTCCGCAGCGGCTGTCTGGCGCCAAAGCTGCGAGATCTGCTGCGCCTCGGCTCCAGCCACGTCACGGACTGCGTGGTGAGGAGACATTCACACACAGCTTGACAGGACTTACAGAACATTGTGTTTCTTCAGCTGTCTGAAATGGGGAATTGATATTTAATGGTCTAGATTTGCGGTTGATCTAGATTATCCGGTTTATTTGTTCTTCTCCCACAGCTCTGCCAGGCCAAGGGCTTCATTTGTGAGTTCTGTGGAAATGACAAGGACATTATCTTCCCCTACGAGCTCAACAAGTGCCTGCGCTGTGAAGGTGAGCCTCTTATTGATTGGTTGATTTGATTAATGCATTTGTTTATGCATTTATGTGTTTATTTCTACATTTTTTTTAATGTATGTATTTATTTCAAAATTTATTGTTACACTTATGCATTTATTTATAAATTAAAAAGTATTTCGAATTTAGTTTATTTCTGCATTTATTTCTACATTTGTGTTTTTCTTTTTTTCTACATGTATTTATGCATGTAATTATAATTTTTTATGCATTTTATACAGTCATTTATAAATTGAAAAGTATTTCGAATTTAGTTTTTCTGCATTTATTTATACATTTATTTTTTTCATTCCTACATTTATTTATACATTTATTTATTTTTTCATTCCTACATTTATTTAAACATTAATTTAAACATTTATTTATAAGTTTGTTATGCATGTATACATTTATTTATTTATAAATTGAAAAGTATTTTAAATGTATTTATAAATTTATTTCTGTGTGCATTTATGTACACATTTATTTATGCATGTATTTATACAATCATTTGTTTATGAATTCATGGATTTATTTCTGCATTTATGGATTTATTTATACGTTTCTGCATTTATTTATATGCATAAATGAATTAAATTTATATATAAATAAAGGTATGCTTTTATTTATTCAGATTTTTATCTTTCTGCTTTTATTTCTACATTTTTTTTTTTTAGGAATTTATTTCTTGTTTTTTTCTATATTTGTTTAAGCATTTATACATTTATAAGTTTATGCGTTTATACATTTATTTATTTATAAATTTATTTCTGTGTGCACTTATATACACATTTATTTATGCATGCATTCATACAATTATTTGTTTGTTTATAGTTATTTATGCATTTATTTATGAATTTTTGCCTTAATGTATAACAATACATAATGTTAATGTTATTTTTTGTTATTTATACAATTATTTCTGCATTTATTTATACATTTATACATTTATTTATATGTATAAATTAATAAAATGTATGCATACATTTATGTATCTGTGTTTATATGCATTTATACATTGGTTTTTTATTTTTATTCTGCTTTTATTTATACATTTATTTATATATGCATTTGTTTTGTTTTTTTCATTTATTTATACATTTATTAAGCTAAACTACAATGTTTTCTTTAGGTCTTTTTCCCATGTTATGGTGGTTGGTTGTAATGGTGTGTTTTTTTTTTTTGTTGTGCAGACTGTCATGCGTGCTATCATAAGACCTGCTTTAAGGGAGGGAAGCAGTGTCCTCGCTGTCTGAGACTCGCCGAGAGGAGAGAGCGGATGGCTCGCAAGAACATGGAGGAGCAGGAGGACAGAGAGGAGGACGAGGCCAGCGGGACCTAACACACAACGCCAGTAAGATTTCACCAGAGCACAGCGCAGCAGTGAATGTAGTGACTGATATTCAGCCAAACGTTTCTTGATTCCCGTCCCAAATAAGCTGCTCTAAAAGTCCTGCTGACTGCAGCACAATGGATCATTAATGCTAAAGAGTTTTATGTGCAAACAAGCATTTCTGTTTTTAAGGACTGCCGCCTTCAGACACAAAATCGTATTGTTTTTTTACTATGTGCCATGTTTTTGTTTTTGTTGCCTCCGTCCTTAAAAATCCAATTTGTTTTAATCAACAGGCTGTCGAGTCCTGTCGTAAGCTTTTATGTGTAATGTTTTTGTCTGTTTTGTTGGTTAGCTTATATTTAAGCGTATAACTTGTTGTGTGCCTCCTTAAATGGCTGTTTGTTTGTATCAATGAGAGAACCTTTGTTTCCCGAGAAGTTTCTAGAAGTGCCAGGTTCAAGCTTAATGCGTTAAAGATCAAAGCTACTAAAACAAAAAATGCCTCATTCGTGAAATGCGCGAGAAAATTAATTTGTTCATTTGTAAATGAATAAATAATATTAATTTAATGCAACAATGTACCATAAGTAAACTACGAATTTCAAGTAAAACTAATTTTTATGTAAATGTCTGTTAACGACTGAAGCGTAAATTGTCAGATTGAACTGAATGCAACTATTTATGTAAGAATAATTTTTTGCACTAGTTTGTACAGAAATTCAGTTTGCTTTTTCGTAAAACCATTTTAGACCGAAATTTGCTCTGGTTACTCGTAAAACAATTTATGCTTAAATTGTTTTGGTTTTGTGAACATTTTAACCAGAAATATAAATAAAACCAATTCGTAAAACCATTCTTGCGGAAGTTACTTTTTAAATTTGTTTTGCTCAAGTTTCACAAATGAGGCCCAATGCTGGTCTTTTGGTAAATTTGAAGGCCTTTTTGCTTTAACATTTTGCACCTACCAAAAAATGCTTTCTGTCCCTTGTTAGACAAAAAATGTCTTGTTGGTTCTTTAATTTGCACTATTTTGATGTTTGTTTGAACGAGAATTGTATTTCAATATATCATTCCAACATCTCGCATTCAGTCCAAAATCTTGCACAGTGGCCCATACTCATCCAATGAAGCTACTCATTGAAAAATAAATTTGTACCAAAGTGTTAATTGATTAAAAGAGTTTATTACATTAGTAAGTTATTAGAATTCTCTACATCATACATACTGGACCTGTTAGTTTGAGTAGTATTTTAAAGAAAATATATTCAAGAGCCCTTTTGTTTGCTGCTGTGAGTATATCTGAAGCAATAACGACCATGTGCTACTCTGCCACAAGCGTTAAATGACTTGAATGTACTGACCTTAAGTATATGAGATTGAACGAATGAACAAACTTGCTTTTGTGTGGTTGCTTATGAGATCTAATATTAAGTTTGTAATGTTTCATTTGATCCTGCTGACGATGTGTCCACTTGAGTTTATTGTTGTAAAATTACTGAGTTGCCTTTTTTTATTCAGGGGCTTTTGATGCACTATTTGAGAAAATGTACATGTATAATTTCTTATGTAAATATATGTAACTGACAATTAAAGATGTTTAGAATGCCTTGTTGTTTTGGAGTCATTATTGTATTGTTACACTCAAAACTTTTGGTCTCTGCGTTAGAGATTGACTGATAATCGGTTTTACCGATATTTTTTCCCGATATTTGTGCATCTTTCCATAATCAGATATCGGTTTATTAATGTCAGATCCACCGATAAATGGTTCAGTTATGCATATCGGTTATCACCACAAACTTGCAAATAATCAGTATCTGTTATAATAGGTTGACAATACAAATTATTTTTTATTATTGTTTTGGACATGTCCTGGCCGGGATTTCTAAATTGCCTAAAATGTCCAGGTTTTGGCTTTGTTTTCCTACTTGTACAAAGTAATGACTTAAAAGTACATAATTGACCAATGTGGCATGTAAGAAGGTGGAATCTACAGAGAACAGTCAAAGCAATGCAAATACACGTTCATATAATGTATGAGAGAACGTCAATTAGAAAACAGACAAAATTGGGAAATTTTTGGTCCTGACCAGGACAGGAAAAGAGGACATATGGTCACCCTACTATAACCGATACCGATCATTTGCATGTTTATATGCCGATGACCGATATGCATAAATGGGCCATTTATTGGTGGATCTGACATTACAAAACCGATATTTAATTCTGGAAAAATGTAGTAAAATAATCAATTTCGGTCAATTTCTACTCACTGCATTTCTGCTGTAGTGAATATGGGAAAACAACCAAAAGTCTACAACCCCAAATCAGAAAAAGTTGGGACAGTATGGAAAACGCAAATAAAAAAAGAAAGTAGTGATTTCTAAATTTACTTTGACTTGTATTTCATTGCAGACAATATGAACACAAAATATTTCATGTTTTGTCTGGTCAACTTCATGTCATTTGTAAATATACATCCTTTCCTGTCATTCAGACCTGCAACACATTCCAAAAAAAGTTGGGACAGGAGCAATTTAGGGCTAGTAATGAGGTAAATTGGTTAAATAATGATGTGATTTGAAACAGTTGATGTCAACAGGTGATTGTAATTATGATTTGGTACAAAAGCAGCATCCAAGAAAGGTCTAGTCCTTTAGGAGCAAAGATGGGCCGAGGATCAACAGTTTGCCAACAAATACGTGAGAAAATTGAAATGTTTAAAAACAATGTTCCTCAAAGAAAGATAGGAAGAGATTTGGATATTTCACCTTCAAGAGTGCATAACATAATTAAAAGATTCAAGGAATCTGGAGGAATTTCAGTGCGTAAAGGACAAGGGCGCAAGCCTAAGCTGAACAACCGTGATCTCCGATCCCTCAGGCGGCACTGCATCAAGAATCGTCATTCATCTATAAGCGATATCACCACATGGGCTCAGGACTACTTTGGCAAACCTTTGTCAAGTACCACAATATGTAGTTACATCCACAAATGCCAGTTAAAACTGTACTGTGCCAAAAGGAAGCCCCATGTTAACAGTGTCCAGAAGCGGCGTCGACTTCTCTGGGCTCGGAGGCATCTGGGATGGACCATCACACAGTGGAAACGTGTACTGTGGTCAGATGAATCAGTATTTCAGGTATTTTTTGGGAGGAATGGACGCCGTGTGCTCCGGACCAAAGAAGAAAAGGATCATCCAGACTGTTACCAGCAACAAGTCCAAAAGCCAGGGTCTGTCATGGTATGGGGTTGTGTCAGTGCCCTTGGCAAAGGTAACTTGCACTTCTGTGATGGCACCATTAATGCTGAAAAGTACATAGAGATTTTGGAGCACAATATGCTGCCTTCAAGAAGACATCTTTTCCAGGGACGTCCATGCATATTTCAACAAGACAATGCAAAACCACATTCTGCACACATTACAAAGTCCTGGCTGCGGAGGAAGAGGGTACGGGTACTTGACTGGCCTGCCTGCAGTCCCGACCTGTCTCCAATAGAGAATGTGCAAAATGCGACAACGAAGACCCCGTACTGTTGCCCACCTTAAGACTTGTTTGCAGGAAGAATGGGACAAAATTACACCTGAAACACTTCATCACTTGGTGTCTTCAGTCCCTAAACGTCTTTTAAGTGTTGTGAAAAGGAATGGCAACATTACAAAGTGGTAAATGCTTTACTGTCCCAACTTTTTTTGGAATGTGTTGCAGGTCTGAATGACAGGAAAGGATGTATATTTACAAATGACATGAAGTTGACCAGACAAAACATGAAATATTTTGTGTTCATATTGTCTGCAATGAAATACAAGTCAAAGTAAATTTAGAAATCACTACTTTCTTTTTTTATTTGCGTTTTCCATATTGTCCCAACTTTTTCTGATTTGGGGTTGTATAAACATTATTTTCTACTAGCCTGTACTCTTTCTATTGGTTCATCCAAACGCACCACATGCATATGATTACAAGCGCGTATCCCGTGATCATCAACAGGTAAATGCGGAAGAGAAGGAAGTCCAGGATGTAGCCCACATGACACCACTGGTTCTGTAGATGGTCTTCTTTTCGTAGAATGGACAAATAAGTGTTAATCTCTCTAAGATACTGACTGATCTGTTTTAGTTCAGGCACATCCAGTGTCATGGATCCAGACACTAGGGGACAAAAAGCAAACTTTTAGCATCTTAAATAGGTGTCCTGCTCCTGGAGGACCTAAGAGTCCTGATGAGTTTAGCTTCAACAAGCTCCAATACACTTGCCAGGAAGTTTCTAGTGAATCTGAAGACCTTGATTGGGTGAATCAGGTGTGTTAAATTAGGGTTGGAGCTAAACTCTGCAGGACACCGGCCATACAGGAACAGGTTTGGACACCTTTAATTTGAAAGTTAACATCAGGTTCTATTCTTGTCTCACCATTAGTGCACGTCTGTTGACTGGACGTTGATTCTGAGGGCTGGACGACCCATGGATTGGTTTCTTGTTTCCCTTCTAGGTTAGCTAAAGGGTCTTCGGGGAAACTGTAGCAAATAAGTCGAGCAATGAAGTGCATCACCAGCACCTGAACCCAGTGTGGCACCTCCCTGTATTTCATTGAATTGTGGTGGAGAACGCAGGTGATGAGGACCGTCTCCAGTAGACTTATGGTCATGAATGCCAGACACACCGAGAAATAGATACCTAAGGAGGTGAAACCAAATTTTAGAGATATAACTCTTTAAAAAAAGTTAACAATGCTACATAAAGTCTTTATTCTCTCTGAAATACTTGATCCTTATTGGTCAATCATGTCAATTGTCCATTGTCTCACACACACAAACACACACACATATGCACATATATATATATATATATATATAGTGCTGCTTGAAAGTTTGTGAACCCTTTAGAATTTTCTATATTTCTGCATAAATATGACCCAAAACATCATCAGATTTTCATATAAGTCCTGAAAGTAGACAGGGATAACCGAATCAAACAAGTAAGAGAAAACTATTTTGTGATTTATTTATTGAGAAAAATGATCCAGTTTTACATATCTGTGCAAGTATGCGAATCTTTGCTTTCAGTATCTGATTGTGACCCCCTTTTGCTGCAGTAACTGAAGGTAAAGTTTCTTGTAAATGCTGATCAGTCCTGCACAATAACATGTAGGAGTTTTAGCCCATTCTTTAGTGCAGAATCACTTAAACTCTGTGATGCTGGTGGGTTTCCTCCTATGAATTACTTGCTTAGGTCCTTCCACAACATTTTAATTGGATTAAGGTCTGGACTTTGACTCAGCTGTTCCAAAACATTAACTTTGTTCTTCTATAACCATTCTTTGGTAGAATGACTTGTGTGCTTGGGGTTGTTGTCTTGCTGCATGACCCACGTTCTCTTGAGATTCTGTTCTTAAACAGATGTCCTGAAGTTTTCCTTTAGAACTTGCTGGTATAATTCAGAATTCATTATTCCATCAATGATGGCAGGCTGTCTTGGCCAAGATGCAGCAAAACAGGCCCAAGCCATGATACTACCACCACCATGTTTCACAGATGGGATAAGATTCTTAAGCTGGAATGCAGTGTGTTCTTTTCTCCGAACATAATAGCTTCTCATTTAAACCAATAAGTTCTATTTTGGTTTCATCCATCCATTAAACCTTTCTCCAATAGTCCTCTGGCTTGTCCACATGATCTTTAGCAAGCAATTTTCTTTTTGGAGAGCAGTGGCTTTCTTCTTGTAGCTCTGCCATGCACACCATGGTTGCTCAGTGTTCTTCTGATGGTGGGCTCATTAACATTAACATTAGCCAATGTGAGAAAGGCCTTTAGTTGCTTAGAAGTTACCCTGGGAACTTTTGCAACCTCGCAGACTATTACACATTCTGCTTTGGAGTGATCTTTGTTGGTCGACCACTTCTCGGGAAGGTAACAGTGGTCTTGAATTTCCTCCATTTGAACACAATCTGTCTGACTGTGGATTTGTGGAGTCCAAACTCTTTAGAGATGGTTTTGTAACCTTTTCTAGCCTGATGAGGAACATCAACTCTTTTTCCAAGGTCCTCAGTAATCTCCTTTGTTCGTGACATGATTCACTTCCACAAACATGATCAGACTTTGATAGATCCCTGTTCTTTGAATAAAACAAATTTCACTCTAATTTCACCTATAAATTAACTGCTAATCTAAGAGATTCACATACTTTTTCCACTCACAGATATGCAATATTGGATCATTTTCCTGAATATCATTTCAATTGCAATTTCAAGCAGCACATACAGTATATATATTATTATAATTTTTTTTTACCAATATTTTTCCTGATATTTGCATTTTTCCACAATCAGATATCTTGCAGGTTTGCAGTTATAATGTACAAAATGTGCAAATATTAGGAAAAGAAAAATGTGCAAATATCGGTAAAATATCGGTACAACGATTATCGTTGATCTTTCAAAGCTTTTAAGCCATCTATCAAAGGTTTTCTCTTCTTAAACCCAATGTAGACTTCCATTTTGATACAAACGCTTGAGACCAGATTGAAGAAAATTAAAGTTCACACATTGCTTCACACTGGTGGGTTGTGGCTAATTGACCTATTAAAGGTGTCCCATTAGCAGTGCTGGGAAGCAGGTCATTCATAATGAGAAGAAAGACTGTATATCCCAGAATGAGGGTCATTTTGAAAGAGGATCGATCCACGCTGTGCGGTGGCAAGTAGAAGGACAGGATGTCAATAATCATGAGGAAGGCGCTGGGGATGATCAGGTTCACCACATACAGTATCGGCCGTCGCTTTATCACCACCTGCAGGATGGAAACAGTAAGACTTGGACTGACATATATTTAGCTTGAAGTGCTGTATGTTTTTTGGAATATCCATTTTGGAATATCACATATTTATGGAGCTCTGCATGTGACATGCGGTAGTAAAAATATCAGTAACACTTTACAATAAGGTGTTATTTGTTAACATTAGTAAATGCACTGTGAGCTAACATGAATAAACAATGAACAACTATATTTTCATTAACTAACATTAACAAAGTTTAATAAATAGTGTTATAAATGCATTGTTCATTGTTTGTTCATGTTAGCTCACAGTGCATTTACTAATGTTAACAAACACAACTTTTAATTTTTTATTTTAATAATGCATTAGTGAATGCTGAAATTAACATTAACTAAGATAATAAATGCTCTAGAAGTATTGTTCATTCTTAGTTCATGTTTACAAATGTTGTTAACTAATGTTAACTAATTAACCTTATTGTAAAATGTTACCAAAATATCTTGTTATTCATGGCCAATAAATAAAGAATTCATTTCTCAGACTAATTTGTTTCTTTTTTAATTGGGTTAAATTGTGGGTATACTTTAAAGAAACAAATTAGTAAAATGTGGCCACAAATGAATAATTATCTCACAATTCTTGCAATTTTTCTTGCAATTCTGAAAAGGTGTAATTAATTAGGTGTAATTAGTGTAATATCTAATTAATTTAATTAATTAAATATTTTTGAAAAAATTGAAGAATTATGAGTTTAAACTTGCAATTCTGAGATACAGACTTCCAAGAAATTCAAAATTCCAAGAAAAAGTCCAAATTATGAGATGTAAACTCAGAATTCAGAGAAAAAAAGTTTAGAATTGCGAGATGTAAATTCAGAATTCTGAGAAAAAAAGTCAGAATTGCGCTGTAAACTCAGAATTCTACGAAATTCAAAATTCAGAGAAATAAGTTCAAATTGTGAGATGTAAACTCAGAATTCCAAGAAAAAAAGGTCAGAATAATGATTTAACCTCACAACTGAGAGAAAAAAAAAAATAGAATTGCAAGATGTAATAACAAAATGGTCAGAATTATGAGTTAAACACTACTGTGAGGGGTAAAAATAAATAAATATTTTGTACTTATTTATTTTTGGCAGAAATAAGCTTCTGTAGTACACATTGTTACAATGTTATAATGATGACATATGTTGTAATTTGTCAAATGTACTAGGTCATTTGGGTATAAAGATGAACTAGATACTAGAGAAACAGAGTATGTTAGTATGCTATTCTAAACATAGCCTATTATATGCCCTGCTTTGGTCTCTTTCTTACCCAGAAAGTGATGATATCCCATTCATCTATTCCGAACTTCAAAATGTCAACGTCGCCCAAGATAAACACAAGCTCCCACTCTCCACTGGCCTGCAGGTAACTCTTTGAGTTTTCTGTCATCTCCTTAAAGGACAGGGCAGGACTGACACGGACGTCCTTTACTGAAGGGGTAACAGGTGTTAGAATCATTACACTAAAAGAAACACATTCATAAAACAGGCAATTATGTCAGCATGCAAAAGTCCACAGAAACTAACAAGACAGATTAAGTGGGTCTTCACAAACCGCAGACACACATAAAGGGAAATGCTTTCATGGTAAATATATGCTGAGATGGCACGAAATGAGGAGAGTAGTGAAAGAGGAGCTGTTACTGGTATGCATGTAGGAACCGAAGGTGAAAGAGCAGTTCTGTATGTCAAAAGGGAAACTGAAGATCTGTAGGTTACAGGCGCTAACCAGCCTCAACATCCTGTCATAGCGGATGTGGCCCGTGTGGTTCACATACACATAAGGACAGGCCTGAGAGACATCGTCATCCACACTAAACAGGAGAAAAGAGAGAGTTAAAATTATTATATTTATGATTTTTTTTAATAGATTACTTGTAGTCTGTATTATTTTAAACCTCCTGCTAAGACAAAAATAGTTCAATTTATAGAATTGGCCTAGAAACAAGACGAACACTGCAACAATATTACATAGCTATTTAATTAGATTTGAAATCTTCCGAGGAATTTATTGCTACAGTTTCGTTTATAGTTAATTAGGTAACCATAATGATAGCTGTATAGAGTGCTTGTGTATTTATTATTTATTATTCCCAAAGATATGGGATAATATTTTTACTATTTAAAATAACTGCTTTCTATTTGAACATATTTTAAAATGTAATTTATTTCTGTGATCAAATCTGAATTTTCAGCATCATTACTCCATGATCCTTCAGAAATAATTCTAATATGCTGATTTTCTGCTCAAGAAATATTTATTATTATTATTATTATTATTATTATCAATATTTAAAACAGTCGAGTCATTTTTTTCTTCTGGATTCTTTGATGAATAGAACGATCCAAAGATCAGCGTTTATCTGAAATAAAAAAGCTTTTGTAACATTATACACTATACCATTCAAAAGATTGGAGTCGGTATATATATTTTTTTGTTTTTTGGGAAAGAAATTTTAGAAATTAATACTTTTATTTAGCAAGGATGCTTTAAATTTATCAAAAATGATGATAAAGACATTTATAATGTTACAAAAGATTTCTATTTCAGATAAATGCTGTTCTTCTGAACTTTCTATTCATCAAAGAAACCTGAAAAAAAATCTACTGTTTTCAACATGATTATAATAAATGTATTTTGAGCAGCAAATCACAATATTTGAATGATTTCTGAAGGATCATGTGACTAGAGTAATGATGCTGAAAATTCAGCTTTGATCACAGGAATAAATCACATTTTAAAATATATTCAAATAGAAAACTGTTATTTTAAATAGTAAAAATCTTTCACAATATTACTGCTTTTGCTGTATTTTGGATCAAATAAATACAAGGTTGGTGAGAAGAAGAGACTTCGTTAAAAAAATAATTAAAAATCTTACTGTTCAAAAACTTTTGATTGGTAGTGTATATCATATATATATATATATATATATATATATATATATGTGTGTGTGTGTGTGTGTGGTGGTGTGCTGCCTGGACCAAAAAATGCCAGGGCCGATTTTTTGTCCCAGTCCAGCCCTGATGACGGCAACACTAGCGTCCACAACAATGAACGATAACGATAACCTTGTTTATTGTGAGCTGCAGTTTTGCCGTCTGCCGCTTTAAACTCAGGCGGATTCTGATGGGCTGTCAGTGTTTTTATGGTTCATCCGCTGGAAAAAAATTCCAGTTGGTGAACCATACCATTAATTCTCCCCAAAAATGTCCCAAACCTCCCTAGTAGAGGGCACTCACAACTCATAAACGATAATGTCGGGAGTCCAGAGATCTTTGACAGGAAGAGAGATCTTCGTAATGCTGTCACAGGCTTCTGGATCCCAGATGAGGAACTCATGGAACCAGTACTATAACGAAATATGATTGGAGAACAGGATTGTGACATATTCAGGTGATTATTCAAACATCTCTCCGTGTTTATGCACCAAACCTACCAGGTTGAGCCAGAGGAATGTGGTAAGTATTTGTGCTTTTTCATTCTGCAAAACAGAACAAGCATCAAATGTTCAAACACAAGTACAGTTTACACAACTAGAGACATACAGCTGGTCCTGCACTGACTCACCACTCCCAAGATAGCGTAGAGAGTGAAGGAGATGTTGGTTACGGTGGGGGTGCTGAGGTTGACAGAAGGTCTGAAGGACTTCTTCTTAATGACCTCCTGTAGAGAGTCATACGTGGGTCCACTTTGTCCTTCTTCACAGCGAAGCATGTTCGCCAGACACGACACTTAACATGACCATAAACCAGGGTAACTTGCTTAGCAACTTAATTTGATGTCCATTTATTAGCATTATTTATTTGCAGTCAGCAATAAATGTTGTGCAACACAGTATATAGTCACACCAAAAAGTATTTGGACACTTAAAACACTTAAAAATGTTCAGATATTACTAAAAAATGTAATTTGTCTATGGTGTCTAATAAAATGATGAAAGTATAGAAGTGATTAATATTATAAACACAAATAGTATTCCAACATATTGTTTGATCATGCCTAATTGGTATTTCTAGCATATTTAACTTTGACAGTGAATTAAAAGTAGTGCACATTATCTAATATTATAAGTGTACATAAAACATAAATGTACGTAAAGCAGAAATAAATGTATGCTATATATTACAGAAACTGTACACAACAACTCTAAAGCGGATCCTGTAACATGGGGTGAGATCAGTTTATCCATTTTAGAAATTAGCAACAAGTGATGAAATCACATTACAATTACAGAAGCTGTAATAAAGTAAAATACATCACGTTATAATTTTATTTGTCCAAACAGCTATGACGAAGATAAATATGTGAATGTTATACCAATGTTTGTAATGCATAGCACAAATAA
Organism: Schizothorax lantsangensis; assembly: GCA_027422415.1. NCBI lineage: Eukaryota > Metazoa > Chordata > Actinopteri > Cypriniformes > Cyprinidae > Schizothorax > Schizothorax lantsangensis. Next base: position 31,891,436 of record CM049843.1, on the reverse strand, counting down.
ACGAATAAACAAAAAAAAAAACACTTACAAAAAGATGATTGATTTTGTATAAAGGGTAATTCTGAATCATTGAAGATATTGCATAGTTGTTTTTAACAAAGACAAAATTATAACTGACCAAAATGTTAAGTCTGTGATCTACATATAAGTTTAATTCATTACCTTTAAGTAGAATGAAAAATGGCAAAAGAAAACACCAAAGATGTCCCATAATGCTCTGTGTGGATGAGATATCCTTTTGTTTAAAACTGCTCACCATTTACTTCCACGGGTGAAATGTGATGACTTTACTGGCACCATCATGTGCGCTTACATGTTGTTTAACACCTTCGGTAACCACTGACCTATCTTGTTTTAATAGCTTTGGATCCGTTTGGTTGAACTGATTAGAGATGTATCTGTTTTCCATTAGATGATAAAAAACATGCTCAGTTCCACACATTTAATTAGAGGAAAGAACACTGGATTCACGCTTGAGCTATAATGGCTCCTCAAGACGTTATTAATTATATTTTAACATTAAATCATCTTGAATATATTTCCAGTTGTTTTATATACCAAGGGTAGTTTTATATTTTCGTGATACCACCTAGAAATCCAGAGACTAGCCTTGTTTGTATGTTACTTAACACATTGCATTTTTAAGAGCATTTTCTTGGGGATTCTTTTATAGCCATGCATCAAATTAATAACTATCATTAACTATAATTATTAATTTAGAAATGCATGACCCTATGCTTATTTCAATACATATATTTAACATTAAACCACAATAACTCAAATCAATAAATCCTTTAAAAAACAAACACACACAAAACCAGGAGCAAAGTTTGTTTGATATTTAAATAATATTTAGTATTATTTAATAATATAACATTTGAAAATAACAGTGAAAAAAGTCATATTTGCTATTTATGTTACCAAAGCTAACAAAACATGTTTTGGTGTTACAGATACAACAGAAAGTCAGATTCTACATATTTACTAATTTTTAATATTTATTTTTTTATGTTCCAGAGCTTAAATGTCTATGGAATTGCAAGTATTGGGACACTTAAAGGGTTAGTTCACCTAAAAATGAAAATTCTGTCATCATGTACTCTCCCTTAAGTTGTTAAAAAACTAACAGTTGCCGGTAGCCTTTTTTAAAAAAAATTTGCCATCAAGTCAATGACTACTGTCAACTGTTTGGTTACCAACATTCTTCAAAATAACTTTTGTGTTTGAAACAACTTGAGGGCGAGTAGAAATTACATTTTTGGTGAACTACCCCTTTAAAGCCCCAATAAAGAGTATAAAGCTAGAGTATTTTGTTGAAGATCCCTTTCATTACATCAGAAATAAATCATGACATCAGAGTTTTGGTGTCATCAGTTTACAGTGCAGGCAATAATAAATCACGACCTTTTGTCTAGACTGTATGAGTACAGCCACAGAACCATAATTGTGCTTAAACTCACAACGATAAAGAGACTATACATTATAAAGAGCACACGGTCAATGACCTGACCAAACATGAACCAATCATCTGTTCTGTTGTCATTACTGAAGTGCTCTTCAGCTTGGTGACGGATGGCCAATAAATCCGTACTCATCTTCTTCATTTCATCAAGGCATTGTTCCCAGACTCTCACTGGAATTGCACCAACTAGTTCTGTCTTTGGAATATCAGTCATGGCGTTATCAGTCATGGTGTTTTTGTAGAAAGTGCTCTCAGATGTGTTTGCTGTGGCAAGAAACAAGACCGCCATTGGAAAACATATTTTACACCAATGATATGAATTCTGATGTCAGGTAAGCACCAATAAAGTGAAAGCGTACTGGAAGACAAAAATATATTGGCTTCCAAAAAGAGTCTTACCTTCAAAGTGTTTATCGCAAGATTTTTTCATACAAGCAAGTCGAGCAAGATATTTCAGGACCAGAATCCTGAGCCACTTGGGTAAGGGAGGCAAGTCACGGGAACCATACATTACATTGGTGATGAGGATAGTCTCAAGGAGACTTGCTACCATCAAGGCCAAACAGAGTGAGAAAAACACATCTAGATCGAGAGAGAAAGAAAAGATTGGAGGTAAAGAAGGATCACCTAACCTGCTGAAAAGATCAGGTTAGAGTCCTCGGCTTCATTTCCCAAAAGTATTGTAAACCACTGTAGAGACCATTGATACCATTGATGGTCTACATTTGCTTTTGAGAAATGCAGACCAGAAGTGTATTTTCCAAAACCATTGTTAGCTAACTATGGTCATTAGTTGTAATGACTATGGTCATTACACTTTTGGTAACAACGGAACTTGTGACCATAGTTGCTTTTGGGAAAGGCAGCCCAGGCTGGTTTATGCCAGAATGTAGATCAGAAAAACCCAAGCCGGTGTGCCCAATCTTGTTCCTGGAGATCTACAGTACTTACCTGCAGAGTTCAATTTCAACCCTGACTGAACACACCTGTCTGTAATTATCAAGTGCTTCTGAAAATCTTAATTAACTGGTTCAGCTGTGTTTGATCAGGGTTGGAGCTGAACTTTACAGGAACAGGATTGGGGACCCTGGACTTAAGCTGATTGACCAGGATGATCTTCGTGATACAACTGGTCAACTCAAAGAGGTCTGTAATACCTTGAGAAAGCTAGGACGCTGATTGGCTCACATCCCAATTGTTTACAGAGAGTGTAGGGTGTATGATCTACACTGCAGCCAGCCATCAGATGGCAATTGGAATGTTTTGGCTTCACATTTCAGGATGTGTGCGGCCCTCTTGCTCGAACTCAAAGGCCGCATTTACACTGCATGGTTCAAGTGACCAAATTCCGTTTTTTTCCACCCATGTGGCACAGATCGGATATGGCCCACGACTGTGTAAGCATGAAAAAAATTGCATGGATTCCGATATTCTCAGATCGGTTTCAGGCCTCATTCATATGTGGAAATAAATCAGATATGAATTGGATACGTGCATTTGCGCCTGCCGTGTAAGCAGTCAGATCTGATATTCTCCTGTAAATGTGACTCCTACGTCATCGAAAAGTGAGTTTTTTTTTTACATTTCGTGGTACAGACATACCTGTAACAAATGAAACATCTCTAGTTGAGTAGCAGAGTATTAATTTCATTCGTTTGTGTTAAATAAAAGACTATCTGATGCTGAAATGTGCTGCTGTTGTCAGTGTCCCTGCCTTTGATATACAATCCCTGATGAACGCATTTGGTTTTAATTACTAAAAAAACACAAACTTTGTGACATGCTTAACATTAGGGGAAGTCGTGGCCTAATGGTTAGAGATTCGGACTCGTAATCCAAAGGTTGCGAGTTCGAGTCTCGGGCCGGCAGGAATTGTAGGTGGGGGAGTGAATGTACAGTGCTCTTTCCACCCTCAATACCACGACTGAGGTGCCCTTGAGCAAGGCACCGGACCCCCAACTGCTTCCCGGGCGCCACAGCATAAATGGCTGCCCACTGCTCCGGATGTGTGTTCACGGTGTGTGTGTGTTCACTGCTGTGTGTGTGCACTTTGGATGGGTTAAATGCAGAGCACGAATTCCGAGTATGGGTCACCATACTTGGCCGTATGTCACTTCACTCTCACTTTCACTTTATCTACCACCTGGGTATTATTCCACTCACAAGCTTTCAGCGGAGCTGTGTACATGACTGTCTTGAAGAATTTGTTCTAGGCTATATAATTATTTTGATGTATAGATGTAACTATTGCATTAAAAACATTTCTATATGAATTCCATGTCAATAAATTAAACTCAATGTACTATTCAAATTGATTTGTGATGTCATATGCTATTTTTGGCTTGTTTCACCAAGTGCAGTGTAAAATGCACACATCGGATACGGGTCACCTTTAAAAGAAATGTAAGCACGTCGTCCAAAAAATCAGATATAGTCACAAAATCGGAATTGGTCATCAAGACTTGCAGTGTAAATGCAGCCTAATTAAACACACCTGAGCCAAAGTAATTGAGGTCTTTAGACTCACAAGAAACTTCTAGGCAAGTGTGTTGGAGCTGATTGGAGCGAAACTCTGCAGGGTACTGGCTCTCCAGGAGCAGGATTGCACACCTCTGAGTTTTGACATATACCAGCCCTAACAGCGTCATGCCAACTTTGGTTTGCCAAGAAAGTATTGCTGTGTAGGTTGCACCAGCATCCCATTCTGGAGACCATCAACTTATGCTGGTGACCATCTGGGGCCACATTTTAGCAGAGTAAAAACAAAAATATGCTAAATTAGTGAATAAGAAGGTTTGACAACATACTTATGAGTGGTAAGTTGTTTCCTGTGACAGGCAGCAGGTCGTTCATTAGCAGCAGGAAGACGGTGTAACCCAAGATGAGGGTCATTTTGAATGAAGCACGGTCCACGCTTTGAGGTGGCAGCAGGAAGCTGAAGAGATCCACAGAAAGCAGGAAGCAGCTGGGAATCAGGAGGTTCACCACATACAGTGTAGCTCGACGTCTCAGGACAATCTATTCCACAATAAGTGAGGACATTAGTGTTTATCAAGTATAAATTTCACAGTAGAAAAATAACACAAAGGGGCAAATTCACTAAGAAGTTGCACAACTTTTGTGTGTGGTATTTCCTACTTGTTTTCAGCTTTGTCCTCTGTTGTTTCACTGATGTTTTCCATCCTCCTCTGTAGCTAATTCTTTAAAAGTAAAGACCCAACTGTGAGTGTTGGTCTACAAAAATATGTCAACCCTTCAACACTCTATTGAGCTGTAATCCATTAGGTGGATTTGGACTCATTACAGATGGTGCCAACGAGATACAGTGCAGAAATCTCCAAAGGAGCATGGGAACTCCAGATGGAGCAAAACCACCGAAGGATTTCACCAAATTGTAAGAGTTAGATCACAGAGTCAGAAAACTCAATTCTTCTTGCTAGAGGAATTAATGTTGCACTAAAACTGCACATAGAATGCAGGACGTAAACATAATCAAAAAGTGATTGTCAAGTGATGAAGAAAAGCCCTATAACTGGTCATATCCAGGCACATAGTGTAGTCCAGGGGTGTCCAAACCTGTTCCTGTAGGGCAACTGTCCCAGCAGACTTTAGCGCCAACCCTAATGAAACACAACTGAATTAGCTAATCAAGTGCTGCTTTTGAATCGCCCCCTATACCCTCATTCATTGTTTCCTACATTAGTCCACTAATATAGTCCAGTTGAAGGAGTGAATGATAACGTGTGAGGGAATTCAGACTTCGGGTGCACCGGAAGGAACTGGCAGTTCCAGTAGTAAAAGTGAAAAGATTTATCTTGAACTTTGTCATTGAAACTAGCAAGTATAAACCTTAATTAAACTAGTTAACAATCAATTTAAAAGAAATCTATACCTGTATGACATTACGCTCTACCCACATTGGACAAGCGGTTTGGAAAATAGATGGATGGATGATTCAGCTGTAGGCACCAACTTCTGGTGAGATGCAGGAATTAATTCAGCACATCCCTCACAGTGCATTATGGGTATTCTCTAGTATACATCGGTTGTACACTCACTATCGCAGTGCATTATGGGATTGAATGAGTACACTCGATAATGCCCACTATGGTTTTGGACACCACTACAAATGGCTGTCCCCTTAAAAGTGCCCTATAGGTAAAGGGGCGATTTCAGGCACAGCAAAGGTCTTCAGATTCACTATAAACTTCCAGGCAAGTGTGTTGGAGCTGTTTGGAGCTAAACTCTGCAGGACGTTGGTCCTCCAGAAGCAAGATTAGACACATCTGGTGTAGTAAAACACATTTTCAGCTTTTTTTTTGTTGATGTCTGGATCACAGTGCTGCACAGTCCCAGTAACATGCACCAAATCATGACGGTCGCTGTGATTTGACGGTTGCCAAGTAAGACATGTTCCTGGATCAACATCTTTTATTGATCCCGGATCAACATTACTGTCCAAAAATATAGACTTAACCCAATCCCTACCCCTTAAACTAACCCTACCCATAATTTATTCCTAAAACCAGTGTGAAATGATAGCTGATTAACAAGGTTGTAGAAGCACCTAACCCTGATCGTAAGCCTAAAACAGATATTTTTCCTGAAAAGTTATCCCTCAATTCTGATTGGTTGATTGGAATGTTGTTTCAGGATCAACCAGAATGTTGATCTAGGAACATGTTGTACTTGGTGAAATCACGTTCACCAATCAAGGGCAGTATCAGTTACAATTCTTAGTGAATTCCCCCCCAAATCTAAAATGGCACCAACATAAACAATGAGGTTATCCCATCCCCCTTCCAGAAAGAGCTGTAGAGGTTTTTCTGCTCTCATGTCTATCAGCTCCCACTCTCCTTTAGTTGTCATCGCTTCAAGAGAATTTTTGAATATCTGCTCCACTGGCAGAAAGAAGAACAACTGAACGTCATCACCTAGAAAAAGAGACCAATAGGTACAATATAATCACAAGCAGCCAAACAGGAACATACTTTTCTCTGATTTGCTTACTCACGAGAGTGTTTATAAGAGTTGAACGTGTATGTACAGTTTTGAAAATCAAACGGAAAGGTGTAGATGTCCAGTCTGCAGGAGCTGATCACGTGAAACGGCCGACCGTCAAGCACCAGACCAGTGTTGGTCACATAGACGTAATATGTTTCTGGTGCTCGGTTTTCATCCATGCTGCAAAATGATGGGGGGTAGCAGGTTAAACGTTATGGATGTCCATTGCAAGTGCGTAAACACTATTTTCCCCCCTATTCAGTAGTCATAGCTGTTACATTCAATATTTGCAACTTACAATTCATTGATGACAATGTCTGGAATCCATATCTTTTCTCTTGGTAGTGAGATCTTTTTCGTTCCACACTCAGCAGGATCCCAGCTCAAACCTTCAATCTGCCACCTCTACAAAAAATAATAATTCAACTAGTGCTATTGCTTCTAGTGCCTGGAAGTATTTAGCACCATAAAATGTGAATGGTTCATGCGTGGCGACTATTAATATCTACTAAACTAGGGGTGTGTGATATTTATCATCCGCACAGGGCCTGATTTATGTATAGGCTTTTTATGCTCGCTCATCCAGGGAGGGCCCAAGTACAATGAAGAGATATATCTTTTTTTTTTTACTCTACGGGCTACCTACAACAGCAAAAGAACCAAAACCCCAAAAAGCAATGACCAAATAAATACAACAAAGATTAGGAAGAAAAATTACAAACTATTTGCATGTTTTCCACCTTTTTATTTACAGAAAGCACATTTCCTTCTCTCACTCGCTCTTATAAACGCACACATACATTTATTAATAAATAGCATTAACATACATTTATTCTGCCTGTCACGATAAGAGGTCAATCCATCCCTGCGTCTGCAATAATATCGTAATTGTTGTTTATGTGAACTGACATTGTCAAGTACGTCACTCACTTTGCAAAAAACAAAGACACACATATTGAATATCCGAAAGCTATTACTGTGTGATGAAGCCTATTAGAAAGCAGATATGATATGAAAGTAAAAAACATCCCTGAATGGGATTTTGTTTTTAATATTTGTACGATGCAAAATAGTTAAGTAATCTCACACAAGCATCAGTGCCCATTTCCTAACTATTACCGTGTGAGTGCAGTGGCGATTGCTATATTGATTTTATACAACAGTTCAACAAACAGGAAGTTAATATTCCATGAGTTTTTAGCTTCACTAATGAAAATTGCCGAATAGTGATCTATTCATAAATCGTTTGCTGTGCTGGGTAGTAGCTAAATACATGTGATCTGGATTATGTAATCAGATTCCAAAAATTGAGTACTTGTAATTAGATTGTATTGTGTTTTAAAACATTTATAAGCAGATTACAGTTACTATTTATGGATTGCATAAAGCCCGAGCTGGCCTGCTTTGGCCCAAGGTTTTAGTCGGGCCAAAAAACCCTGGGCGTTGGCCCCGAGGAAGCCCTGACGAGGCACAATCAAGCCCTGGAAGTGACAGTGGAAACGCGACTGGCCCTGGCACTCACTAGCATGCATGGACTTGCTGCCACCTACTGGTTGTTTTAGTGTCTTATTTATTTATCCATGATAGACCTAAACCAGCCAAGGTACCAGCACAAAAACACACTCAGCAATATCTCAGCAAGATTTTGTAAAACAATATTGTTTAATTATCATTATTGGAAAAATACCAATAAAAATTGGGATTTTTTTGTCAATATCACACACCCCCTAGTCTAAACAGTGTATTTGTTGACTCTTACCATCCTCACCCACAGATATGTTTCCAACACCTGTGATTTTTCATTCTGAAAGGGAAAATATAGCAATCTGTAACCATTTCTATAATATTAAGTGGGGTTAGTACTATAAAAATGTCACGATTTTGTAAATGTTAAGTCAAAGTTGCTTACCACTCCTAAGATTCCATAGAGAGTCAAGTCCACTGTGACGTTGGTGGGAGTACTCAGACTTATAACTGGCCTTGCATCGCTGTAGAGGATGACTTCCTCTCTCATGGCATTAAGGAGCGATTTTGTTGTTGGTTCTGAACAGTTTAACGGCTCTACGGATCCTAGCAAGAGAGCTGAAAGAGCAAAACCTGAATAAAGCATTTTGCACTTCATGTAATAATAGTGGACAATGCAGTTTGTTTGTTAATTAATGTTTTTTTCTTCTATAATATCACCTCAAATGTTCTTGCTGTAAAATCACAGTCCTTTGAAATAGATTAAGAAAAAAGAATTGTATGGAAATGAATCTTACAGTGTATAATGAAGCAGTTGGTGATCAACTGGAGCCAAGTGAGAGCGGAGTGCCATGTAATAACCTGTTGAATATCCAATTGGGTTACACTAAGGTGTCATTGTTACAGTGTAATTATACATTTAAGTACTGAGTAATATTCATTAACTACATGTAATTACTATATGGTTAGGTTTAGGACTAGGGTTTGGCTTAGGGTTACTTGCATGTAATTATGTATAATTAATAGTCCTGTCAAACGAATAATCGTGATTAATCGCATTCAAAATAAAAGTTTTTGTTTACATAATATATATGTGTGTACTGTGTATATTTATTATGTATATATAAATACACACACATGCATGTATGTATTTAAGAAAAATATGTTACATTTATATATTAAATATATTTATATACGTATGATATAATTTATATGAATATAAATATATACACATAAATATTTTCGAAATATATACTGTATGTGTGTGTCTTTATATATACATATAATCGATTAATCGTTTGACAGCACTAATAATTAATTGTTATTATAATAGTAAGTACATGTAACGTGCAACAAGGACACCTTAAAATAAAGTGTTACCTCCAATTGCAATATATAGCAATCACAAAATACAACCTCACCGATTAAATACAGCAAAAACTATTAAACTCTCATGACCAAGATTCTTCAAGATATTAAACTAAATGAAATTATCATTTGAATTTCAAAATGTTAAAAAAGTATGATAGAGGAAATTAAAACGCAAGAAAAAAAAAACGAAAAGAACAAACAACAACAACAAAAAATTATAGCAATTAATCTTTTAAAACTAGAACAATGTGTATTTAAATATAGATTTATTTTGCCCAATACACATACAATTTAATATTTTAACACCACATACGGTTTTACCTGCATTCTTGGAAGACGGATAGATGCCATCAGGTCCTCAGTAACCTGGACTGCAAGTAAATGTTTTGCAGATTTTTTCTCCTTTGCCAATTTTTTATGTGTGGAGGTTTGAATAGCAGAATGGAGACTGAACATAACATAAATACTTGCTTTTTATATGACTTATTTGTTTACACAAATTAGAATAACCACAAGGGGGTTCTCTCATATTTCAAAGCATTTTTCTAAATGTGAAACAATTCAATGTCAAGCATTTGATCAACCCCCCCCCCCTTCCGAGGGAGGCCAGCTTGAAGTAAGTTGCAGGAGTGAAGATGGGATCAGCAGAATCTGAGCAGGTAAGAAAAGGTCTTGCAAATGTTTTATAAACAGACCAAATGACAGTTGTCTAATGTGATACCAAGGTTCTTGTCTTTCTGTGTGGGTGAGATGGTTGAGTTGACAAGTCTTGGCTAGGATGGTTCTTCACTCTTAAAAATAAAGGAGCTTAAAAAGTTCTTCACAGCGATGCCACAGAAGAACCATTTTTGGTTCCACAAAGAACCATTCAGTCAAAGGTTCTTTAAAGAACCATCTCTTTCTTACCTTTTTATAATCTGAAGAACCTTCTTTCATCACAAAGAACCTTTTGTGAAACAGAAAGGTTCTTCAGATGTTAAAGGTTCTTTATAGAACCATTTAGACAAGAGGGTTCTTCTATGGCATCGTGAAGCACCTTTATATTTAAGAGTGTTGGCTGGAATTTGCAACATTTAAATAAAATAGCTTCAGATGAAATGCTTTCATGCAGTATGCAGGTTGTATGTTAACATGCAGTAAAAAAATCTATAGTATAAATAATCTGCCATGGTTTCTACACGTTTTTTTACTAAAGGAACATGCAAAGGTATATGTAACTCAAATCGTGTTTCAAATCATGTTCCTTTTGAGAAGAGTTGTCATATATTTCTGAATCATTGGACTTACACAATAAAACTTTGAATAAAAATATTGCATTAACCCCAGTGTTTTAGTGGCACAAGGTACTGTAAATACAGTATATATAACTGTAAACAATAAAATCATTTAGTAGCATCATTTCAGCAAAATCAGTGTAAACACTAAGCCATGTTTGTTCTGTACTGCTTAGGTTTTATTAAATCACATAACTAACACACCCAAGCTCCTACATGCATTTACCGTAGACGAAGTAGCAATTTTTTTAGTGTATTAAAAATCTATTTTTAATTATTAAATTATTTGATTGGAAAGACTTTTATAATCACTTAGAAAAATAAAACCACTGTAATGAGAACACCTCCAGAAAATACAAGGCTTAATAATTGATGGACAACGCATATTAACTTAGCTTCCTAAAACAAGCACAGTTGCGGATTTAGTGACACATGGCTTTAACATTTACACTAAAAATAATGGCAAACAAATCTTCAAAATGAGCAACAAAACCTCAAATGTTCTCCTGCTCAAGCAGTGACCACAAGGGGTTGAGGATCATACAAACCAAGCAAAACAAGGTTGAGTGTTGGGTTAGAGCACTTACACTATGTAAATAGTGGGCATTTGTACAACCTGAATATTTGATTCAAATCAAACAACCAGATACAGCATTGTCTTTGATCGTTTTGCCATCTTCTTTAAAGTTTTGTTGCCAAAGATGTTGATCAATCTCAGCTTGCTTTTGCAGAAATGCTGTAAATCTCCAACATCTCGAACAACAACAAAACCAATCCTTATAAGTGCTTATGAAGGCATCATTGCTGCCAATGGCATGAGACACTTAAAACCGAAAGATACGTCCACATTAATCTGGATACATTTGAAAACGCATCTTTTTCTCAGCGTTTTGGCCTTTCTTCCACAAGTTTTTGTCTCAGTGGATACATTTGAAATGTCATTTTCACATTGTAGTGTGGACTGTGAAAATGGATGTATTAAAAAAACAATGACATGTGACACATATTGTACCCTATATGCATGTTTGTAAAGGCATTGTTTTGCAAGCTATTCACTTTAATAATATTGCTAAAGATAAATTTGCTTTGTATCTTCTGCAGAGATGATGAATATTTGCTCATAATTGCTTTCCTGCAGCAAAGGATGATGACAGTTGCATTTTAGACCAATGGCGATTGAGTGTGACCAGTGCGTCTTGGGATATTTGCTACTAAAATGATTGTGCTAGAAGAAGAGTGAGAACTTTATTATGTCTGGTTTCACTTTAGAATCTCAGTGAACATTTATGACATGATTTACACGTTTACATGTCAGTGTGAACGAGCAACTTTTGGAAAATGCTAGTGTGGATGGAGACCGTTTTGAAACAGAAACTTTGTTTTGAAATAAGTCCTGATTAATGTAGATATAGAAGTAGTCTACAGATTGACATCTCAATTGGATTGAGATGGATTGCTGTGGACTGTAGGTCAGTCTTTTTACGATGTCTATTCAGTGATTTATTGATCTGCTACAATAATGTGAAGTCTTTGAATTATCTTAATTTTGAGGCTTTTTTTCAGCAAATATTGGTAAATACATTCACAGATATCTGTATCGTCCTAAAACAAGCAAAACGGACAGCAGTGCTGGGTAGATTACTTACTGTACAAATTGTAATCCGTTACTGATTACAGATTACATGATGGAAATTGCAGTTAGTAACGTAATCTAGGTTACTCATTTTAGGTAATGTGTTCTGACTACATTTTAGATTACTTTTTACCCAACTTGTTTTAAACATACCATTAAATGTGCCATATTTAAGTGAAAGAATATTATATAGTTTACTGCCATTGTATGAATAGTGTAATCATGTAATCCATAAAAAAATAACTGTAATCTGATTATGACCATTTTATAATGTAATATAAACCAGTTACGACTACCAAATTTTTGGAATCTTATTATGTTATCCAGATTACATTTAACAAGTTACTACCCAGCACTGCTAAAAAAAAAACAATGGCAAACAAATCTCAAAACACGTGGGGTAAAGACTTTCTACTTTTCAAGCGGTGACCACAAGGGATACATATAAGGATTTATACTTACAAACCAAGCAAACCAAGGTTGAAAGTTGGGTTAGAGCACTTACACTATGTAAATAATGGACATTTGTAATCCTGAACATTTGATTAAAATCAAATATCTGAGTTTTGTTCAAGCAAAAAGCCCTTGATTCTTAATTAAAAACGCTGTTGGTTTACTTTGCCTGTTTAGACATGGCATCTTGTTGACACCATGTTTTTTTTTGACATGTATTCTTACATTAGATTACCATGGTATCTGCACATGCATAAGGTTTACTACCATGAACTGGGTGATACAATGTGCCAGTAGAAAAAGAAGCATCATAAACCTAAGCAGATTGTAGAAAGCATTGGTGCCAATGCTTGGTAATGCTTTTGGGATATGAAGCCAGGGGTGCTAATTGGTGCACTTGTGGTGTCATGGCTTTTGTCTGCTTAAGTCAATGAACTTCAGGGTGTTCAATGTGTCATTTTAGGTTTCTGAAGAAACTCATGAGTGTCGTTTTATAGTATGGGTGTATACATCGAGAAGATATTAATAAAAAGTAAATTCATTGCACTTTTTTTAATTGGGAAAGCATGTTTATGTAGAGGTTTATTTGGGACAGTGTGTCCGTATAAATCCAGATTTACATTCAAAGAGACAAGATAGTCTACTGTGACCTGATATTTCCATGACAGTCGTACAACCACATGTCACACCCAAGCTCACACCTGTGCCTTATCCAACATTCAGAGCAATCATGATGAGCTCAAAGCGGTTTAAAAGAAAAAAAAAATGATACTCGACATGTGGTATCTGAATTGTGTTGCACAGTGATGAATAATTCACTACATATTTCTTTTTAAACACTGCCTATATCTCTTGATGTTTAATTAGCAAGCTTTAATGGCAGTTAAAATATTAACGAACTGCACGTATGTATGAAGTGGTATGTATAATAAAACCTAAAATTACTTTTTTACATTGTATAAAATCCATATGTTTTATTTCTTTCTTCACCTGTGGGTTGTAGAATATGAAGGGTCTAAGGAGTCTTCATAGCAACCTGTCGGCATGATCTAACAAATAGACTGAAATAGTGTGTGTGAATGTATAAGTATCCATTATTGTGTGCCATGTACTTCACATACTGTACAATAAAATGTACACTAAACACAATGTGCAATATGTTAACAGTATAATGCAATATACTGTACAGTACAACATGCATTTCTTTATTTTTTCTGATTGTTTTAAATGTAAATAGCATATTAAGCTAAGAGCAAGAAAAGATATAAAAATAAAATCAGTCAATAACTCATCCGATCCAAAACTCATCCAATATTAATGTAGTGCAGTCCTCAAGTATTATATAATTGTCACAAATCCAAGCCATGAACTTCCGGTCATTCACCTCTAGAGGTCACTCACCCACCACATGGACTTTCACACCACACAGTCAGTCACAGATCACTCAAGGACTACATTTCCCATCATCCACTGCACCAACACAGCTGTTTGCACTGATCACGCACACACCTGTTTCCCATCTCACAATCACCATCACCCAATCACACACACACACACTATTTAAGCTCTGGACTTTCTGCCACTCACTGCCGAGTATTGTTTAGCCTAGCTACCCTACAAAGCGTTTCCCTGCATCCCTAGTTAGTATTCCTGTGTTTTGATTCCTGCCCGTGTTCTTGGATTGTTCTCTCTGCCTAGCCCTCTGGATATTGTAAACGCTTGCCCTTGGATTATTGTTGTGTCTTGCCCATGTCATACCTGTTTGCTACTGACCGACCCTGCCTGTTCTGACCATGTTTTCTAATAAAGAGCTTGCATTTGGATCCGCATGTCTCACGTCTCGTCAGCTCCATAACAGAATAAGAGATCATTCAGAAGATCTCACAAGTAATTCTGTTATGGAGCTGACGAGACGTGAGACATGCGGATCCAAATGCAAGCTCTTTATTAGAAAACATGGTCAGAACAGGCAGGGTCGGTCAGTAGCAAACAGGTATGACATGGGCAAGACACAACAATAATCCAAGGGCAAGCGTGGGTCGTACAATATCCAGAGGGCTAGGCAGAGAGAACAATCCAAGAACACGGGCAGGAATCAAAACACAGGAATACTAACTAGGGATGCAGGGAAACGCTTTGTAGGGTAGCTAGGCTAAACAATACTCGGCAGTGAGTGGCAGAAAGTCCAGAGCTTAAATAGTGTGTGTGTGTGTGTGACAGGTGTGTGTGATCAGTGCAAACAGCTGTGTTGGTGCAGTGGATGATGGGAAATGTAGTCCTTGAGTGATCTGTGACTGACTGTGTGGTGTGAAAGTCCATGTGGTGGGTGAGTGACCTCTAGAGGTGAATGACCGGAAGTTCATGGCTTGGATTTGTGACAATAATATGATGTAGATGTTTACTACTAATTTACTATGAATAATATTACATTTTAATTAGTGTCCATCAACTATTATATTTAATAAAAAGCAACCAAGAACTGTATATGTTTATGAAAACAAGACACAATAAAATAAGAAATAGGATCTCAGTAAAATTTTATATGTACACTTTAAATCCTTTGTGGTTTTTAACACTTTAATGATATCATATGTGACCCTGGACCACAAAACCAGGGTCAATTTTTTTTGATTAGATTTATACATCTTAAAGCTGAATAAATAATATTTCCATTGATGTATGGTTTGTTAGGATTGGACAATATTTGGCTGAGATACAACTATTTGAAAATCTGGAATCTGAGGGAGCAAAATAAACAAAAAATCTAAATATTGAGAAAATCACCTTTAAAGATGTCCAGATGAAGTTCTTAGCAATGCATATTACTATTCAAAAATTAAGTTTTGATATATTTATGGTAGGAAATTTACAAAATATCTTCATGGAGCATGATCTTTACTTAATATCCTAAAAATGATCGAAAAATCGATCATTTTGACTCATACAATGTATTGTTGGCTATTGCTACAAATATACTCGTGCAACTTAAGACTGGTTTTGTGCTCCAGGCTCCAGGGTCACATATTTTATTTTATTAATGTATAGCTTATTTTAAATGCTTTGCATGTTTTTTTATTTGTCGATTATACTGTTTATTGTTTTAGTGAGTTAATGTTTTATTTAGATTATAATCAACAATAACGAACAGTACTGCCGCTTTAAGGAACTTGCCGAAGGCAATAATATTGTTATTAGTAACAATACTATGTGATATTATGCTTTTTCATGTTGTCTGAGCATGCTTTTATATGTAGGAGTGCACTGTATCAGAGGTCAAACGACAGCTCATTTGCTCTCCCTTTGCCAACAGGTAGCCTACAATGTGAGAGAAAGCAACAAAACATTTAAGCAGGTATGTTGTGTCATCCATACATTATTATCATTGCTGTGTGACAGTGCGGGCTATTCTATTGCATTATGGCAATTTCTTAATATAATGTGTAAGCTGCAGTAAACGCTTCCCTTACCAAAAAGTAGTATACTTCAAGTTTATTTTATTAAGTATACTTAAGTAAAGTTCAAGCATATTTTAAGTACACTTTATGTAGTAAGTATACAAATATCAGTGTACTTGTAGTATACTTATAAGTGTACTATTTCAATACTCCGTGGGACTAAATTGGCCCACTTTTCTAGTATATAAAATATACTTTTAAGTATACTTTAAGTGTAAAAGTAGTAAACTTTGAGTACACAACTAGTTTACCTCTATGTTTTTAGCTTGTACTGCAACTATACTAAAAGTGAACTTATAGGTATACTGATAGTTTACTAATTAAATACTTGTAGTAGCATTTTTAGTACACTTTGAAGTATAGTCTCAGTAAACTACTAGTTTAGTAGTTTTATACTGAAAGTATACTCGTAATACTTAGTACGTAATACTTTTTTAAGTGAACCTTACATCATACTTTAAGTATACTACTATGTCCCTATTAGGTATTAATTTGTATATATTTTGTTATATGAATATCTGAACATACAAAACATCCAAAGAAAGAACAGGGTATCTGCTTGTAAACAAAAGCTTCATGCATCCTTTTTTTTAAACACCTGAATGTGGGTAAGTTTCATTAATAAAAAAAAAAAAAGAAATAAACAACATGCGACAACAACAAAAACAACATTTTTGAACAAAAAGCTGAAAAAAGACTATGAATTGGATTCAGAATGATAATCAAAACGTAGATGGAGTCGATCAACACCCCAAAGCTGAACAGTCATTATTACCTCTTCATTGGTCGACATTTTATTCCATGTTATACAGTTTTGATGCTGTTTTATGTCAGATGATCGTGTTTAGATTACATGTGAAAGCATCTGTTGTTTCTTTTTCTTCTTCACTTGTGTTTATTGGAAATTCTGTACAGAAGATGTGTACTAGCGCCCCCTAACGTATAACAATGAAAACACGGATTCTAGGAGCACAGGTATAATAAACATATTTAGACTTTTTCTAAGTATTTTTAGACTTTTTCTAAGTCTAAGTAAGTCAAGTATACTTAAATGTCATTTTAAGTATATTTCCGAGAAGTACATAAAGCCCATTTCTGAGAAGTACATAAAAAGTAGACTAAAAGTATACTTTCCTATTTTAGTTTACAAGAAGTATACTAATATCACACTTGAATAAACTTCTTTTTCGTAAGGGTAAGCAGCTGAGGAAAGTAGGCTATACATGAGAAATTCACAAATACATGTAATGAACAGTAAGTTTCCATTTAAATTAGCCAGAAGTATACGTTTCATAACATTTTTCAATTATACATCACACTACACAAACTTTAAGTTTAGCTCCAATCCTAGAAATCTTAACACTTATGTAAACAATAAGATTATATGGAGAAACATTTTGTAAATTCTTCCTCTAAAAATTGTTTCCAAACTTAGACACAGCAGTACTAATTGTGTCTGTCTGATAAACAGTGGAGATGTTTCATAACTGAACTAATTATATGTATGAATTACTTAAATGACAACAGTTACTTATCGCCACCTACTGGCGTTATTATCTTTCATATTTTACACACACGCACTCTGGAGACTTTCCATAGATGTAATGATTTTTATACTGTACAAACTACAGTTAGGTCCATATATATTTGGACACTGCCACAAATTTCATAATTTCGGCTCTGTATGCCACCAGAATAGGATTAAAATGAAACAATCAAGATGAAATTGAATTGCAGACTTTAAGCTTTAGTTCAAGGGGTTGAACAAAAATATAACATAAAATGCTTAGGAATTATTTTTATAGTCCCCCCATTTTCAGGGGCTCAAATGTAATTGGACAAATAAATATAAACATAAATAAAATGTTCATTTTTAATATTCTGTTGAGAATCCTTTGCAGGCAATGATTAAGTCTGGAACTCATGGACATCAGCAGAGACTGGGTTTCCTCCTTTGTGATGTTTTGCCAGGCCTTTAGTGCAGCTGACTTCAGTTGTTGTTTGTTTGTGGGTCTTTCTTCCTTTAGTTTTGTCTTCAGCGAGTGAAATGCTGCTCAATCGGGTTGAGATCAGGAGATTGACTCGGCCATCGCAGAATATTCCACTTTTTTACATTAAAAAACTCTTGGGTTGCTTTTGCTGTATGTTTTGGGTCATCGTCCATTTGTACTATGAAGCACCGCCCAATCAACTTTGCTGCATTTGACTGAATCTGGGCAGAGAGTATATCTCTATACACTTCAGAATTCATCCGGCTGCTTCTGTCTTCTGTCACGTCATCAATAAACACCAGTAACCCAGTGCCATTGGAAGCCATGCTCATGCATCACACTGCTCCACCATGTTTCACAGATGATGCTGTATGCTTTGGATCATGAGCTGTTCCAAGCCTTCTTCATACTTTTTTCTTCCAGTCATTCTGGTACAGGTTGATCTTAATTTCAGCCATCCAAAGAATGCTTTTCCAGAAGTGTTCTGGCATTTGTAGATGTTTTTTGGCAAAGTCTAATCTGGCCTTGCTTGCAGTGTAGTGAACCCTCTGTATTTGCTCTGGTGAAGTCTTCCCTTGATTGTAGACTTTAACAGTGACACACCTATCTCCTGGAGAGTGTTCTTCACTTTGCTGGATGTTGTGAAAGGGTTTTTCTTTACCATGGAGAGGATCCTCCAATCATCCACCGCTGTTGTCCTCCGTGGACGTCTTTTTATGTTTCTGAGCTCACTTCTCAGAATGTACCAAACTGTTGATTTGGCCACTCTTAATGTTCCTGCTATTTCTCTGATGGATTTGTTTTGTTCTTGAAGCCCAAAAATGGTCTCTTTCACTTGTATGGAGAGCTCCTTTGACTGCATGATGTGGGTTCAGAGCAACAGCTTCCAAATGCAAATGCCACACTTAGAATCAGCTCCAGACCTTTTACCTGCTTAATTGATGTAGAAAAAATGAAGGAATTAACCAACATCTGTCTATATAACAGCTTTTGAGTCAATTGTCCAATTACTTATGGTCCCTTGAAAAAGGGGGACGGTACATATTAAAGAGCTGTAATTCCTTAACCCAGGGGTGGGGAACGTTGATCCTGGAGGGCCACTGTCCTGCAGAGTTTAGCTCCAACCCTGAAAAAAAAATATCCACCTGTATCCTGAAGACCTTGATTAGCTTGTTCAAGTGTGTTTGATTAGGATTGGAGCTAAACTCTGCAGGAACACCGGCCCTCTAGGATCAACGTTCCCCACCCCTTCCTTAACCTTTCCTCCAATTGTGATGAGAATACCCTCAAATTAAAGATCAGAGTGTGCACTTTAACCTCATATTATGTTACATAACTGTATTATACATTATATAACTGTAACTTAAATATATTTTGGTCAGCAGCTAAAATAATAAAAATTGTGCCTGTGTCCAAATATATGGACCTAACTGTTTATATTCTACTCCCTAACCCTAACACTACACCTCAACCTAAACCATCAGAAAACTTTCTACATTATTACATTTAAAAAAACAACTAACAAACAAACATCTTTATTTTTGTATGATTTGTAAACCAAAAATGTCCCCAAAAGGTCAAACATTTCAGGTTTTACTATCCTTGGGGAGACATTTGGTCCCCACATCATACAGTTCACCTCAAAAGTTCAATAAACTGTAAGATTATATTTTAATGAAAAATATAATAAGTAACATGTTTGCCCCTGAAAATAATTTCCAAACAAGGCAACAGTGGTACTAACCATTGTGTCTGTCTGAAAAACAGTAGTGGTGTTTTGTTCCTGAATGAATCACTGTAAAATGGCTCACTAATAAAGACAGTCGTTTGTCACCATCTACTGGCGTTATTATGTAACCTACATATTTTACACACACGTTTGGATTTTTGGGTTTTATGAAGATTCTCCATAGACATAATGATTTTATACTGTCCAAACTTTTTTCTATTATTTATCACCTAAACCTAACCCTTACAGAACCCCCCCCCCAAAAAAAAAAAAAAAAAAAAAAACTCATACTCGGTATGATTTATAAACTGTTTTCCTAATAGGGACTATACAGTATATTGTGTCGCCACCTATATAAAGGACTTTGTTCAGTGTGTGCACTGACATGTCTTTCATGCATTACTCTTTTAGATTTATTAGGCATGTGCATGCTAATTAAGCTCTGCGGTATGTTTTTAATTAGTATAGAAGTAATTTTGTCTCATTCCTCAGTTTGTAAAAACAAATCAGATTTTACAGAAACACACTTGCAATGGAAGTTTAATGAGAGAATAACAGAACAATAATTGAAAATTGAGGGTGCCCTCTAGAGACCATGTGGAGATCTTGCTGGATACTTTGTAAAGAAGCACCATTAAGTGTTTACACAGCACAGCTTTATTGATGCTCTATATAATATTCACGACAAACTGAAATTTCTTAAACTGATTTTCGCCATATAAATCAAAACAATTACATTAAAAGATTCTTCTCACAATTTGCACAATAAGATGCTTTAATTTCTATTTCAAGACTAGTGATTCAATTTATGAATTTCTTATTTATTAAACTTTGGTCTAACCATTAAAAGCATACAATGTTAGATCTGTGTAGCATACACAATGCTATATTTATGTTAAAGCATACAATGTTATATTTATGTCCTTCCACAATTACAGAAAGCCATGTGTATTTAAAAGAAAACTTCTGCTACTTACTGACATAAGTTACTGTGTAACAAAATACACTACATGAGAAGTTCATGTATGCAGTTAAGCAATCTTGTCTTGACCAATGAGAGATAGACCACTGAATTTGAGCAGATACATTTTGGCTGGCCATTATGTTTTTTTGTCAAAACTGTACCAGAACAACCAGAATATTAATATGGTGAAGAAGCTGACAGAGAGGAAAATAAAATACAGAGCGAACAGAAATCGATCAATGACCTCCCCCAAGTGTATCCACTCCTCTGAGTTCTGATCAGTGGAGAAATGCTTGTCAACTTGCTGGCGAATGGTGAGTACGTCTTCATGAATCATCCTCAGTTCCTTCAGTTCTGGCTCATCATGATTTAATGGTGATTTAATGCCTTTTTCTTGGTATCTAATTTGGTTTATTTCTATCTCAAGTGAACAGGAAATTGTGCCTTTGGTGTTTTCTGCTGGCAGAAATTGTTAAATGTATTAATGTGATCTGAAGGTAAGCAAGCGCAACATGCAGCATCATGTTTTTTACTTGAGTTAATTTCGATATATGCTGTATTTTATTTATATATATTTTTTAGACATAGAAGAATACATTATATACTGTCAGTTGTCCAAGAGGGTTCATATTATTTGCAGAAAATGTTTGACTTTTTGTTCAGCCGTTAAGAGACTCACTTTGAGGGTCAGAATTCTGGTCAGAGACTTTCTTGCGCAAGAAAACCAGGCGTGCCAGGTAATGCAGGAAAAACACTTTAACCCAGTTTGGTAGAGGGGGATAATCACTCGAGCCACAAAGAATATTAGTAACGACAATTGTCTCCAATAGACTGGCCACCATCAGCGCTAAACACAGAGAGAAAAACACATCTGTAGGGAGAGAGAGACAATAGTGTAAGTTTCCTACCATAAAATTAGTTAGTTAGCAATTCAAAATGAATACACATGGCTGATATGTGAAGTGAAACAATCAGTCTGTGCAAGAAACTGAACATCATTTCTTTTTTTGTACAGTATCTTTTTCTTGTTTTAACTGAACATTATTTCACCATTATTACCTGTAATTCAGAGTGTCAGATGTACGGTTTGCGAACTAATCATTCCTTTGAATCGGTTCTTGTTATTGGACAAACAAATCTGACTGTTCACCAAATCGGACTGAATTCTGTCTGAATTCGTTTTGATCCTATGATAAATGAACTGATTCATCGCTCCAGTTCCACAAACACTTCAGATCGAAGAACGATGAGCTACTGATATGTGCATGCGTGAACCGAACACTTGAATGAAATGCAAGTTTTTATGGTTTTTCATGGTTTATGTAAAAAAGTGAGCTGATGAAGATGGATATTCACACTAAATGCTGTAGACATGTAAAACAGGCATGTTTCACATCGCAATGCTAAATGTTATATTAACCAGTTCATTGAAACGAACTGTCTGAAAGAACCAGTTCATGGAAACAAATTAGAATACTCCATTTGTCTGACCTCTGGATTACAGGTAATAATGTTGCAAGTAGGGATGTAACGGTATGAAAATTTCTTATCACTATTATTGTGACTAAAATTATCACAATTATCAGTGTTATCACGGTATTGTTAAAATGTGCTGGAGATGTTTAAAAAGTACTGACACATAAATCACTTCACCAAAGTTGTATATTTAAAAATCAACAAACAACAAATAAAATGACTTTTTGTTTGCATAATCACTAAAAACAATAACGTTACCAATGATGCTCGGATTTTAAATGACAACTTGACTGAGAACAGTTTAATAGCCTGTTCAAATATGTAATGTAAATGTTCAAATAAAGCTTTGAAAAAGTTTCATAAAAAGGTAAACCTCACATTTCAGCCTTTAAATAAAGAAAAGGGTTAAGTCTAAATGATAATTGATTAATAAATGATTATATATGTATTTTATCTGCTCCATAAATAATTCTAGATAACTTCTCTGAATTGTTAAATGTATGGAATCCACATACGCTTCTTTTTCATCAACCGGTCAAAATTTACAGCAGAGCATGCAAATTCAGTCCGTTTTTGGCCAGACAGAAATTGCACACAAGCTGAATGTAAATATACGTCTCTCTCTCTGACACTAGGTGGCACTTACGGAGCAGCAGAATTACAGCTGTTTCCCATAAACTCCGTGAACAAAGCAGCATTGCGATTAAGAACACTTCCTTTAGGTATTACATGGAGCGAAGATGAAAACAAAATATCAACAAATCGTTTCTGAAGACAGTCAGAACCTTCAGAGGTACATTCATATAATTAATTCATTCATATATTAATTTGCATAATTCTCTTACCGCTCTTTTAAAACCTCCCAGGTTTTCAGCCCTATTTTCACTCAAAACGTGCTGTGCGCACGTGAGACTGTTACTTAAAACTGTGCTTTATGCTGGACAGTATTTATTTATCGTGAGTTGTTCAAATCGCGTTAATCGTATACGGTTTTAATGATAATTAAAATATGAAACGGTAATACTAACCTTGGGGAATTTTATCATGATTTATCGTCAAACTGGTAATCGTTACATCCCTAGTTGCAAGTAAAGTTCAGTTTCTTGCACAGACTGATTGTTTCGCTTCATAAGACCTCAATATATCGTCAGGAGCCACAGAGATTAATTTTGTGTTGCCTGTAAATGCTTTTTTGACTCTCAAGTGCTGGTAGCCATTGACTTGCATTTTATGAATCACCAAAAACCACGGTTTCAGCTAAAAATGAACTTTACTTACTACTGAGGAAAAAAAGTCACCTATATCTTGGATGAGTAAATTAATGCCAAATTTTCATTTTTTGAGTGAACTATCCCTTTAAACTCTGGTGCACAAAATGACTCTACAAACTTACAATAAATAACCTAAAAATAATATTAATAACAGTTGGCACTTGAATGTTCTGATTTGATTAAAGGTGCCTGTAATGTTTGAGAACTATTGATTTTATATGATATGAGTTCCTTTATATTATTATATTATAACTTATAATGAGGTCCAAAAGTCTGAGATTCAAAATCTAATTTAAATATAAGTTTATTTAGTTATTTTGAAAAATATAAAACAAATAAATGTTAAATGAAGTATAAAAGGGATTACACTATTTCTAGGTCACTATAAATATTCATTTAATCCTTTCAATCCTTTCAAATGTGATTTCTAAAAAAAAATAAAAAATCAATTAAATCAGAAATATTTGCAAAATAGAAACATTTTATTAGCAGACTCAGACTTTTGGACCCCACTCTTTATATAGAGTGATAACAGACTTATAAGAGGTATGGTGTCTCCTGTAACTGGAAGCAGATCGTTCATGAGGAGGAGGAAGACGGTGTAGCCCAAGATCAAGGTCATTTTAAAGGCAGAGCGATCCATTTTCTGAGGAGGCAGGAGGAAGCTGAACAGATCTACGGTAATCAGGCAGTAGCTGGGGATCAGCAGGTTCACCACATACAGAGTTGGTCTGCGCTTCAGGACGATCTAATATGTGACAACCGTTAGAACAATAAACAGGACACAAATGAAAGAAATAGTTCATTGAAATTAAAACTTCTGAACAAACTGAAGGTGACACAAACATTGTAAACGAGTTCATCCCAGCTGTCCAATCCGTCCATGTTAAAGTATGATGAGTTGGCAGATTTTCTGGCGATCATGTCAGTCAGTTGCCACTCTCCTTTAGTCTCCATGTACTGTAGAGATTTTTTGAGTGTGGCCTCCACTGGCTCTGAAAATAATATCTGAACATCTCGAACTGTAGAGGGAGAAATTGATTTGCATCAGTCCCAAGTGGCTGTCAAAAGACTGGGGCTCTCAAATATAACACGTTAACAATTAAATGTTTAACGTGTAAAAAAAAGTTTATAGGCTTGAGACACACAAATTGCTAAATCCAAACAAATTGCACATATTTCGTTTTCCTTTCTTAAATTGGAATTGGAAGTGAAATTGGAACTTTAATGCAAAGACCAAAAAATGATTACTTACTTGTATGCTTGTAAGAGCCAAATGTGTACGTGCAGTTTTGAATGTCAAAAGGAAAGGTGTAGATGTCTAGGTTGCAGGAGCTTATCACATGGAATGGCTGCCGATCTTCTGCTTTGCCGTTGTTGTAAAGATAAAGGTAATAGGTGTTTGGGGCTTGGTTGTCACTTATGCTGTAATTAAATAGGACAGTATGTCACAGACATCCACAAGAGTTGTGCTTATTTTTGCAGAAAGTAAAAAAAAAAAAAAAGTTTTTTAAGGGTTTTAGTTTAGATTAGTCAACCAAAATCTGATTAGTCGACTTGTCATTGTGGTAATCCATTGAAGATATGTTGTTTTGCAGCACAAACTAGGGATATGCAAATCTACATACACTGACCAAGCAGAATCTGGAACTATACGTTTTATCATTTTTAGTAATTTACCTGCTTTGTCTTTCCGGTAACATTCACAGATTGTACTCCATATCATTTCTGTTTAAGCTATTACTAAATTATTATAAATTAATATTAAGGGCCATTCTTTTTCTTATTCTTCTGCTTTTGAGTCTATAGCTGTCGATAGAACTTCTTGTGGGAAAGTTGAAAACTTGGCACACAGATATATAGTCACAACATTAATCACACCAAATTTGGAGTCTCTAACTCAAACCATCTAGTACAGGTGTCAGGTGTCAAACTCAGTTCCTGGAGGGCCGCAGCCCTGCAGAGTTTAGTTCCATACCTGCTCCAACACACATACAATGTAGCTTTCAAATAAGCCTGAAGGACTTGATTAGCTGGATCAGGTGTGTTTAATTAGGGTTGCATCTAAACTAGGGGTCGACCGATTATCGGCCTGGCCGATTATCGCAGCCGATATTTAGCATTTTTATGATTATCGGTATCGGTATTTTCAAAACCGATGTGCCGATAAAATAATTTAATTTTGAAACGCGCTATTTGGCTCTGATACAGCCAGTCGGAACTCACCACTCTGTGGGCTAGAGCAGTCTCCGCCCACCGCGTATCTG
This sequence comes from Schizothorax lantsangensis, assembly GCA_027422415.1. Classification (NCBI taxonomy): domain Eukaryota; kingdom Metazoa; phylum Chordata; class Actinopteri; order Cypriniformes; family Cyprinidae; genus Schizothorax; species Schizothorax lantsangensis. The sequence continues at coordinate 31,865,622 of CM049843.1, read as the reverse complement.
ATTAGTTGGGAGTCACGAGTCCGACCAATCAGCGTGGGAGACTAAAGGCACTCTCACACCGAAAGCGCTTGCTAACTGGAGCTGCTTGTTTCAGTGATCACGCATCAGTTGTCTCTCAAAGGCAGCAGCAGACATTGCTCAAGTTGCAATAAATCACAATCTACTACACTGAAGTTGCATAACACCTCAATATTATCTATTTATGGTTTCCGTGATGGGGAAACGCGGACGGAATCGCAGAATCCAGTCATATAAATGGAATTTACTGTATAACGTGGAGTCACGGAATTTGTCAAAGTTTGGATGAATTAATCAAAAGTAGGCCAGTACACTTAAATCGACTCGTGCTATGGACTATTATCTGTAAACATTAAGCCGCAAAAAGACTATTTAAATATGAATTCTGCATGTCTCTGTAACAAGTTATATGTGAATGGCACAGACACGAGGTTTTTACTACACACACACAACGCTCGCGGTGTTTTCAGCATCTGCCGTCTCACTAAATGATGACATAAATACGTGAACAACATCCCCAGAACTGCTCTGAGAGTTACTTCATGAGCATTTGACCGTTTCATTTGAGTAAAACGATCGTCATATCATACATAGGCTACAGAAACTTAAGAGGTACTCATGGCAACCCGTCAAAATAAAAGTTTGGTTTATCTAGTAATACTACTACAACAATTATTACTACTTTTGTTTAAAAGAATAATCACACAATATGCTATTTCTTCCATGTTTTCATTTTAATAGTAAACCCATTTGTTTGCCAAAAATAGAGTTTAACTCTCATTTGATTAAAAGATAAATTAAATTAACGTTTTATGCCTTCATTTGCACTGCACTGTAAATTAAAACGAATGGAAATTTCTGTCACATAGGCCAAGACTAAGATACTTTCACATAGGCCAAGATTAAGATGACAGAAATTGTGACATTTCAATAGGCTATTGAACCAAGTGTGCCTATAACAGGCTATTAGTGTTATAGTTTCATTAAAATAGTTGCAGACAATGGAGCTATGAAGACAATTAAATTATTTACACTTATATACATTGTGCTTTTTAAGTTAATAAATTGATGTGCATTAGAAGATGAATTGAATAGTCACCTCTTGTAGGTTATGATTTAGTCATCAGAAAATAATTAATGAAGAATTATGAGAGGTTATGCTATTACACATACATTTCTAACATGTAAATTATTGAAGCCAAAAACTTATATTTCCCCAAGCTGTTTAGCTGTAGTACAGTATTCATAGGCTTAATCATGAAGCATACAGTGGCCTAGGGCTGCACGATATATTCCATGCGATAGTCATGTGCATCTCTTCAGTAAAGCCGGTTACTAATCACAGAACCGGCTTTACTGAAGAGATGCGCATGACAATCGCATGCAATATATCGTGCAGCCCTACAGTGGCCCCACTATTAACTCTCTCTTTATATTACCCTTATTGTAGATGGATGTATGGAGGAAGAAAAGAGTAAGAAGTACAACCAACACCAGGGAAGGCAGTTTTTGTCAGAGCCCTTATTATTCTTAATTTTGACATTAATTTTAATTTTTACACCAGACATACATCGTTCAAAATATCGGTTATCGGTCTGCTTGGTCTGTAATAATCGGTCGACCCCTAATCTAAACTCTGCACGGCTCCGGCCCTCCAGGAACTGAGTCTGACACCCCTGATCTAGTGCCACCAACAGGCCAAAGTTGCACTCTGATTCCTTGGCTCATGCCAAATTGAATGCATACCATGATTTAAATTTTTTCAGGTTAAAGCTGCAGTCTGTAAGTTTTGCCTCTTTGTCACCATCTCTGTTTGAAAACCATGCAATTGCAGCTGCTTGCGGAATTATCTTCCTTGCGTGGAGTTGTGAGTCGGCACGGCTCCAGCTCAGATGAATCTAATGTTTTGAGGTGAATGTGTGGCAGTCAGTCACTGCACCGGTGTGGATATTCACTGTACTTCAGAATCACAGATTCTATCCTACGTCTTGGAATATATGACCCAAATAAGAATTTTCACCGTATATTGCCATCTGAACAAGTAAGTAACAAGTCTGCCACGTTTGTTCTGCCCAACTGGGGAAAAAAGCATAACAATAAATCGCGCTACCAATGGTGATGTAATCTAAAGATTGGTTAGCTCATATCACATCTAACCGTGCAAATTATTATTATTGTTATACTTTATTCTCAATTTATTAATGTTAACAACATCAGCATTGCGTGACAATGAGTATAGTGTGTATTAGCGTGTAGATTTCAATTTCTGTACAGTCTAATATCTAATTGTCATACCATTCGAATTTCATATTAAGAATTTTTTTTAACCCAAAAAGCAAACTATGCTCCCTTCGAACTGATTTTCTTTAAAATACAAATCTTGTGTAATCCCAGGCTATCTGTAATCAGAAGCATATTTAAAACTGGAATATAATTTAATTTATTTCACATGTGTTTCATAAACACATAATCCTTTCTGGATTACATTCCGCCATCAAAATGATACATTTAATTATTCTAGCTGCTGTGAGAAAAGGCTAAACGATCCGTCACCTGCAGGATGCTCACATGCGATATAGCCTAGTAGTCGGGACAACTTCTTTATGTTTACAGATGTGATGTAATGACACAGTGCCATGCTTGAATTTCCCGTGAAAACCTACCCGTACCACTCAAATTATTATAAGCTAACCGTTGTGAATCGGGCTAAAGTAAGGCAATAGTTTTGAACACTGGCTGGTACTTGCGCAAATATTGATTTCGGATCATTTTTAACCCAAAAAGAGTTAAGGACTGCAGCTTTAACATTTTTTGTGATTTAAAATTTTCTGAAAGACCTATTTTTCGAACTTGTCCTAGACAGTTTGTGTGGTTCTCACCAAAAACTGGTTGAGATCATCTTCAGAACATGCTGGCAAAAAGTAATCAAAAGATTTTCTTTAGTTCAAACCGTTCTTGTGAAGCATGTTAACAAATTTGAAGGTCATGCAAAAATGGACTTGAGGTTATATCTCCGCAATGCTTCAGCAGATTCTGACCAAACTTGGTGTATGTTATACCAAGCATGACCTGAGGGCACATGAGCAGTTTTGGAACAGTGCCACCTACTGGTCAAAATATATAAAAATTCACATTTTTGTTTAGAACTTCTGAACAGTTTGGTCTTGTTAGATTTGGAACGGCAAACCAAATCAAACGTTACCCAATTTTTCTATGTCGACTTTCATGTTGGGCGTCTTTAACAGTCACATCAATCCTGGAGAAAAAAATAGCTTGCAGCTATTTTTTTAAGTTAAGTTGTAGAATACTTCAAGTTTAAAAAAATAACCTTGTGTAACAGTTTGATTCTTAATTCTTGAACTCACAATTCATTGATGACAATATCAGGTCTCCAGAGTTTTTTTCTTGGCAGTGTGATACGGTCTGTTCCACATTCAACAGGATCCCAGCTCAAACCCTCAATAGTCCAGTCCTTCAAAACACTAACTGGTTAATGTTTACTTACATAGTGTAAGTAAACACTTAAAAAAATACAAATATCAAAATATTGATATATTTTAAAATACAACATTTTAAAATTATTCAGCAAAGAATAAACAGTAAGGTAACAGATACTTAGAGCTCTTACAAACCGCAGCCAGATAAACGAATCCAGGATTTGAGCTTTTTCATCCTAAAGGGAAGACATTCACAGTTTCTATTTAGCCATTTGAACTATTCGTGTAATGTGATTGCATACCGTGATTGGTATATTTGGATATTTACTCACCACATCTAAAACTGCATACAAAACGAAACTCAAATGGATCTTTGTAGGTGTCCTTGGATTAATAACTGGCCGCACTTCAGTTTTGTTGAAGACACTTTCTCTGAGGGCTTGTAGGAGAGACTCTGCAGTCGGCTGGGAGCAGTTTATAGTGTCTGCAGATCTCATGAGAGCAGCTGTGTTTCAGACCCAAAGAGAGAAGGGAGTCCAAAGATAGTCATGAAAGAAACAAGCTATATGCTTATTAAACCAAAAAAGATGGATTACAATCCTAGAGGCCACGAGCACAAGGTTCTTTTTATCATTTGCTCATTTTTAGACTTAGTGAACTGATTATCTTACATTGCACAATGAAGCAGATGAAGAAGAAGTGAGTTCTAGAAGATTGGCAGTTCATTGTCTATCCTGCAAATGAGAAACATAAACATTTGTTTCTGAATTCATAACACAACCACATCTCAAGTAAATTAACAAACATGTTTCTGTAGCACTCTTGTCTTGATCCATCAGACCAGACCTACATGAATATTTCCTTCAGAGTTATATCGACAAAATGCCATTAAGGTTTGGACCTATATTCGACCAGTTTATTTATATTAGGCAACATACTGTATGTCTGAAGAAATGAAGGGTCCAAATGAAGTTTTAAGATTGCGACGCTACTACACATTTTGTACAAAAATCATTTAGTGTAGAATGAGTTTTCACTCAGAAATTGATAGTAAATTCAGTTAATTACAAAGAAACAGCGTAATGAACAAAGAAATTAACAATGAATTAAACATAACATTTTGAAGTAGAAAGTATTTACTTGTAATAGCTCCGAAAAAAATATTTTTTAGACATACAGTACATGAAATGCCTTTTGTGAGTAAAACAAATAATTTTTGGTAAATTATACTTAGAATAACTGGTCACACTTTACTTTAAGGTCCAAATCTTGCCATTAACAAACCAATTGGGGATTCAACACTCCCTTACTTTCTGGATTTTGGATTTTTTGCAGAACAGAACCCAAGTAGTTAAAATTAATAATATACTTTCATAAGACAATAAGTGTGGGGGCCCCACAAGGATGTGTATTGTCACCATTATTGTACTCCGTATACACTAATGATTGTGTTTCACATTGTAATTCAGTGCAAATTTTTAAGTTTGCTGATGACACTACATTGATTGGTTTAATAACAAATGATAATGAATCGGACTATAGAAGGGAGGTTTCTACACTGTTTGATTGGAGTTGCACTCATAATTTGAAGTTGAATGTCCTAAAAACAAAGGAAATGGTGTTTGATTTCAGACGGAGGACAAATGCTGTTTTGCCATTGACTATTAATGTCAGGACATTGAACATGTTCAGTGTTTTAAGTTTCTCGGGACTACCATCTCTGCAACGTTAAAGTGGGACGACAACCTAAGAGGCACTATCAAAACATCTCATCAAAGGCTTTTTTTTTTTAAAAGTTTGGCATATCTAAAGTTGGTATGTTCAATTTTTATAGAGCTGTCATTGAAAACGTGCTGACTTTTTCACTTATAGTGTGGTTTGGTAGCTCCACAGCTCAGCAGAGAAGTCATATTAATAATATAACTCGGGTTGCTTCGAAAATTATTGGTTATTATCTTCCCACTATTGATGAGATTTATGTCTCACGTTTGCAGAAAAAAGGCTTAAAAATCCTGAAAAATCCTTTACATCCAGCCAGCCACCTCTTTACGCCTCTTCCTTCAGGCAGACGCCTTAGAGCAATTAAAACTAAGTCTACACGTTTTTTGAACAGCATTTATTGTAGGATTGTTCACGCTCTTAATTCCTCTGGTGTCTATGCATCTGTATTTCACTCCTTATAATTGATGGGACATATATAGCTGTGTATGTATTTATGTTTGTATTTTAATGTTTGTTATTATTGTTGATGAGCTCACCAAAGCAAATTCCAAACAACTAAGGTGTTTGGCAATAAATAAATAAATAAATTAACTACGACTTTTGCCTCAATAATCTCCTAATTATATATGACTGTCTTTGTTTGTTGAATTTAGGCAGCCAGAAATAAAAACAACTATTCAAAATTCATGCATCAAAAAGGTTAAACACAACAGTCTGCACTGCAATGCTATTATTCATTCTCTGCTTAAGCATACATGTAGAAAAGTTATAAAGCAAAACCATTAACTATCATAATATTTTCAGCTTGAAACCATGCCTTCTTGTTAATTACTGAATCTTACCTTGAATGTTGACAGAAGTTCTATATCCATTAAGTTCTTGGTCAGTGTTGTGACTAACTGGGCCCCACAGATTTTCATTTCAGATTCATTTCTCAGTTTGACAGGTAATGTGTTAGAATGGTGTGTATGTATCCTAAATACAAATAACTGATTTGCTTAGGCAAATTAATTATTCATCTAGCTAGTGTTGGCATGCAATAGTGAAAGATTTTGCAAAAACTCAATATTTGACTTCCTTACCTTCTGGAAATCTCAGACATTGAAGACACAAGCCCAACATGCAAAATATCAAATGTGCGTCAAAATAAATGTGGCGGTAACTGGGGTCTGTGGTATAGCATACTTTTGCATGCTTAAAGCTGAGGTTAAGAAACGTGGCATTGTCTAAAACCGTGGTGTAGACATGACATTAATAATGCATGGTGTGACACAAAATACGAAAGTCTCCCTCTTTCACATCACATTTCCATTTAATGCTTACACACTTTCAAGGTTAATGAAACACCAGTTACTGTACACTATCAATAACAGATATACAAACAATTGTATCTTAAAAGTACTTTAGAACAGTGCTTTACACATTATTTGATCTCACTATTTTCAGATACTATCACCCTTGCCTCTTTAGAGAAAATTCAGTGGATGGAAATTGCAATGGAAACTATGAAAATTGGCTTTTAGCATTTGGATTTTATTTATTTAGAGTAAGCACTAATATATTCAACTAATCCAGGGCTAGTCAATTTACATTCAAGTCTTCGACAAGCCTCGTATAGAATCCCATTGATCAAAACATCATGTAATAGTCATTCTAGTCATTATTTACACAAATAAAATTCATAAAAGCTTCCTGTGTGTTAGATTGAGAATCTGAGATCTAAAAAAAACTTTCACTACACAACCATCTTTTGGTGACAGTATTTCTTATCTTGCTGCTCCAGGATTATTACAAATTGAAATGAGACTTAATGATTTGCAAATTGTTTTGTAAATTAATCTGTTTATCTACCTATTAAATGTAATTGTAGGACACCCTTGCACAGCACATGTGACACACCACACATAAATCAAGAAGTATAATGAAAAGTTTTAAATTAGACTGAATATAGATGCACTAATAAAAATGTTTTCTCAAATGTTCAACTCTTATTCTAACATATGCAAACAGATGGCACTCCATATAAATGGTTTTCAGATATCAATCAGTTCCATTTAATACAGTATGCTCCATAAATTCCATCAAACATATTTATGCCTCTTAAAATTGCTGATGGCATATAAATTCAGAAATATCTTTAGATAAAATGTAGCCCTTATTAACAATAAAAACAACAATAAAAATACTAAAATAAAATGCCATCCATCAGCATAATGCAAGTAATTTCTTATTTTGGGAGTGGTCGCATTTAGTAGGATACTAATGTTTTCATTAAGTTATAATCATACATGTAAATATGTCGATTAAGGATGGATTATGAGCAGGGGCGATTCTACACTCTTAAAAGTGCTGGGTTATTTTTGTAAACACATTGTTGGGTTAATTGTGCTGGGTCATAATTCTGGGTTGTTTGAGGTACTGTAAACACACAGTTGGGTTGTTCATGCTTGGTCAAATGGACTGCAAGGGGTTCTTTCACCACTGAACACCTGGGTTGGGTTATTTTGACCCAACCGGTTTGTTTATTTTTCCTCTTCATCTAATTTTCTGGATTCTTCACTCGTCTCGTCGTCAGACGGTCAAGCAACTCGCAACAAGCAGGATTATAAGGTAAACTTATGATTATTTACCTCTATTTTTAATAAGCTGTGGTAAGAGCACACTGATTTCACAGTTAATGTGATATTTGATCTGTCGCTGTGCGGGTTAACGTTAGCGTTATTCTGTGAATGAAGTAGCCGCATATATATATATATATATATATATATATATATATATGTTTGTGTGTGTGTATGCACAAAGTTTTATATATTTAATACCTCATGGAAAAGGTATGAACTAACGTTAGGTCAGAAATACAGGGGTAAGTTCGGTTAACTTACTGTCTGTGTAACGTTTCTGTATGTCTTTGTAATGTTTTGTCAGAATTAGATCATTTCGTACTAAAATTGATCTTTTAAGGTCTTTTTTTTCAAGTAAATGTCTGCAACGTGTCGGAATCCAACAATAACTTCCATTTTCGCGCTCTTTTTTTCCTCAGGTAACGTTGGCTGCATTAGCTACCCTTAACGTTAAACCACAATATTACAGGTATGTAATATTATTCTTAAATAGTATGTAATATTATTATTTTTTTGTTATCAACATTTTAAAAAAAAATTCACACATAACATAACACAACATCCAAAATATAACAAAACAAAACAACAGACATATACTCAATATCTCAAAGTCCAGTCAAAAGGGAGGGAGAGAGGGACAATAAAAACACAAAAGTCACTCCTTCATACAATCACGTATATCAAAAAGAAAACACTGCCAAGCATCAATGGTCGAAGGCTTAGTGTGTAATATTATTCTTAAATATTGTTACTTAAATGTAATGTTGTCTTAGCTACAGTATGTAAAGTTAGACTTAATATCTCATGGTGTTTGAGGTCCTTTTACTCTTGCTCTATTTTAGAAAATGCTGTTTTGCTTTAAATCAGAACACAAGAGGTTTATCCAGGTTAACAGTAAGTTAGAGAGGCCATGTAAAGTGTTCTTTATATGTTACTGTTAGAAATAATAATTTGTATTTGAGATTGATAAATAATAGGCAGATCACTGGATTTCTAGGCTGGAATACTGTATGTTTTTACTAGCTTTTAACCCAGTTTTTCATCCTTATTTTACAGAATCTGTTTTGCCTCTCAAAAAAATTAGAGAAATAGTGGATTCGCAGCAATGGGTAGGGATCTTGATAGAGTTCCCTAGGCTTCTAGAAAAACTTGGCATGGTAAGAAATAATTTTGATTTTATGGTTTCGTTTACAGAAGTTTGAAATGGTTAAATTGTTAGTGGGGTTGTGCAGATAGACGATATACAGGTGCATCTCAATAAATTAGAATGTCGTGAAAAATTTCAATTTTTCTTGTAAGTTAATTCAAAAGTGAAACTTTCATATATTTTAGATTCATTGCATGTAAAGTAAAACATTTCAAAAGTTTTTTTTGTTTTAATTTTGATGATTAGAGCTTACAGCTCATGAAAGTCAAAAATCAGTATCTCAAAATATTAGAATATTTACATTTGAGTTTCAATAAATGACCATCCATACAGTATAAATTCTGGGTATCTCTTGTTCTTTGAAACGAGAAGACTGCTGACTTGGCAATGATCCAGACGACGAATATTGACGCCCTCCACAAAGAGGGTAAGTCACAGAAGGTCATTACTGAAAGGTGTGGCTGTTTACAGAGTGCTGTATCAAAGCATATTAAATGCAAAGTTGACTGGAAGGAAGAATTTGGGTAGGAAAAGGTGCACAAGCAACAGGGATGACCGCAAGCTTGAGAATACTGTCAAGCAAAGCTGATTCAAACACTTGGGAGAGCTTCACAAGGAGTGAACTGAAGCTGGAGTCAGTGCATCAAGAGTCACCACGCTCAGACGTCTTCAGGAAAAGGGCTACCAAGCCACTTATGAACCAGAGACAACGTCAGAAGCGTCTTACCTGGGCTGTGGAGAAAAATAACTCAGTGGTCCAAAGTCCTCTTTTCCGATGAAAGTAAATTTTGCATTTCATTTGGAAACAAGGTCCCAGAGTCTGGAGGAAGAGTGGAGAGGCACAGAATCCATGTTGCTTGAAGTCCAGTGTGAAGTTTCCAGTCAGTGATGATTTGGGCTGCCATGTCATCTGCTGGTGTTGGTCCACTGTGTTTTCTGAAGTCCACAGTCAACACAGCCATCTACCAGGAAATTTTAGAGCACTTCATGCTTCCTTCTGCTGACAAGCTTTATGGAGATGCTTATTTCATTTTCCAGCAGGAGTTGGCACCTGCCCATGCTGCCAAAGGTACTAAAAGCTGGTTCAATGACTATGGTGTTACTGTGCTTGATTGGCCAAAAACTCGCCTGACCTGAACCCCATAGAGAATCTATGGGGTATTGTCAAGAGGAAGATGAGAGACACCAGACTCAACAATGCAGATGAGCTGAAGGCCACTATCAAAGAAACCTGGGCTTCCATACCACCTCAGCAGTGCCACAAACTGATCACCTCCATGCCACGCCGAATTAAGGCAGTAATTAAAGCAAAAGGAGCCCCTACCAAGTATTGAGTACATATACAGTAAATTAACATACTTTGCAGAAGGCCAACAATTCACTAAAAATGTTTTTTTTATTGGTCTTATGAAGTATTCTAATTTGTTGAGATAGTGAATTGGTGGGTTTTTGTTAAATGTGAGCCTAAATCATCACAATTAAAAGAACCAAAGACTTAAACTACTTCAGTCTGTGTGCATTGAATTTATTTAATACACAAGTTTCACAATTTGAGTTGAATTACTGAAATAAATGAACTTTTCCACGACATTCTAATTTATTGAGATGCTCCTGTAGTGTATTGACGATAGTCAGAGATATCGCTGAGAGCTGATGTCTTTGTCGATAGTCAAGGCGATATTACAGGAGCTGCCCCACATCTTTAAAATTTGAGCACAGTTTTCTGTGAGTGTACACAGCAGCAGCACCTCTGCCAGAACGTCACTAACATCTAGATATTCTTAATAAATTACATTATGTTTGTCTCATGAATCATTAATGTAGGCTGACTAAGTCACACTTCAGCCATGCCATTGTCACTTGGTCTGCCTGTGTCATTTGTTTCTGATCCAATCTATTTAAATCCAATCCAATCCGATCAAAGCTATTTAAAAGGAATGAAGACATTTTCACAGGAAAAATGTTTCAATGTGTCGTTTTGATTGTGAGATCATTTTCACAGCTTGCACTGTTTTTTAGATGCTAAAAGACTTCAGACCCACAACCACAGAATCCTGGAAGTCATTCATTTGACATACAACCTGTAAGTTTTTTTTACTTTTTCTACGCTATACACAGTACTGTGCAAAAGTTTTAGGCCACTAGTATTTTCAGCAGTTAAAAATGTTTTTTAAGTCAGTTATTTCTATCTTTTTGCTGTAGTGTGTCAGTAGGAAATATCAGTTTACATTTCCAAGCATTAATTTTGACATTAATTGTAATAATCCAGTGAATGTCTGACAACAGCCCACACATGGGCAGTGCTCCACACAGAGATCTGATCTGATCATCATCCAGTCTGTCTGGAATGACATGAAGAAACTGAGACAGACTAAATCCAAAATAACTGTGGCAACATCTCCAAAATGCTTCAAGAAACCTACCTGCAAAGCTACAGTACTGTTAAAAGTTTTAGACACTTGTGAAAAAATGCTGTAAAATGAGGATGCTGTCAAAAATAATGTCATAAATAGATTTTCTTTATCAATTAACTTCTATTAACTAAATTAAATCAACATTTGATGTGATCATCCTTTAAATTTAAAGCAGCTTTTGCCCTCGGTGCACTTGAGCAGAGTTTCTCATGAGCTTTGCAGGAGCTTTCTTGAAGCATTTTGGAGACGTTGCCACGGTTCTTCTGGATTGAGTCTGTCTCAGTTTGTTCAGTTTCTTCATGTGATTCCAGACAGACTGATGATGATCAGATCAGATCTCTGTGTGGAGCACTGGCTGTTTTCAGACTCTTTGTGCAAACAAAAATCTCACTGGATTATTACAATTAATGGCAAAATGAATGTTTGGAAATGTAAACTGATATTTCCTACAGACACATTACAGCAAAAGATCGAAATAACTGACGTAAAACCATTTTTTTATTTTATTTAGCTGGCTAAAATACTAGTGGCCCAAAACCTTTGCACAGTACTGTGTATGTATATACTGTATATATGTCACGAATCCTGGCCATGAACTTCCAGTCACTCACCTCTAGAGGTCACTCACCCACCACATGGACTTTCACACCACACAGTCAGTCACAGATCACTCAAGGACTACATTTCCCATCATCCACTGCACCAACACAGCTGTTTGCACTGATCACGCACACACCTGTTTTCCATCTCACAATCACCAGCACCCAATCACACACACACACACACACTATATAAACCATGGACTTCCTCTCACTCACTGCCGAGTATTGTTTAGCCTAGCTACCCTACAAAGCGTTTCCCTGCATCCCTAGTTAGTATTCCTGTGTTTTGATTCCTGCCCGTGTTCTTGGATTGTTCTCTCTGCCTAGCCCTCTGGATATTGTACGCCGATCGCCGACCCACGCTTGCCCTTGGATTATTCTTGTGTCTTGCCCATGCCATACCTGTTTGCTACTGACCGACCCTGCCTGTATTGACCATGTTTTGTAATAAAGAGCTTGCACTTGGATCCGCATGTCTCACGTCTCGTCAGCTCCGTCACAGAATACTCGGCCCACTAGGATCCAGCAGCTTCTCAGACGGTCATTTAGAAGGTATGGACACGACAAGAATTCTGTTTGCCCTTAAACAGGGTCCTCGATCACTGGAGCAACATATCAGAGAGTTTTTAGCCATCGCAAACTATTCAGATTTGCCAGACATTTTGCTAATTGAGATTTTTTGCGATGGCATAAATCAACCCTTGAGATCTGAGTTTAGACGCGAGGGTACGCGTGCTTCACTCGCTCAGTTTTTGGACTATGCCCTACTGACTGTTGGTTCAACGTTCACTGTGGGAGTAGCGGAGGAACGAGACACCGCACCCAATTGTGTGAAAACAGCCATGCTAGAGCACGCTCACAAAATGGCGGCAACAACAACACCCCGTAGCTTCATTGCTGCCAATCACAAGCCAAGTCAAGTCACCGCTGCTGCTAAAGAGTCAAGTCAAGTCACCGCTGCTGCTAAAGAGTCAAGTCACCGCTGCTGCTAGTCAGTCCGCACCGCTGCCAGCCAGAGTCAGCCACGTACCGCTGACCAGAGTCAGTCCAGTCACCGCTGCCAGCCAGAGTGCTACCGCTGACCAGAGTCAGTCCACGTCGCTGCTGCTACCGCTGACCAGCCAGAGTCAGTCACGTCACCGCTGACCAGCCAGAGTCAGTCCACGTCACCGCTGACCAGCCAGAGTCACGTCCCGCTGACCAGCCAGAGTCAGTCAGCACCGCTGACCAGCCAGAGTCAGCCAGACCGCTGACCAGCCAGAGTCAGTCCACGTCACCGCTGACCAGCCAGAGTCTCAGCTCCAGCCAGAGTCAGCCAGACCGCTGACCAGCCAGAGTATCCACGTCCCGCTGACCCAGAGACCACGTCAAGGTCAGTCCTTCAGCCAGTTCTCCGGTTGATATCCAACGTGAGGGATGCACAGCTGGTGTCTGTACGCACAGCTGGTATCTCCAAATCCACTCACTCTGACCCCCCTGTGCATGAACTGATTACCCTGTCTGAAGCGCTTCCCAGGGTGGGGATTGCACTATGTTGCATTTGGGCCACATACACCACCACGTTACTGCCCCAGGGGAAGGCATCTGCCGCAGAACCTCCCCAAGCGGTGGTGCTCGCCTCAGTCCCTTGCAAGGTGGTGGCGCCCAGCAATATACTCTCACCCGGTGATGGTACCACCGTAGAACCTCCAGAGGTGGCGGCGTTAGCTGCAGAACCTCCAGAGGTGTCGGTGGTATCCTCCTATGAGCTCTCATCCTGTCCTGTCACGGCTATGGAGGCCGTCTGTGAACTCTCGCCCTGTCCTGTCACGGCTAGGAAGGCCGCCTGGGAGTTCTCACCCTGTCCTGTCACGGCTATGGAGGCCGTCTGTGAACTCTCACCCTGTCCTGTCACGGCTAAGAAGGCCGTCTGTGAGCTCCCATCCTGTCCTGTCACGGCTATGGAGGCCGTCTGTGAGCCCTCATCCTGTCCTGTCACGGCTATGGAGGCCGTCTGTGAGCTCTCATCCTGTCCTGTCACGGCTATGGAGGCCGTCTGTGAGCTCTCATCCTGTCCTGTCACGGCTAAGGAGGTCGTCTATGAACTCTCTCCCTGTCCTGTCCCGGCCATGGAGGCCATCTATGAACTCTCGCCCTGTCCTGTCCCGGCCACGGAGGCCGTCTATGAACTCACGCCCTGTCCTACCCCGGCCATGGAGGCCGTCTATGAACTTTCGCCCTGTCCTGTCCCGGCCACGGAGGCCGTCTATGAACTCACGCCCTGTCCTACCCCGGCCATGGAGGCCGTCTATGAACTTTCGCCCTGTCCTGACACGGCTAAGGAGGCCGTCGGTGATTCCCTGTCTGGCCCTGTCATGGCTACGGAGGCCGTCTGGGATTTCCTGTCCTGCCCTGGCACGGCCCCTGAGATCGGGAAGGCTTTTCCTGTGCTGTCTGTCTCTGTTCTCTCAGTGTTGTCTGTCTCTGCTCTCCCTGTGTTGTTTGTCGTTGTTCTCCTCTGCCTGCAGGTTCTGTCAGGGCTACCTGCCCAGTCTGCTTCCCTGCGGTGGTCTCTGGTCCCGTCTGTTCCACCCTGGTGGGTTCCGGGTCCATCTGCTCCGCTCTGGTGGGTCCTGGTCCCGTCTGTTCCGCTCTGGTGGGCTCCGGGTCTGTCTGCCCTATCCTGGGGGGCTCTGGTCCTGTCTGCTCCGCCCTGGGGGGCTCCAGGTCCGTCTGCTCCGCCCTGGAGGGTTCCAGGTCCGTCTGCTCCGCTCTGGTGGGCTCCAGGTCCGTCTGCTCCGCCCTGGAGGGCTCCAGGTCCGTCTGCTCCGCTCTGGTGGGCTCCGGGTCTGTCCGCTCCGCCATGGCTTCCAGCCCTGCTGCATTCCACAGCCTCGCCACTCGCACATGGACCTGGCCCTCCTTCCCTTCCCCTGTTCCGCCTCCGCTCCACCACCCTCCTGGATTCGATAATGTGTGGAGCGTCTGGAAGCCGCTCCTTGGGGGGGGGCTATGTCACGAATCCTGGCCATGAACTTCCAGTCACTCACCTCTAGAGGTCACTCACCCACCACATGGACTTTCACACCACACAGTCAGTCACAGATCACTCAAGGACTACATTTCCCATCATCCACTGCACCAACACAGCTGTTTGCACTGATCACGCACACACCTGTTTTCCATCTCACAATCACCAGCACCCAATCACACACACACACACACACTATATAAACCATGGACTTCCTCTCACTCACTGCCGAGTATTGTTTAGCCTAGCTACCCTACAAAGCGTTTCCCTGCATCCCTAGTTAGTATTCCTGTGTTTTGATTCCTGCCCGTGTTCTTGGATTGTTCTCTCTGCCTAGTCCTCTGGATATTGTACGCCGATCGCCGACCCACGCTTGCCCTTGGATTATTCTTATGTCTTGCCCATGCCATACCTGTTTGCTACTGACCGACCCTGCCTGTATTGACCATGTTTTGTAATAAAGAGCTTGCACTTGGATCCGCATGTCTCACGTCTCGTCAGCTCCGTCACAATATATATATATATATATATATATATATATATTGGGGGCTTTCAATACCCCATAATTTATGCCATGTTGGTTGCATGAAATTTAGGTAGACAACCAAGAAGTGGCTTACTTAACCCAGTAAGCAGAAAGAAACCTAAATCAGTAACACAATAAATATTTTGTTTGAGCAAACTTTACCAGACCCAGTTCACAGGAAAACCCTGATGGTTTGGCTGATTTCCATAAAATACACTTAAACATTATTTATTTAAGTCAACTTAAATGTTACAACTTGTAAAAATGTAAGTTATGTTGCAAGACTAAATGTCGTGTAATTAACAGGTGGGGACCAACATGGTGATGCATTCCTGCACATTTTGTGCCTTGGTGACGAGACAACGAGCTCCCACACCCTCACCATTGTTTCGGGCCATGCCATTGAAACGGACTTGTTGCTTGATGCTGTTTATCTTTTTCAAATCCTTTTTTTGTGCTTGATGTTAGCTACACTAACATCTTCCTTCCTGGGAATTTCTCCAGCATGCAGTATATCATATTGATGGACATGAGTCTTCATGTGTGAAGTATTTGAGGGCAACAGTTTTTTCTGGCCACTTGTAAAGTTTTATTTTTTTTGTCACATGTATTGTCTGTTGTAGGTCTCTTTGTTTGGCTTAGTTTTAATGGCACAATGTTTGGACTAATATTCATGTGGCAATAATCAATTTCATAGTGTTATAATGCTGCAATGTTGACAAAGAATAGGAATCTACAGTACCTAGTTTACAAAGTTTTCCCCCAGTTTCACAGACAAGGCTTAAGCCTAGTCCTAGACTAAAATGTAAGTCTGAGCTGTTTCAGCTGAAATAAACTTGCATTGACTGATCTTAAAATATATCAGTGCCTTTGTTTTGCCTCAAGATGCACACCAGTAATGTTTTTTTCTAAGCATGTTTATAAAAATGGCTTAAATCTCCTAATTGAACTAGATCTAATCCTGGCTTAGTCTAAGCCCCGTCTGTGAAACCGGGCCTTTGTGTTTTAAAGAAACTGATCTACAAAAAACGTTGTTTTATTTGTGTCTGTAGGGGTTGGATGTAATGTGTAACAGTAGCACCCATTCAAAAGTTGTTTTAAAAAGAAATGTGAAAACTCATTAAATTGATATTTACAGTTGCATTTTTTTGTGTTGTGTAATTGTATTACAGAAAAATAATAATTTTACATTCCTTTGTGATTGTTATTTATTATTATTGGTGATATTGGTAAATATAAAAGTAGCAAGGCACTGAGACAACAAATAACCCAATATTTAGGTAATGTTTAACCCAGCAACACAGTTAACCTGACCCACTGGTTGGGTCAAATAAACAACCCAGCATTCTGGGTCAAATGGCTCAACCCAGCACTTGGGTCAAAACAACCCAGCGTATGTTCTGTCCCATAGTTACCCAGCGGCTGGGTTAAGGTTGGGTTATTTTTTTAACCCAGCATTTTTAGAGTGTAGGATTTTTTAAATGGGGTGGCACAGGGGGGACAAAGAACCATGCCAGGGGGTGCTCATAGGAAAACTCATGTAAAAGTCACATAAAAATGGCACTGCACAAGTGCCTGGACAACTCATCTCTCTTTTTATAAATAAAATCCACTGATCAGACAATACTTGTTCTCAACTTTTATTGTCCAAATAGATGGTGTGTGTGTGTGTGTGTTTGGGGCCACCTTGGCCCTGCCGGGTGGATTGGCTCTGACCTGCACTGCACTGTATCTACCTGTCTTTGACATGGTTTCTTCTCAAATAATTTTTCCACTGCTACTTATCATTTAATATTGCTGCTGTTGTCCCCTTTTCATTTTTTACACCAAATGCTGTCTAAAAATAAAAATAAAACTAACTTAATCATCAATATTACACAAATAGTATATTTAATAGCCATATTCTCATCTGAATAAAGACAAAATCATTTAAATGTGAAGATGTTCTTGGACATTGCAAACGAAAATAAAAAAGACTACCACACAAAAACGTTTGTTTATTCAATACAAACAGATGTTTACTATTCTACATCTTAAATTTCCAAGTGTCAGAATGCTAACATTATTAAAACCCCACATTTTAGCGTTTAAGGTGGCGTAAAGATTCATGTTTTGTGTAAACCCATTTTACATCCTTGAATCTCATTTAAAAGATCATGGTCAAACTCTTAATTGGCATTTTTTCCTATAGTTTTATTTTTTTCTTATGAAGGCAGGTCCTTGAAAATTGAAACAGTTCAGAAATCATACATTTATTGATTGATTCATTTATTTGTTCTCTTTTCAAACAACAGCAAGCCATTCCCCAGCTAAGTGCTAGAATCTATAATCAGTGCGTTCACGAAAGACCCAAAAGATGTGGGTAAAATCATGAACATGTAGATGAAATCATGAACTTTATCTATATATATATAAACACCCATTAATACACAGTGATCTAAAAGTGCATAGCCATATATAACACATACAAATAATATTTATATAATGCTTTCATAGTTTCCAGTTATTTTTCCACTGCTACTTATCATTTGGCAACTGGAATAACAACAACACAAACAAAGACGAAAGTACTGAACAGAACATTTTCAGAAAATATTGCAGACAATTTGATTTAATAAATGGCGACTTGTATTTACAGGTTCAGTAATCATAAACACTGATCAGCTACAACATTAAAACACCTGCCTAATAACACGTAGTTCCCCTTGTGCATGCCAAAACAACTCTAAAGTATCAAGGCATGGACTTCATAAGACCTCTGAACGTGTCCTATGGTATCTGGCACCAAGCAAGGACCTTTAATGTTGCTAGGTGGGGCCTCCGTGGATTGGATTTGTTGCTCCATCACAACCCATAGATGCTAAAAAAAATGTTCCCCTAAATATTTAACCATTGACTGTAGCCATTCAGCATTACAGTATAATTGACAGCTATCAATTTTAACATTTATTAGACTTAACTTCTAATTTAAGTGAATTTACATAAAATGAATAGTAACCAAACACTAAATTAAATATAGATGAACCCCTTAAAGCTATAAAAGTTATTGATTTCCTCTTTTTTCTTTTGTTCTTGGATTAATAGACATCACAGCAGCTGGTTATTAGCTTATCTGCCTGCTATTGTTTTAAAAGCTGCTGCTGTTGAAAGTGACACGGATCTGACATGCATCTTATTTTCTCACAAATCTCTTTAATCTTTACCTTTTCTGACTCACTTCAGGTCTTAAAGTCTCTACTAATGAGCGGACGAGTTGAATCGGGTGTTTTAGATGAGGGAGACAGTGCTGGGGTGCCTCAGGACAGTTTTTTCAGAGACATGTTCTTAAATGTTCTAGTAACTAACTACTTGAGTAGTTTTTTTATCTGATACTTTTTTACTCTTACTCTATTACTCTAAGTAACTATTCAGACTATTACTTTTACTCTTACTCAAGCAACAATTCAGACTATTACTTTTACTTTTACTTGAGTAAATATTTCTATAAGTACTTTAACTTTTACTTGAGTACAGTTTTTGGGTACTCTACCCACCTACCCATGACACATGACAATGGCCCATGACCATGATGCTGGTTAACCTGTTGTCCTTCCTTGTGCCATTTTTTTTTAGGTACTAACCACTGTACTGAACACCCCACAAGACTTGCTGTTTTGGAAATGCTTTGACCTAGCCGTCTGACCATCATTAATTCTCAAAGTCACTCAGATCTTTTCACATGCTCTTTTTTGTCCTGCTTCCAACACATGAGATTCAAGAAATAGATGTTCACTTGCTGCCTTACATATCCCACACCTTTTAATGTTGTGGCTGATCAGTTTACAACTGGTTTTAGTAGTTTTGTTTGGTTTATTTATATTAAAGATGCAGATTTTTTGTACCAGCACATCCAAAATACCAAAATAGTGATGAAACTTACTGAGAGAAACACAATATAAAGGCAGAAAAACAAGCGGTCAATGACTTGGCCCAAATGCGTCCACTCCTCTGCGCTCTCATCAGTTGTCAAATATTTTTCAATTTGCTGACGGATGGATAGTAACTCGTGGCTTATCTTCTTAAGTTCCAGAAAAGTGGGTGTCTTATGCATCGCTTCCCTCTGAGGGGTTTTAACTGCAGGATCACAGCGTTTGGTATCAGTTTGGTGCTCTACAGGTACAAGAGAAGTTATTGAAAAAAAAAATGTACTCATGAAAACCTAACTAAAGGCAACATCGGAAGCCCATTTTCCACAGTTTGGTATGACTCTTTAGTGTTTTCATGAAACGTCTGCAAAATACTTTGGTTAAAATTCCTCATTGGTCGTGGAAAACAACACCCTTTTTACCTTGTCAAAAACACTTCTGTTCGCAGTGACCCATTTTGTTGATGATTATCTGAGAGTGTCACAAATTCAGCATGATCATCGCACACTGCGTTTGCTGCTACGACCTACGTCTACTGACTAGCCAATAAAAATGCAAATGGTGTGAAATGGCGTGTTGATCAACGCAACATGGTGCTAAAACCTAAAACCGCTTACCTCAAACTCTTTCACAGCTTCCTTGTTTTTTCAGCACACATAACAAGTACAACTGCCAAACTGTGGTTCATCGTGCTCTTTTTGTTTACTGCTAGCGCATACTGATGACGTTTTATTCTTCTATAGTAACTTGCATTGTAGCCTACCTACATAACACTAGGTTTCACCATCGTAGAGTCTGCATAAATGTTGTACACGAGTTTATTAGGTCCATGTCACACAGTGTGATTTAAAAAGATCTTATAAGATTGCTGAAATTGCACAGTCTTAGAAGGCATTACGACTCTTACGCCTGCATTACAACTCTTACGACTTGTGAGAGTATTTACACTGGAAGCGTTTGAACAATGTCACAGCAGTGGTGTCAAACCGGCATTATGTTCACTTTTACATCCAACTACAAAACACCTGCATTGCTTGTAAGTCATTGTTGTCGCTACAGCTGCTCAAGCGCTGAAAAAATGGAGGACAGCATACAACTGAGGGCGTAAATGTGCTTATACGGTCTCTAATAGAGTACTCTTAACATTTGTAATACTTAAGATGAACAAAATATTCTTAATTTTGGCTGCCACCTGTTAGGAGTTGCCACAGCTGATCAGTAATTTAATAAACAAAACTAGATAGACTTACTAAATTTTACATGGGACGAATCACCTTCAGGATCACAGATTTGGTTACTGGGTTTCTTGCTTAAACAAACAAGTCTGGCAACATAGTTGAGGAAAAGTGCCTTGGCCCATTGAGGTAAAGGTCCATAGTGAATGGAGCCACACTGGATATTAGTGATGAGGATTGTCTCCAGAAGACTGGCCACCATCAGAGCAAAGCAGAGGGAGAAAAAAACATCTGGAAAGAGATTGAGTTTAAAAGAGAGGTAATCAACTAGAGAAGAAAAAGGCGCTTTAAAACTGTCATAACCAGCAGTGACTGCGATGAGTAACAAGAAAACCTACATGTCACGTGGCTGGTTAGAACACAGTGAAATGCTACAACAAAGCTTATATACAAACTTATGAGAGGTAAGGAGTTTCCAGTGACGGGCAGCAGGTCGTTCATTAGCAGCAGGAATACAGTGTAACCAAAAATGAGGGTCATTTTGAAGGCAGAACGATCCACGTTTTGGGGAGGCAGAAGAAAGCTGAACAGATCTACAGTAATGAGGAAGCAGCTGGGAATCAGGAGGTTCACCACGTACATGGTGGGTCGGCGGCTGAGAATGACCTGAATCATAAAAATATTTGTTACTAATTAATTTAAGTGATTTACACTCCAATAAAATATAAATGTAAAAATGTTTAAATAAAATATATATATTTTTCAATTTATCCTTGTACAAATTACAAAATTGAACCAATTTGTGTTCATACATGGTAAATGAGTGCATCGATAGTAACAGTTAGCTCTTCAGGAATTATCGGAGGTTTCTCAGCATGCATGTCGACAAGCTCCCACTCTCCTTTAGTTTTCATCACAGATAAAGAATTATGAAGAGTTACCTCCACTGGTTCAACAAAGAACAATTGAAGATCCACTGCTGTAGAAAATGCCAAACCAATGAGATATAATGGGATTATGAAGTTAGGAGTTATAACTAATAATGCATCCTTCAGTCGTGCCAACTTACCAGTGAGCTGGTATGAATTAAAGGTGAACGTGCAGTTCTGAATATCAAATGGAAAGGTGTAGATGTCCATGTTGCAGGAACTGATCACATGAATGGGAATATCATCCATTACCCAACCAGTATGTTCAACATAGAGGTAGTGTGTGTCTGGGGATTTACTTTCATCCATGCTTTAAAATAAAACAAAACAAAACACTAGGAATAAGTAGTGTTGAAATGTTACAGAGCATTTCTTCTATTATCCATCATATTTTGAGTCCTTCTCAAATGTACTAAAGTTCTAACACATCTGGTGGCATTTCATGAAATGCAGGAGAAAGATTTCAGATTTGTATGCAGTGTTCAGCATAACATAAATATAATAGCTTGATATGTTTGAACTCACAATTCATTAATCACAACATCAGGCATCCACAGTTTTTTTCTTGGCAGTGAGATTCTATCTGTTCCACATTCAACAGGATCCCAGCTCAAGCCTTCAATATTCCAAAACTACAAACACACAAAATAAAGTTGCATGAAAAAGCGGGAAATCGCACCACTTTCACAGAAGCCTAAAGACAGTTACAGAAGGACTTACCAAATACACCCAAATGAATGAATCAAATATTTGAGCTTTTTCATCCTGAAAGAGAAAGATTAAGAACATACAAAATTGTATCCCTCAATTGCCCGAAGACCTGCTCACTAACACGTGTGTCTTATAATGGAGTATCATTGCCAAACCAATTCAATGTGACTTCAAAATGGTGAGTAGGCAAATCCAGTGTTTAAATTAAAAAACAAAAACAAAAAAACAAACAAACAAAAAAAAAACTGAAAACTTCAAACAGTCCAGTTTTTTAAAAAAAAATCTAAATAAATACTAATACATCAATTTTAAAACCCCAGGGTTCAGTGCTTGGCCCCTTCCACTTCCAGTACACAACCACAGTGCCTTTCCAATTATTCTATGCAAATTATATGCAGCTCCATTTATCATTCCAGCAAGACAAATCAACAATGTCTGATCGTATTTCTGTCTGTCTCGCCTTTTTAGACTTAAATCTAGAATATGTGGCTTACCCTTTTGCGCTAATTTCCACGTTTGTTTGTCACTGATATTAAAAAAACTTACCACACCTAAAATGCCATACAGAGTGAAGCTCATACTGATGTTGGTCGGAGTTTTCTGGTAATAAACTGGCCTCGCATCAGTTTTATCCAAGATGCTGTCCTTCAGGGCAGCTAAAAGAGCATCTGAAGTGGGTTCCGAGCAGTTGATAGTCCCTACAGATTTCATTAACATAGCTGCAAGAATAAATTAATACATTAAATAAAATTAGATATAATCATGAAAAACAGCTTTGAATGAAAAATGAGAAATTAATGAAATAGCAATTAAAAAAACATCAGAGGCTTTTCAGTGTTTTAAAATTTGGTCTAAATTTGAGATCAAAAAGTAGACAACACTTTATACCATTTTAGAATAGCAACTGTATACTGTAGAAATCATGAACATTTATCACTTATTCATTATTTATTAAAAAAAATAAAAGAAAGAAAGAAAATAACTTAAAAAAATCTACTATTCCTTCAACTTTACATATGATTAAAGTATTTTTCAAAATACAGTATTAAAATCTACACAAACAACTATGTAAAAGTTGAACATTACATGACTTTAATTATTTTAATTAATAAACTAAGTGATAAACTTGTATTCTTAATGAAATTTTAATTTGATCTTACATTGTAAGAGGAGACAGTAGATAATGAGTTGGAACTGTGAAAGAACAGTTATGAATCCAGCAGCCTATAATGATGAATAAATAAGTTATTTGTTGAATTATCAAGTTCTTTCACCACATGTAATAAACACAGAAATAACAACAGTTAATAGTGAATCTCTACACCTCTGACAACAGATGCTTTTTTAAAATCTTATATGTCATTGTACATTTGTCATTATAAAATGTGCACTGTTATTAAATGTGAAAAGAGAAATGGCAGGTATTTATTTTCAATACAAATATTCCAAAGACTTGTGAACATTTTATGTTTAGTAATGGACATTTGGAGTGAGTGGCATTTTACGCAACAGTATCTGTATTACATAACGTGTTAAAATAAGTAACACCTAAATGTGTGAACTGTTCCTGGAAACGATTACATATTAAAAACAGTTCATTATGTAATAACACCATAATGTATAGAAGACGAACAAGAGTATATTTATTTAATAATTATTGTATTAATATTTTATTCAAAAAATTGCATGCAGTAGACAGTGTTGAAAATAAACATTTAGAATAATATCAGAAATGTACTATTTTAACGTTATGTCTTACCTGTGATCGTGAGAGCAAAGCTACAGCCATCATCTTCTTAAGAATGTAAAAACAGTTGGCAAAATCTTACAAGATATCTTTAAAAATATGATTAAATCTGCAGTTCCATGTTGTCTGCAAGGATTCAAATAGAGTGACAAACTATATACCAAAACTGATTTGCCTACATATTTGTCTGTCCCATAGTCTGAGAAGCCAACAACATGCAAAGCAAAACATATGTGGTGTAAATCCCACATTACAAATATGGTGGTTTCTGTGTTTTCCATTTGAAGAGCAAAATGAATAACTGGTAAGGATTAAGAATTTATTTACAAATTTTAATGAAACAATAAACAACACAAATCAGTAATAACTAATAAAACCATCTTAGTTTTACAGTTGGCATGGTTTCCTTGACATTTCATAAACCTTATTCACACTGATTAGTTTGTGGTAGTTGCAGAATGAAATGTTCATCTTCAGATATTGTTAACCAAATCCTGATAACATTTCTAAAAAGTGTAAGTGTTAGTGTGATAAAGATACAAATATGAAATTCCAGTTCTGATTTTATCTATAAAAATTATCTTCATGTAATAAAATTGAGTTTTATTTTAGCAATTTGAAATGAAATGTGCAAACACAACAAAATGAACCGTCTCGATAGAAAATACTGTACATTTCGAATATGATTGAACCTGTTTTGATTCTACTTTCAAAAATGACTCAAATGCAAAGTCACTCATGTTGAGTCTTGTGGAGTGACTCAAAAGTCTATTTTTAACTTTCAAGTCATAAGAAACAAAACCGAACCTAGTGCATACGCTATCTGTTTTGATTTCCAAAGGTAAGATTCCAAAGGTCAAATTAACAGAGATAGTGGACTATAGCAGAATAAATTATAGTATAAATATGTGATTTTAACTGTATATGTACACATAATTAGTATGAGAACCTCCTGATTTTTAAGCTAATACCTCATCCAGTATTGGCTGATTGAAATTGCATGAAAACCATCACTAGACAGTTATCTGTCATAATGTGTCCGTTATCATATCACTGCATCTGTCACAGGAATCACAGAAATGAAACTGAAAGTTAATATTCACCCCCACCTACTGGAAAACAAGTGCAGATAATGTCAACATGAAATTAGAACTGACCCTATTTGCATTCATATTTTTTGCTCATATATTTATTGTGTATAACCATAAAGTATAAATTATTAAATAATGAATTATAAAATACAAATTTTAAATGTTTCTTTTAAACATTTTTCTCCACCTCTGAAACAGCTTTCCTTTTCCCTTTCCTTATGTCAAAAATCCCTCCTTGTTATGTAACTCCCACTTTTCCTACAATTAACATCCAGTCAATTCCTAATAGATGACTTCAAATCCTGCCCTACATTTTGTTCTTTCTGACTGAAATAGATTATTTCCACACGTATGATCTTTTCTTTATGAGGGAAAAAAGAAAACTACATAGTGACAAATAAGCGGCAGTAAAATCATTTTTTAATCCCCAATTTGTTTTGTCTATTTAACCCATATTATAGCATTTCATTAATTTAAAAATGATTTAAACATTACAGAATTACATTTGTGACATTTTAATTTCCAACAGCTCAATATTGTTTGTGAACCGCTAGGCCACAGCTCTGACAGGACTACAAAGTTATGATAATTAAGTTGTGTAATAAATACAGCAAGTAGAGACAAAAAAAAATAAAAATAAAAATACAAAAAGTAAAGACATTTTGCAGAAAATATTAACTATTAGCCATACAGCAGTATTACCTTCCATTAATAAATAGCAATATAGGTTCAGTAGTCATATACTGTACTCATCAGCACTCATTCCTATATAGCTTTATTTGTTTTATTTATATTAAAGATGCATTTTTCTTATACCAGTACAACCAGAAGGCTAAAATAGTGATGAAACTAACTGAAAGAAATACAATATACAGGCAAAAAAGCAAGCGGTCAATAACTTGACCCAAAAGCATCCACTCATCTGGGCTCTCATCAGTTTTCAAATGTTTATCAACCTGCTGACGGATGGATAGTAACTCGTGGCTTATTTTCTTCAGTTCCAGAAGAGCAGGTGTTTTAAATGCTGCTTCGCTCAGAGGGTTTTCAACTGCAGGATCACAGCGTTTGGTATCAGTTCTGTGCTCTACAGGCACAAGAGAAGTTGTTGAAATAAATGCATTCTGGTATTACAAGCACTCTAAATACTTAATTCTGATTGGCCAGTCGTGGCATTCAGTTATTCATGGAAATACTGATCGACTGCTGATGTTTTCTTAAGCCTGAGACACACTGCACAATTTTCTAATTTCTGATTCGCCACGATTGTTTCACGATGCCAGTCTTTCGTCTGGGACAGCCGAAAATCGTGCAGTGTGTCTCGGGCTTTAGAAACACAGCTGTTGATATCTTCCATTTTAGTTTTGTTGCAGTATGCGTCTAGTTCAGGGGTGGGCAAACTCGACCCTTCCAGCCCACTTTCCTTCAGAGTTTAGCTCCAACCCTAATCAAACACACCTGATCCAGATAATCAAGGTCTTCAGGATCACTAGAGACTTCCAAGCAGGTGTGATTTGGAGCTAGTTGGAGCTAAACTCTGCAGGGGTATGGCCCTCCAAGAATTGAGTTTGAGACCACTGGTCTAGTTGCTTGGTTGTTTTGTCAAATTCACGATATTTCACCTTCAAATAAGCAAGATAATATACAGTCAGTGATTTATTATCGCAAAACCACAACAGGTATAGAAGCTTATTTCTGCCATAGAATGAAAAACAAATGTTATTGCGAATTTTCATCTCACAGTTTTGACATTTTCCCTTGCAATCTTGAGTTTATATCTCACAATTCATTCATTTTCTCAGTTCAGAATTGTGAGATAAAATTATAATTCTGAGAAAAAAAATCCAAATTGCAAGATGTTAACATGCAATTGTGACATATACCCTATATAGTCCAAATAGTGGAATTATAAACTTGAAAATGCGAAAAAAGTAAGAAACAAAGATTAAAAAGTCACAATTTCTGTTTTACATCGGGATTGAGTTTATATTCCGAATTAACATTAAACAATCTGAATTTTGAGATCTTTTTTTTTATGTGATGGAAATAAGCTTCCATAATATGGATTCTGACAAGGAGCGCATGACAAGACTCACCTTCTGGATCACAGTTTTGGTCACTGGGCTTCTTGCTTAAATGAACAAGTTTGGCGACATGGTTGAGGAAAAGCGCCTTGGCCCATTGAGGTAAGGGTCCATAGTGAGTGGAGCCACACTGGATATTAGTGATGAGAATTGTCTCCAGAAGACTGGCCACCATCAGAGCCAAGCAGAGGGAGAAAAACGCATCTGGAAAAACATGGATATACTGCTTCATTAATTCATTGTAATATACTGTATACATTTTAAGGTAATGTATGTTTTCTTAATGTATAATATTTAAATACGTAATATAAGTAAATAATGTGTTATAGTTGACTCAAACTGCAACACCAAGACATATTTTAATACCTAAAAACAACACAGTTAACAATGTTGATGTATGGAGTAGAGAAGACACAAATACTTTAAATTTATAATGACACGTCTATACAAACTTATGAGAGGTAAGGAGTTTCCAGTGACGGGCAGCAGGTCGTTCATTAGCAGCAGGAATACAGTGTAACCCAAAATAAGGGTCATTTTGAAGGCAGAACGATCCACGTTTTGGGGAGGCAGAAGAAAGCTGAACAGATCTACAGTAATGAGGAAGCAGCTGGGAATCAGGAGGTTCACCACGTACAGAGTCGCTCGACGCCTGAGGACGATCTAATAAAGGACAAAAGTAATTTAACCAACTTCAATTAGAATGCAATGCATATAAAAATAAAAAAACTAAAACAATTCAACAATTTCCTGAGTTGGTATGAATTCATACAATTTGATTTGTAGAAAAAAACTAATCATGAGGGTCCATCCCTAAACCTTAACTCTTTGAGATTGTATGAAAACATACAAATAAGAGTCATATGAATTTGCTGGCAATTAACCAAAATTTTAAATAGTTATGAATTGCCATTATATAATGTTGGCCTTGACTAACATTATTTTTTTAGTTTAAATATAAGTTTTTAATTAAGTTAAAATGATAATACATAGTACGTAAGCATGTCCCGCGATATATTCATTTCCTGGGGAGGTATTGTAGGTTTTTCAGCAAGCATGTCGACCAGCTCCCACTCTCCTTTAGTTGTCATTGCTTCAAGAGAATCTTTGAATGATTCCTCCACCGGTCTATTAAAGGACAACTGAACATCCAGTACTACAGAGAAGACAAAAAAATGAGAGTCATTGGGGTCATACCACATGGTAGTTGTTATAAGATAAATTTTACTCTTCAGTCAAGATAACTTACCAGTGTGCTGGTATGAATTAAAGGTGAATGTGCAGTTTTGAATATCAAATGGAAAGGTATAGATGTCCAGGTTACAAGAACTGATGACATGAAATGGAAGATCATCCGTTACCTTACCAGTATATTCTACGTAGAGGTAATATGTGTCTGGAACTTTATTTTCATCAATGCTTCAAAGTAAAAAGAGGTATGGGTGTTATGATCTTTCTGGTATCCATGCAAAGCTTTTAAGTTTTTTAAATAAAAAAGGTCTCCAAAAATCTAGGAATCTAGATTCAGATATACAGATATGTTTAAACTCACAATTCATTGATGATAATATCAGGCCTCCACAGTTGTTTTCGTGGTATTGAAATTATGTCTGTTCCACATTCAACAGGATCCCAGCTCAAGCCTTCAATATTCCAAACCTACAGAACACAAAATGTCATTATCAGTAAATTTATCAGTAAACATGGATCCAACAGATCTACTACTGGGTCTCCGGCAAGGTCACTCTACCATCGAGGCCTACACATATTTCTTCTGTGTGCGGATGAGCCAGTCAAGCCATGTCTGCCAAGAAGCATATGTGACTTCAACATTGAACAATATGTTGACTTGGCCTTAAGACTCTGTCTTTCTCCTTACATTATGGGCTATGGCTCACTGTCCCCCGTGAATCCCAGTATTTCCCTCTCAGCACTCCCAAGTCCATTGGTCTCTCTGCTCCTTGGCCTGGTGATCCCAAGTCAATTGGTTTTTGGTGCTCCCAAATCCATTGGACTCTGTGCTCCCTAGTCTGGTGGTCCCAATTCTAATGGTCTTTGTGCTCCCTAGCCCAGTGTCCAAAGTCCATTGGTCTCTGTGCTCCTTGGCTCGGTGCTCCCAAGTCCATTGGTTTCTGTGCTCCGTGCTCCCTAGCCTAGTGGTCCCAAGTCTGATGGTCTTTGTCTTCCCTGGCTCGGTAATAATAAAATAAAATAAACTGTCCCTGAACTCACTGAGCTCCCTGTCACAGCCATATAGGCTTACAGATCCTTAGTGGTCTTCAACTCCACCTTGGTCTCTGGCTCCACCCTGACTTCCCACTCCGCTGGCCTCGCCATGGTCTCCAGCTCCACTGGCTCCACCGTAGTGAATCCATCTCTTCCATGGTGTTCTTCAGCTTCACCGGCTCCACTGTGGTCTTCTGCTTCACCGGCTCCACTGTGGTCTTCTGCTTCACCTTGGTGGTCTCCTGCTCCTCCGGCTCCACTGTAGTCTGTTGCTCTGCTGGCTTCCCAGTAGTTGTCTGTTCCACTGTGGTGGTTCTAAGCTCCACTGCCTCACTGTGGTGGTTCATGGATCTGTCTTCTCTGTCATGTTAGTTTTCTCCTCTGCCAGATCTGCCTTGGCTTCCTGCTCCACCAGTGTTCCCATTCCTCCCCCTGGTCCACCTCTGCTCCTCCACCCTTGTGGACTTTTTGTTGTTGTCCTTCAGTGGGGAATTTTATAATGTTTTGTCTGTTCTCTGTGCTCTTGTTTTATAGTCTTTTAGTTTGCCCTGTTCTGTTCCTGTTTCCTGTGCCTTGCTCTGTAGTCATTTTGTAGTCTTTATTGTGATTGGTTACAATTGATATTCTCCCCAGGTGTGCCTTTTTATCTTAATAGCCCATGTAAGTCCTACTGTTATTGTGATCTTTGATAGGTCTTGTTCTTTCTATGGACGATTTTGTGTTTGAGCTCTTTGTGTTCTTGGTGTTTTTGGATGTCTGTACTTTTGTTATCTTCGCTATTAAATCTCTATCTGCAATTGGATTCTGCTCTTATATCATCTCTGAGTCTCCTGCGCATTACACCTTTTCGCACTTTTGTACTGTTCTCATTTTTAAGTTAAAATGAATTAGTTTCATTCATTTATCAGTTAATGAAATAAGAGATATTGCTGCAGTTGCAGTATGACTTACCAGATTCACCCAAAGGAATGTGTTAAGTTTCTGTGCTTTTTCATCCTGAAAGAGAAAAACTGACTTGATTTTGTCACTATTACCAATAAGCAATTGCTATTCATAAACCAGTTAT
The DNA here is from genome assembly GCA_027422415.1 of Schizothorax lantsangensis. Taxonomy (NCBI): domain Eukaryota; kingdom Metazoa; phylum Chordata; class Actinopteri; order Cypriniformes; family Cyprinidae; genus Schizothorax; species Schizothorax lantsangensis. Next base: position 31,835,194 of record CM049843.1, on the reverse strand, counting down.
CAGTATGGTGGGTTTGCAAATTTACTTGAAGTCATGCAATTATACAATCTTAAGTATTACAGTACATGCAGTAGCGTTGAAAAGGATGTTTTTAATCCATTGTTTTATAAAATGCAATTTCAAACTGAATTATTTAAAGACCCTTTGGAATGCATGATTGGTTGCAAATGGTTGAGCACAGTTTATAAAGCAATGAATACTGATTTAGTGTAGCCATAATTGAGAATTGTTGGATTGATTAGAACTTACCACATCTAAAATTCCATACAGAGTGAAGCTCACACTGATGTTTGTGGGAGTTTTCAGGTGAATAACTGGCCTTATTTCAGTTTTGCCGAAGATGTTTTCCTTCAGGGCTGTTATGAGACCATCTGTAGTGGGTTCGGAGCAGCTGATGGTCTCTGTAGATTTCATCAGTAGAGCTGGAAGAATAAAATTGCAAATTAAATATTAAAAGTTTTGTCTGTTGTATTGTCACATTCTGGGTTAAAGGAAACCTTAACATGTTGAAACACTATTTTTAGCTGTTTTTCTTAACAAGTGAAAAAATATATTATTTATATGTAAATTATTCATGTTGTAAACATAAGTAATAAAGTAAACCATCAATGATTGCAACACTGTTAATACAAATATGTACATTAATTATAATTTACATTATTTATAAAGTGCAAATGTTAATAATGCAAATCACGAATGTTTACTACATTAACATATAGAAAAACATAAAGAGTCATGAATCAATTATAAACAAACTACTGTGGGTTTTTGGTTGTTGGTTCATAGAATTTATGAATTTGAAATCAAATTTTTTTCTTACACTGCATGATGAGACAGCAGATAATGAACTGGAAATGTGGAAGAATAGCTGTGAATCCAGCAGCCTGTGATAATGGTTTTAACAGACACTTCAATATTATACACGTTAATAAAACACTAAACAATGCTATAAACTTTAACTATTGCATTACTATTTCATGACTATGTCTTACCTGTGGTCTTGAGAACAAAACTAACGCCATCAGCTGAAGAATGAGAAGGCAGATAACAGTAAAGATACTATAAAATATATATTAGGCTTTTACCTCACAGTTTCATGATCTATGTGAGGACTGAAATGGACCCTCAGGCAAACTATATACAAAAACTGATTTGCTTAGACAAACTAAAACCAAAAGAGACCTTTGACCACAACATTTCCATTTATTTCATAATCCCAGAATACAGAAGCAACAACATGCAAAGCACAATATATGGGATGTAAAACCCACAATAAAAATATGGTGGTTTCTATGGTAGCGTACTGTTTTACATTAAGCAGGGCTGCAGTGAATTCAGTGAAAGTGAAAGATTAAAACAGAATAATTGATTAACAAAGAGTAGAAGTCAACCGATAAGCTTAATCTTGGGCAGTAACAAGTTGTTCATTTTAGCGAATATTATAAATGTTTTCAATAATATAGAATAACTCGATCAATGAAATCAATCTCAGTTGGCTTGACTGCAGATGCCAAGCCGACAGGCTTCACAGTGATCACTTTCATGTGGCCCATCAAGTCTGCCATCAAACACTGAGGATCTGTTTGCTTCACCCTTTTCTCCATAGCATTTCTTGCGGATATTTTTAACTAGTCTCTCAACCAGCACATCAATGTTTTCCACTGGGAAGTCTGGATCCTCCCACTGAGCTTCATTGCACGTTCTACACTCCTGTTTGTAGCATCGTATTTTAATGGTTCCTTGTCTGCTTGCTCTGTTCAGGTGGAAATGAAACACCACCTGCACTCTACTAGACCCCCAGGTTCTTGTACAAAGAGAACACATGAACCTACAATCAAAATAGAAAATATATCAGTTTATGCATCTACTGATACTTCCAGGTGTAGTCATTACTATGTATGATGATTTAATGATTAAATAATTTATTATTATTATTATTTATATTGGTTGGTGATATTTGGCACCTTTATTTAGTATTTCAAAATTACTATTTCATTTATGTAATTTTAAGTTTTATCTGATAACATTTATACACTATAGTAGCATTTTAACTGTAATAAAATAGTTGTGAGGTTTATGTGTTTACGTGTATGTGTGTAGATTTCTGAATACTGTACTTCCTTAAGTTTCATTTTCATTTCATCAAAATATCTCATAAAAAAATCAATAAGCATCCTATTTTAGTTGATGGCTTAACTAAATTGTCTGTTCAACAAATAAGTGTATAGTAACAGTTTACAATAATGTACCACTTGTTAACACTAGTTAACATGATCTACATTTACTAATCATTTTAAAAATCAAAAGCTGAATCTGTTAATACTACTTAACAAACCTGAGCTAACATGAACTAATAATGAACAGTTGTATTTGTATTAACTAACATTAACAATGATTAATGCATACATCATAAATACAGTAAAAACACTGTTTAATATATTTTACTGTGGTAAAGTTGTGCTCTTACTCTGCAAAGGAGCCAGAAATGTACTGGTGCCAATTAGGAGCCAGACTGTTTTCCACAATAGTCTGATCAGCTTCAATGTTCCAGGTGTCGCCATGAAGATCACTTGCTTTCTTCTGTAAAGAACTGTTCCACAGTGATACCATGTCTGTTTTCTCACAGAGATCTCGTAGGAATGATGCTCTGCCTTGTTTTTACCCACTGAATATTTATACTGTAGCTCTCTCTCAAAACACAGAAACAAAACTGAAACTACAAGTATGTATCTGTTTTCTACAAAACAAAAGTGAACTCTGCTTTTTAAAGTAACAGAGATGGTGAATAAGGAATATGGCAGAATAAGGACTTCTGATCAGTAATCATCATATTAATTTATACACATGAATGGTATTTATTGTTTTATTGATTAAATACAGAGAATTAATTTAATAACGTCCTTGTCTTCCTGGTTACATAAACTGCTTAGACTAGTCTTACAAGTTAGTCATCTGATTTTTTTTTAAATCTTAAAGACAGGTCATAAGACAAGTAGATTGATCTAATTTGAATTTGATAAGTAAGACTGATTAAGACTTGGTTAACTGCTAGTTGATCAGACTGTACTAGTCAGATGCAGTCTTAACATAACCCCAAAATCAGTGTTGAATCTACATTTCATAAAGACTGTGCAATATCCACCCAATTGGCTCAACGAAGGTATCCAGGAAAGGGCACACCCTCTGCAGTAAACAAAATATCTCTAACCCCTTAGAATCTGTATTACCTTATAGCAGGGCTCTTCAACTCGGCTCCTGGAGGGCCAGTGTCCTGCAGAGTTTAGTTCCAACCCTAATTAAACCCACCTGACCAAACTAATCAATGTATTCGAGTTGACAAAACCAAACCACTCCAATACGGCTTTGTTGGTACCATGATGCTGATCATCAACTTTCTTTGTCAACTCAGGCTTTGATCCTGAATTTGTGGAGCATGTGCACATGAATGTGTGACATCACCGGCAAACAGCCAATCACGAGCCTTGATTAAAGGTTAATGGTTTTGCTAAAGGTTAAGAGATTGAAGAATATGATTAATTTAAATGCATTTACAATGAAAAAAGTACTTGTTCATGAAAGAGGACAATTAAAAGAGATTATCTTGCTTTATCAGTGCACAAGTGAAACTTAAGTTAGTTTATATAGTTGGAAATATTCTGTGATAGAGAGTCGAACATGTAAGGTCACATGTATTCATTTTTAAAGCATTATCTGTTGATTCTTCAACTTATTTATATTACATACGATCTGTATATATTAACATTAATTTAAAATAAATGATTTATAATAACTGTTAAACTAAAATTGCTTGTGTGTAATGGATTAATAATAATATAAATCATATAATTATATAAATCATACAAAATAACTCAAAGTAATTATTATTAAAGCCAGACAATTTTTTTTTAGTACTAGTGACCTTTAATTTGGAGCAAGATAAACTGGGGGAGTGACTTTTTTTGTGTCAGAGATGTATCACTTTGCTCACATCTGATTGGTCCATTTTCAGTTTGAGATCTCTAACTCAGAA